>CM053769.1:396887355-397095837 GCA_028658325.1 Potorous gilbertii
CAAAAGAAAACTGTCCTGAATAGTGACATAGAATGGACCCATCATATTATAAATAGCTATTTCCAAAATATCTGAATTTTTAATTACTGCTCTCAATCAAAAGACCTCAGAAGACTATGGAGCCAAGGGGCATCAAACAGAATTTAAATTTATGGGCTAGAAAGGAATCAAACAACTTAAAATTATTTTAAAGTTTACATTTTAGTAACATAACCCACAGTAAAGGTAAAAGTTTTCTTTTGAATACCTAAGTGCAAAAAAAAAATTAATTTTAAAATATGATGACAAAATAAAAAATGGCAGGATCTTAAAGGAAAATGAAATTCCCACAAAAGATAAGAATTAACCTATGGAGGAAAGACTCATTTATAATGAAAAACACAATATCTACCCTGAGTTTATGATATTGAAGCAAATTTCTCTGAATTACAATGGATATCAAACAAGATACACAAATATTTATTTTCTTAGACATTAATTTCCTTTTTTTTGGGGGGGGGGGAGTTGTTTTTAAATACAAGGTCTTCTTATTCCCTAGACTAAAAGTGCAATCCCAAGCTCAGCCTCACTGCCTGTGAGCTCAGAAGCTTGATAGGCTCAGCTCTGATTTGGATCAGGTTGCCTCTCCTTAGGTAGCCTTCCCTTCCACTCCTGGGGTGTTCATCATACTAGTGTTAGACTTAGTATGGATGCTAAAAGACTAAAATTTTAGCCCTACTGCAACTCAGAATTTCCTAAATCAAACAATGCCTCAGCCTTACACACTAATTTCAGGAGGTAGCATGGTGTAATAGAAAGCTTGCCTTGGAATAATAAAGACTTGTAATCAAGTCCTGTCTCTGCTTGGTAGGTATGATCCAGAGCAAGTCATTTAATCTTTCAATGCCTCAGGCAATTCTCTTGACTACAAGAATAAAATGATGGAAGACAAGCTACAATGTCTATAACAGGAGTTCCCCATCCTGATGAAATCACTGGTCTAAACCATTCCTTCACCTTTTAAAAATGTTTAGGAGAAGCAAATAAATGAAATCTAAGAAGAAAATTTTAAATGCAAAATTTTATATACATTAGGATTTGAACAAAATTAAAGTTTCACTAAACTTGAAAAGATAGTTTTTTGAAGGCTTATACAAAAACACAGTGCTATAACATATGTAAAATCTAGATTTCTGATGGTAGGTGAACCAAGTGAAAACTCACAGCAAATGTTGAGGCCTCCCTAGTAATCTTAATTAATTCTCTCCTAAAGGGTCGGCTAAAAATAACTTATCTAAAGAAGAAAATCCTTATTCCTCAGAGAGATTCTAAGTTTATCTCCTGGAAGGAACATTAAGGGGACATGAAGCAGGTATAGCTCTCCGCTTATTGAGATTCTGTTTTCTCCTTTGAAGTTTCTTCTGCTACCCATTAAATTCTTTAACTTCAAGGATGGAATCCAGGTATACAAAGCCCTGGTCATCTACAAGCATCTATTCCTTATGTAGTAGCTTACAAGCATCAAAGGCCACCCTCACCTGATGCTTGGCCGTCTCTATGCCCTCCAAAATAGTCTTCTTTAAGTCCTCCTGCTTGTCCTGCGGAAGGAAAAAGAAGAACTCACGGGTCTTATTCCAAAAATTAAAATCACTCCTGGCCGTGAAGACCTAGTGATTGGTATTTCAGGTGCTTGTCAATAAAACTAAACTATTTCTCTAAAAGATTCTCATCTCTAGAAACAAGGGACTTATAAGCAGAATATTATATTTTTAATGGTCCAATAATACTAGCAAAGAAGACACCCTAAATTACTAGATATTTCTGGAGAAATAAACAGAAGTTGTCAACTAAGGCCTTTATTTCCTAACACAATGAAAGCTATGGAAGAATTAGCATTTTATATTTGGTTGAGTACAGGCTGAATAATACAAATAGATTCTGAGAAGAAGATCTTGGGAGAGGGGGATAAAGCATAAGGAAATTATGGTGATAAGAGGAAGGCTAGAGGAACTCAAATAGTGCCCTTATTGCTTAAGTTTTCCAAACTAAAACTAGGGCTACCTTTAAAAGAAGGCTAGCAAACACTTACAATTTTTAACTTACAATGTGCCACAAACAAGAATCCAACTTTTCAGAATTTCTTTTTACTCAAATGAAAAGTCCAAGTAGTCATATTTTATGCAGAAAATTTGTAACAAAGCTTAGTGAACTATATTTATCTAGATGGTCTTTAGGCTCTACTTCTGACATGGAACACATAATAGTACAAAGTATCAGTACAGTCAAAGTATCATCTGCTCTTACTATTTTGGGAAAATGTCTAACAGTTTTAACTCAACCAGTAAAATAAGCCTAAGAAAAATCAAAAGTCCCATTGAATTCATGGTCTATGATTAACTTAAATGTTCAAGAGATGCTAATCAGTAACAAAGGTCCATAAAAATTATTTAAAAGACCAAAGTTTCATCACTGATGCAATATGCATAATATTAACTTCCATAAAAGTAAGAAATTTTAAATTATAAGCTCTTGATATTATGGTCAATACTACTGGATAGCCAAAATAGAAAAAAAGATCACCTTTACCTCAATGAAGGAAGATCTGAGTAAATTTTATGAAAGTACCGTGAGTTAAGAATTAATTGATTAATGGTTACCACTCATTTGGATTCTTACCTAAATGTTTTATACTAGGTTCTAAGCTTCTTCTTAGAAAGTCTTCATCACAAGAGAGAAAAAACCAATGAACTATAAAGTATGTATACATATATGAACTATATACCTAAACTCACAGGACTCCAGAGCTTTTATTTTCTTCCAGATCTAAACAATGCTAGAACAATCCTGTAGGAACAGGAAGCAAGGATTAATATTCCTTCTCATAGCCTTGCATTCTCTTTCCCACCACCATCCATTACTAACGTGGTAGGCTTCTAGGGAAGTGTGAGTTCTAAGTTTCACTGACAACTGCAACTATGATAACTACAAAACGAAACTTGTGGGAACAACTCCCTGAAGAGACAAAGGTAAACAAGTATAAAAGAGAAAAGTTTGGTAGTTACATAAGAAGGTAAGAACAGATTCAAGAACATACCAATTACTTCCACACTGTATGCAACTCCATGCAACAAACAATATGCAGAAAAAGATGGCTAATATTGTTGAAGCTAAGATTGAACTGAATGAATATTCCATACAGGATGAGGAAAAGAATTAGGTTAAAATAGAAGACACTTTATTATGGAAATGTTATGCCTCCTAGGACTATTTTGTCAGTATCCAAACTCTACAGAGTTGTTTAAAAAGAGTGCTGATAATTTTTTGATTAGTTCTTGCATATACATACAGCTCAAAGCAATCTTAGTTTCAAGTTTTTAAGTATGAATACAGATTTCCCTCCAGACTGACAACTCAGACTGGTCATTCAGCCAGTAACAAATCTATCTATCTATTCTAAGAATCAGTCCACATTTTTCCATTCTGTACACAAAAATATTACAAAAGAACTTCTTGAATGTTTTGCCAAATCCAAATATATTGTTTCTACAATACTTCTCTGATAGCCTAGTAAGTTGGTGAAATGTTTAATGGCTTAAATACTAAAATTAACATGTAAAGCTGAAAACTGAATCTAGACATTGCAACTTCTCCACAAACAATATGGGAAAGAAAAGTATATCACTCATGAAAACATTTCAGTGATCCCAGTCAAGAGAAAATGATTGCATAAAAGAGTGACCAACGTTCGAAGTCCAAACTCACTACTGGAACTAAGCCCTTGGGAGGATCGTTCTTAGTACTCTTACACAGACTAAATGATAAGTCCCTGAAAGGATCCTTTATCTTAAAATGCTTGAGTATCAGTGTATTTAGTCTGAACTAATCTTATTTTTCACAAAGAAAAAAATTTAGTACCAAAATATACCTTTAAAACAAAGGATGATGGAAATTAAAATAGACTTATCAAATTCAATTTAAGAAGGAAATTATTTAGTCAAGCAGATTAGATAACAAATTTTCAGGGAAATCAAGCATATACAAAATACTTCTACATCTTTCACAGAACCAGATTTAAGTGGGTCTTCCAAAGAAAATCCTTTACTGTTTCTTTCTGAGTAGGTATTCTAGAGGATCTGCAATTTTTAAGTTTTTTGATATAAATTCTCTTACATAGATTCAAACCATCTGTTTGCCTGTGGGCACCAAAAAGAGAAAAACAAATCCAATCCTAACAAAGGTAAACATGCTATCAGGAACAGGGGGAAAAACCCAACAACTATAATTTTTACTACATGTACAATGTTCCACATAATGAAAAATATCTGGATGGTAGATAAGGACCAACCATATAATGCTAATGGATATTAGAAAAGCAACTGAAAAAGGATGTGTTTAGCCTAAGGATAACAACCTTAAGGGAAGTTGTTTTAAACTCTAAAGCTAGTTCAGAATGAAAGTGTTAAACTGCAATTTGGTGATGCTGATATCGTCTTGATGTCTTCAGCAATGCCATCGGTATTTGTCAAACACTCATTTTTTTCCCCATTGAGGTATAATTTAGTATCATTATAACAGATGATACTGTAACAAAGATAAAGAATACTTATTATTCTGCCCTGTCAGGAATTTTTTTCTTTAATTAATCATTAAAATTACTATTGCTTTTAAAAAATATTTAATGTATAGGAGAGTCTAAATACCAGTATTATTAACTATATAAAAAGTTTCAAACTCATTTACCTGAATTAAATGAAATAAATTTAGGTAGACCATCAATTTTCAGTTACAAAAAAATTTTGTCATTAGAATGGATGAGAAAACTGAATTCCTTTTAAAAAGCAGCTCTAAATTATGTGGATTGGATCATCTAGAACTAAATATCGTTAAAGTGTCTCAATTTTATCTTAGGAGGCGGTTTTATAAGCCCAATTTATTTAGGCAGTTAATTCAGAAATAACATCAACAAAGCAACTTAGGTAAGGAATCATTCCTGTTTTAATAACTAAATGTGATAAATATTTTAAATAGACAATAATCTGTGTTTTTTTATTCAGTGTTCAGCCAATACAAAGTATATCCCATCTACAACTTATATGATGGTCTTTAAGAGCTGATGTGGCCAAAAAATTTCTCATTCTGTTGCCAAACTTATGATGAACCTCTTTGAACTTAGCTAAGTTGATCCTCCGACAGTGAACATTTATAGCTGATCGTTGTGTCAATATTCAAAATCAGTTAGGTAGGACCTGACCAGTTTTTGTGCTCTGCAGTTTGCCTTTGAATATCCTAGAGTCCCCTCCACAGGAAAATCACAGTGAGACTTTAGGAAGATTAAAAATGTAACATGTGAAATTCATGTACATTTCCTGAAGCTTGTCTTATTAAACAAACCTAAAGATTCTGACACTTGCACAACACTCTTCTTAAAAATAAACACAAATTAACACAAAAGAAAACAATTCTTTCATCTAGGGCTTCCCCGAGGCTCATTCAAAAAGATATCAATGCTTATTTTATCTACACAAGTTTATCCTAAGGAATTCTTTGAAGCTTAAGTCCAGGCATTTCAGCAGTCAACTTTAGGGAAAAAGATCAACAATGTTTAAGAAAAAGCATTGCAGAAGTTATAGTCCAAAGTCTAATCTACTGAAGGCTATAAAACCTACTACTAAAAATTTGTATCTGTCACTGGGTCTCCAGAGAAAAATTTAATTTTGACCTTATGAACACTATGAAATACGTTTTGATAGATTAAGAAATAAAGGAGAACATATCATGTATAATTACAAAGAACAGTAATATTTAATCAGTGCAGATTCTATTCAAATAAAAATTCTCAATATTTAAAATGTGTACTGGGCATACCTTCCACTAACAAAGAAATGGTTTAAAATATGTATGGCCAAGATTTTGCAAGGAGAATATTTTAATCTATTTAAGGAGAAATCATTTTGGACAATAAGAAATCATTCTTACTAAGAACCAGAGTCCAATATTCTGAGGACCAAACCAAACGATATTTTGTGGGAGGATAAAATAGTGGCCCTCTAGAATGTCATCAACCTCAAAAGGCTGGGACTGTACATTAATCATCGTTAATTTTTTTATCACCTGTTACACATTTCTATTTCTTAAAATTTATCTAAGCCTTTCTTAAATACAAGGTGTTCTTACTGGTACAGTTTTAAGCTCGCACAACTTCGGCAGCATAAATGCTACAGACATACCCTCCAAAATTTGAAAATTCAATTATCTAAATATATTTTATACTTAGTTTTGTGAATTTTGGATAAATTTTTACTTGAACAAGACAGCTATGCATCATACATGACTTTCTTAGACTGTCCCCTGTTCTATATCCATTAGATACTTCTTTTCTTGCAAGATCATGTCAAAAATATCATATATGCATGAAAACCTTATGCTATGGAAGATCTTAATATAAGGGCTACAAAAGTAACTCTTTTAGAAACTGAGAAGTGATAATGAAAGTTTTTATAAATTTTGAAAATCAACTAGAGTGATTACAACACGATAGTGATTATCTCAAATTTAATAAGAAACATCAATATTTTAAACACCTAAATAATTAATCTTTCAAGTATTTTAAAAAACATAATTGTAACATTTATATTTCTGAAGTCACTAAAACTTAAAACTATATTTAGACTTTTGAGATATCTTACATAAGTATATTTCAAGCTACTACTCTGACTACATTAAAAGCAACTAATAACAAATATTCTAACTTATCCAAAATTCTAAATATTATTAAATATCACTCTTTCATCTATTCAATATTTACTGGAATACAAAGAGTAAAAATTATATAACTTTACTGCAGTTAATATATATTAAAACAAAATTTTACAATTACAAGGAATCTTGTAGATCAAACCCCGTTCATTTTACAGATGAAGTACCCACAAGAGAAATAAAATGTCCAGGTTCACACATTGAATAATACTACAAAGCTGATAAAAGTCAAGCCTCCTGAGCACACATTGCCCTATACTACACTTCTCCAAAAAATAACAGAGCCATACTTTCTGACTTGCATTTTTCACTAATTCAGATTGGGTTTTGCATCAATTAATTGAAGTTTGTGAGATTTGCCACACTTTTAAATTCCTTTTAACTTTGCTGAGATTGAAAAAAAAAACCAAGTCAGAACATACATAAAAGGTATAATACTCCTCCATGTAAAAGAGATATAGCTGAGAGAGTCTACATTAAAAAATTTAGAAGGCAAATATAGAGAGTATCTATAAGCTTTTGACCTATATCTAAATACTTTTCCATCAAATGATAAATATTTCAGTTCCCATTTTCCTGTAAAATCTCCAGAACTAACACTCTCAAAGAGAAGGGAGACATTAGAAAGGTGACAAAGCAAACTGATTCCCATAACAAATCTTTTATTATTATGATCAAAAACAAAGTATTTCTAGCAAGTTTTGTTTTGTTCTAAACTGGGGTTTCCTGCAGGTTTTAATTTACAAGAGTAAAGTCTCTACAAACATGAATGAATGCTAAAACCTTTTAAGTATTTTAATTATTATTAGAAATAGTTATATTTTCCAAGTCAATTTTTTTGATAGTATACTGTTTTGAAAACATGTTACAGAATAAGTAGTCATCAAGTTACTTTGTTTTTCAACTGAATTTCTAAAAACTTTAGTTGAACACAATTAAGAATATATCAAGAGTATTTCAAAGTTTCTAAAGACAAGCTATAACAATTGAATGTTAACTCTTATGTACATCTGAGTGGTCGTTTATGCAGAATTCAGATCTGGAAGAAATGCTACACATCACTTGACAAATTTAAAGGATGCTCATAAAGTTTATTTTCTCAAAGTGCAATGGAATGAGTAAAAAATGAAGTTAATAATAACCTACCCTTGTTTTACTACAGCTGAGTCTACCTTCTAATCTGAAAGATCAGGACAAATAATAATAAAAGTTGTGAGGAAAGAGTGGCTCTGTTTTGATATTAAGCATCAAAACATAATAAAAGTTATTTAAAACAATTTTCTGGGATCTGAAAAACAAAAGTAATACACGACACAAAGGTATTTCTAAGGCTACTTCTGTGCATGTCAGTGAATCTGTGGTATATTCTACTGAAGGTAGCTGGCTAAGTCATAAAGCAAAAAGAGAAACCTAGCTAATGTCAATAATTAAGGTATCTGCCCTTTAATGTTACACATTGTGACACATTCACTCAGCACACGCATGGTAGACAGAAAAGTTGTCTGACAACATTATTTATATAAAACATGCAAGCCAGAATTTCAGTACTGTTTCTGAAAAGGAAAATATAAACATGATCACTTTCATATAAAAACACACAAAAGTAATGTTATCTTACTAAGTCAGCCCCTGCTTGAAGTAGCACATCTGCAACATCAGTATGACCATTTTCACAAGCATAGGTCAGGGCTGTGTCTCCTGTTGCTGTTGTGGCATGAACATTAGCCCCTAAATGACAAAGGAAAAGCACTTTACCATTCCATTCCTAAAATCTGGTAAAATCAAAGAACTGCGAAATACATAACAAAATATACTTATATTCCTTTTATAAATATATTTATTTTCCTCATTAAAAAATCATCAAAGTGGTATAAATAAAATAAATCCTAAATATACTTTGCCACATGACTAGGGACCATATTCTCAAGCGGTGCAAAATAGGTAAGCATAAATCACTATGCAAGGCATTGGTAAGAATAATCAAGCTTAAAATAAGCAGATGAGAAGATAACAACAGGAAAAACAGCTGAACAGCACTTAAGACTACAGAACATTCTTCTCATAGTCCAGTGAATATAGTGGAGAAAGAGGCCAAATAATGCATGCATACACACACACACACACACACACACACACACACACACATATTGATTAATATTATATGTTTATAGTCAGTCACCTGTCAAAGAGAACACATTACTAAACTTTTGTGGTTGGTTTGAACATTAGCTCAAAATATAAAGCATAATCCAAAATATTAACTTTTCCTAGTTTAATGAATTTCAATCAATTTTCCAAAGCAAAAAAATTTGTGGTTAAGATTGTACTAATTAAAGCTATCACCAAAATTATAATAGTATTTCATTAAAAGTTTACTGGATGAATGATACTTTTTATTTTCTTAATTTATAAAAATCTTATTTGCAACCAACCAACCTGCCAGAATTTACAGAAGGCACTTTTAGTTATTCAGATTTACACTTATTTTTCATGTAATGTACATGTAGATAAACTGCCCCCAATATTATCCTGCTATGCTAAAAATCTAAATATAACATGCATGTGTTCAGAAACAGGTCTATGCTACTTCACATTATCACTCTAAAAAATGAGTGACATAAATGGCTGATCATTGCAAAATAGTACACCTAATTTACAAATCATTTTGATGTTCCTCCAGCCAAAGAAGAAAAAAATGTACATAAATAAGTTGTTCCCATTCTATTAGTCTTAAAGATAACCAAAGAATAAACAGAATTAAGAAAACCCTAACATCATGCTTATTTGTAGAATGGACATGGTAGTAGCTACTATTCTTGATTCAGAGTTCAATAAGCACATAATAGAGCATGTTTAACAAAAAATACTTTTTGAGTACAAATCATAAATATTAAACGGTTCAGTGTTCATACTGTATTTTACAATTATAAAACTGTATAAGGAGTCTAATGATTCTTTTAAAATGTGACTCTGTTCCACATTCAAGTCCTCTCATGATGACGGCCCATTTTGGCATGGTATGACCTTTGTTTCTCAAAAGTTCTGCCTGTGGAGGACAAGTTCTATCTAACAGGTTAAAGCTGGAAAAGCTTTAAAACATGGGACTGCTAAGGGGCAATATGTCCATTTTCAAAGGATTAGACGAGGTAAATTGGAAAGGTTCATTACTAGGCTAACTACAGTCATAAATTATTTGGCCTTAGCAACTCTAAAAGACCATCTATTCTGTTGCAAAAGGATTGTGATCTGTTGATGGAAGGAATATACACTGACAAAGTTAAAATTAATTTGAAAAATAAGCAATGAAATCTAATGTTCTTCTTCACATTTTAAAATAATTCACATACCTGCTGCCAGCAAATATTTAACTAACTCAAGATGTCCCTCTTGAGCAGCCTCCATTAAAGGTGTTGAGCACCCGAGTTCTATATCAGCCCCAGCCTTAATTAGGAAATCAGCTACTTCAGAAAATCCTCCACAGCATGCTAGAGTAAGAGCAGTTTCTTGTGTTTCTTCTGTCTGTGCATTTATATTTGCTCCTAGAGTAACCATATAGGTAGATCAGATTAGTTACCAAAATTTCCTAAAATATGTTCACAAAAATTCAGATATTCAATTCTGCCTTCTTTACTTTTGTTATATTCATTTGTCACCAATACAAATAAATATTTTGTGTTGATATTATAACAGTTACACGATAAAATTTAGCAATAACTGCATATGTTCATAGGATATAAAGCTGTAAAGAAACTTACAAATAATCTGGTTTAACATTCTTGAATAAGACATCCAAACCAACTTGAGGAAGAGAACAGAGGTAAAATTTTCCTACCTTGTGCTAACAGGAGGGCCACCATCTCTTCATGTCCCTCACGAGCAGCTTCCATCAAGGGAGTATAACCTTCATCATTGACTTCCTCAAGATTTGCTCCCCTTTCTATAAGTAAAGCTGCCAACTCAACATGTCCACCACAAGCTGCTAATGTTAGTGGAGACTCAAATGAATCTGCAGGCATATTCACTTGAGCACCACTATCCAAAAGCAGACGTGCTACCTCTACATGTCCATCCTGCAGGATTTTCAGGAGCAAGGGAAAAAATTTTTTATAGGTTTTATGTTGAAGGTAGGGAAAAGAAGCAAGAAATTGATAGAAAGAGAAAAGGAAGAAGAAGAGGGAAGAAAAAAGAACATTAACTTTGATACATGCTATCAGTTATATCAAGCTCAAAATTCTCAGCTCTAATTGTGCCCATTACAAATTTGCTATATCTCAATTTTTGCATTAACTCAACAATTTCTTTAAAAAATTAGAACTGGTAATATAAAAAGATATGATACCATCAAATGCAAACATTAACCTGAGTATTCTTCTGAAAACGTGTAATAGAAAACACAGTAACCAGGATATTTCAAGATAATTTAGAAACCATGTTGCATATAAAGGTTTTCAATCCTTCCAAATCATAAACCTAGAGTTTAGTAAGAATCACTCCCATTTCAAAGACAGGTATTATATAATAAAGTGTAGAAAATGGCACTTGATAAACTTTAAAAGCAAAGATTTGCCCCCACCCTGCCTCATCAAACAACAACAACAACAACAACCAAAAACAAACAACCACAGCTGACTTCGTGAAGCTACTGCCAGCTGGGATTATAACACTAAGGAAAATCCTCTGGTGGACCAAAGCAGTCCTATATATTTCCCTTGGTGAAACAATCTGCTGTTACGGGACAAATCTTACTTGTGGACTAACTATTTCTCAAATACATATAAAATTAAAATAGTAATCACTTGTAATCAATTGAACCTTAAACAAATCTGCTTAGATAATGGCAATTAGTGTCAAAATGTTTTAACACTGATACTCCATTTGCCAACTTTATCCTTAGAATTTCCTCTCCTTCAGATTCTAATTTTTCCCTCCTATTTTATAATGGCTTTTAACTCCTGCTCAAATGCACTATGATTACTGTAGACACCATGTTTCACACATGTGTATCCTATTAGACATATCTGAATAAATTTTATCACTTCCTAGCCTGTAAACTCCATGAAGAGTCTCCATGTACCTAAACTCAGTAACTTCCTTTCTTAGTGTCTAGCACAACAAATTTTAATCAATATTTGTGAACTGAATTTAATATTGGCCAAAATGAAGTCACCTGCACCTTAAGACTCAGTGCAAGAAAATACAGCAGAAGACTCAATTAAAATTATAGAGTTTAACTAAGAATTATTTCATATAAATCCTTTCTAGTCAATTAAATTTAACTAAGAAGAAAAATAAAGATTTTTAAAAATGCATTGTCCGTGTCAGCAAACATGGTTCCTGACATTCTATGATAATAAATTTACAATTAATTAAAATTACAAAGAACCCACTAAGTGGTAATTTAAAAAACAAAACAGCTTTCCAAAAACATACTTTGAGTACAGTTCCAGCAAGAATCCAGGGCCTTGGAGACTAAACCTTAAATCTTTAGGGATTTTAAGAAATGTTTATGTGATTCTAATGTTATGAAAAAATAAAAAGTGATTTTTATCGGTTGCTTGGCTTATGGTCAATTCTTGATTATCCATTAGTTAAAAAAGTTAATCTGCTAAATCCTGCTCCAACCCACAACTTACTATTTTGTGAACCTAAATATTAATGACTTTAGGGTTAGTTGTGCCACTGATCTCTTCCTTGATTCATCTATGCCAACTGCTTTTGTGCCCACCAAGTTGAGAATGATTTTGACATTTTAAAATGAAGTGTCATTGTATTTGAAAATGTCAAAATCATTCTTAGCTCATGAAAACAGAAAAAAAATGTGGGCAGGATAGAGCTGGCACTTCACATAAAGTGCCAACCTCTTATAGGTGCTGAATTGACTAAATTTTGCTTAGAACTAAAGTAACAAATTTTTAGAAACTAAAGTCTATTTCCTAAATCGTGAAAGATTAAAAATAATATGCATTTTTCTCTTCTTCCCTCAAAATCTTAAATGAATTTATCCCGAAAATCATTACCATGCAGGCTTCCATCAGAGCTGTGTGCATCTCATCAGTTTTGTGTTCTTGATCTGCACCAGCTTCGAGCAGAAAACGAACCATATCTAAATGGCCTTAAACAAAATACACAATATTTTAAAACAATGCTTCAAAAGAAATGACTGTCAGAGAGTTATGTATTAAGGTGTTCTGTAATTTTCTTTCATGACTATGAAAGTTTGTAAAATACTCCTTTTTGCAGTCAAAAACTGAAATATCACGGACAAGATTTTATAAAAGCTGAAATGCACTGATAGTGGGTTTTTCCTAAAAATCTTGCTCATAATTTAAGAAGTAACAGCATTTTTCATGTTTTGAGGCTCTCCTTGATTCACTTATTTATCATGTCAGAAATATTTAAATTAAATCTAAAAACTAAGGCCATTCAAAGATATATAACAGTAAGAGTCATTCTCTCCAAGTGATAAATGATCAAAGGATATGGTCAGTTTTCAAAGGAAGAAATCCAAGCTACTGATAGCCATATGAAAAATGCTTCAAATTACAATTAGAGAAATGTAAATTAAAGCAACTATGGTTTTACCTCACACCTATCAGATTGGCAAAACTGATCAAATAATGAAAATTACATTTGTAAAGAAGAGACAGCTGCGGAAAACAGGCACAAATGGAAGTATTGTAGGTAGAGCTACAAAATTAGTCAGACCATTTTGAAATATAATTTGGAACGATGATAAAAAAATGTTACTAAACTGTAACTCTGATCCAAGAATATCACTACTATGTAAGCACACATCCCAAAGAAATTAGGGAATGAGGAAAAGGTCCTATTTGTACAAAAGTACTGATAGTCACCCTTTTTGTAGTATCAAAGAACTAGAAACTAATGGAGTGCTTACCAACTGAGGAATAGCTGAACAAATTGTAGTATATGAATGTAATGGAACACTATTAAGTCAGAAGAAATGATGAAAGGGATGGTTTTCAATGAAAATTGGGAAGACTTGGATGAATTGATAGAGTGTGCAGAACAAGAACAATTTATACAATAAACAACTATAGATACTATTATTAAAGACTTAAAAATTCTGATCAATGCAAAGACCACCAATCACGATTCCAGAGGATTTATCATGAAGCACACCTTCCCCCTCCTGAGAGAAAAGTGTGCACAGGGTGCATAATGAGACTTGCTTTGCTTGACTATGTATATTTGTTACAAATGTTACAGCTCAAATTGTACCATAAACTAAAAAGGTAAAAATAATTAACTTGTACAGAATTCCATTTAAAACAATGGCAATTTTCTAAATCTGATTATTCACATCATGGATCTCATAACCTATCAAGGGAAATTGGGGTTTTTTTTTTAGATCAAAGTAAAAGTCCTCTATGATACAACAAAGAATCATACTTTGATAAGTTTTTAAATCATACGAAACCAGTGAACATAAATATCAAACTGTGATTCCTTGGATATTAGAGAATTTTGAAGTAGGTTGAAAAAAATAACAAAAATTAATTCCAATCACAGTCACCACATAACTACTAATATAAGTAATATCATATATTGTGTTTGACATTAAAAACTCTGCCACCACTAATCCTGACATGTACTACACATAGCAGCACCTACCTTTATAACATGCAAGTGTAAGTGCACTCTCTTTGAATTCATTTGAGTGAGTGTTGATGCCTGCCCCATACTCCAGGAGAACTCTAGCAACTTCCACATGACCAGCACTGGCTGCTTCCATTAAGGGGGTATGTCCATTTTCATTGTGATCCTCTATATTAGCTCCTGCTTTCAGCAGCACTTTCACAATGTCCACAAATCCCCCAGCACAAGCATAAGTTAGTGCTGTGTTTCCTAACAAATCAGGGGAAAGAAAGGTGAAAAACTGCAATTAAACTATACTAATCACAACCATAGCCGAGAAAAACATTCAATCTCGTTAAACTTCTAGAAGCACCTTTAAATTTCTTTGTATTAAGTAGAGGGAGCAAACTAGGTAGCAGAAAGAAATGGTTTTATCAAGCCTATGTTCTTAGTAGCAGCCATTTTTTAGTTGTTTTTCATCCATACCATATCATGCATGGCACTTGATATCATAATTTCATAACTTCATTTCTATTTAACTTTTCTCTCATGATTTCACAAAAAATTAGTCTAATCTCTTAAACTAGAAAATTAACTGCTTGATTTTAAGAACAATTTCTTAAAATTCTGTATCCTCAACAGGGTCTAGCATAGCAATGGACACACAATAAGCATGAAATAAATGCTTATTGCTTTATCAGTTGGTTTCAAGAGAATCAGTGTTAGAAGGTTAACTCTATTTCTATACTCAACCTTAATTTCAACTAGCCACTGTGGGAACATGTACAGTTAAATGACAAGAGGCACTGGGTGACATATGGGTCCCCAGTACTCTAAAAACTCAAAGGAAATGTTTTAATTCTTTAAAAAGCAAGGATATCCTTAGTGATTTCAGAATTATTAAAATAAAAACTATTGATAAACAAAACCTGGAACTCTACAAAAAGAGAATTGTGATAAATATAGATTTTCCAGTTGTCAATTATGCTGTACATATATGCTTTGATAATACATACCTGTTGAAGACTGGGCATTGACATCTGCACAATGAACAAGCAACAGCTTCACAATGTCTACATAGCCTCCACTGGCAGCTGCCATTAGTGGAGTTATGTCTCCTTTATTCCCGCGATCTTCAACATTTGCATGCATAGCAAGCAACACCTTTAAAAAAAAAAGGCATTCAACCATTTTTGCTGAATCCATAAAAACTGGGGTAATTTTTTTCCTTTAGTAAGAAAATCCAAGGAATAGAATAAATGATGATTTTTGTTTGTTCGTTTTTAAACTGAGCATCCCTACCTCCTGCCTTCCCATCCTGGAGAAACCTCTACCCTGAGGCCCTTACTATTGACTGATTACTCCCCCTTGCTCAGACTAACACTTCCTGTAAGACCCCAGTCACATTCACTTTAAACCCTGTTTGCCTCACTCTTTGGATTTCTGCTTGGCACATAGTAAGTGCTAAAGACTCTATCAATGTCTGCTATTCAAAGCTATCAAATTCGCTAACAAAGCACTTTTTGCCCATAAAAGGAAGCAATCTGTCTTCAGCCTCCATGTTTAAGGCTCTTCCTACCAAACTATGTAAAGAGTACAAATACGCATGTGTAAAAGCTACTATGTGGCTGAGAAGACTTCTTTAAAGTGGCTAGTTTCTGTAGTGCTAGGAAAAAAATTAAACAAAATTTATGCTAAATGTTATCCTCTAACAGCTTAAAAACTGTACAACTATCCCCCCCCCCCATTCTATATAACACGCCTCATTAACTCTCTTACTGATTACAAGTGTCAAGCCTGTGTAGTATTTTATTTGGGTGAGGAATATGTAAAATATTGTGTAAAAATATGTAAAAATAACTTAATTATTTCACTAGTACTAATGAAACAAAGCTACATTCTCTAATTATATTTCTTCATAAAATTAAAAAAACTAAGACATAAAAAGAATGCCAAAACCCTCATAATTTGAACATTCCTCCTTACTTGTGCCAATTCATAATACCCTGCTGAACAGGCCAAACAGAGCAAACTTTCCCCTTCTTCAGTATGCTCATTTACACTTCTTCCTTCATCTAGCAATTTTCGCACAGCATTCACATCCCCATCTGAGCAAGCTTCTGCCAAACTACGGCTAAAAACAAAATCAAAGGATAAAGAAATGTTCATTAAAGACAAGACAACCCTAAAGAGTCAAAAATGTTTTTTAAAAAGTTTTTACACCTTTGCTACTGAATTATTATAAGCTGTTATACACAAATGATTCAAAGTTATAAAAACTCCAGACTCTTAAAGACATATGTTTATTTTAAAACAAAGTAGAAACAGGTGAATTACCTTAACATGTATTTCTATTTTTCTTTCTACTCAAACAATACATTTCATTCACTAGCCAAAATATCAGTACATATACAGGAAAATCTACCCAGAATTTAAGAGTTAAATAAAGCTGCAACTGCTAGAAAGGTAACGTTCCTTGAAGGCCAAGGATGATACCCTATTCACATTTGTTTCTATCACAGTGCCTAAAATATAGTAAGCACTCAATAAGTTAACAAAATTATTGCAACATCTCAAGCTAAAGTCTATTGATTCCCCTCAAATAAAGAAAATATTTTAAAAGAAACTATTGTTCCTAGAAATTGCCCACAAGAAAAACATAACTACTCTCCAGTTATCAAATACATACTTGTCCACTTGTCCTGCATTATGACTGTTCTCTGCTCTCATTCGTGTCAAAGCAGCAGCAGCTTCATCCAATGCACAGCTAACAGAAGAAGTCAGTCTTCGGAGCACCTCGGGATCTGCGAAGGCTTTACCATCGGCAGTTGACAATTTACCAATTCCTTCAGAGTATGTTCATCAAATGGGTTAGTACGAAAAAAAAATCACACAAAAGATGCACAATTTTAAAATTTCAGCCACATGCATGATTAGTCCCAAATAATTTGTAAACATGCTAGAAAATGACATTCAACAATCTGACTTTATAAAATTTGAAAGTAAGATTTACAAACAGGGCAAAAGTAATAAAGTTCAAAACAAGATAGCATGTTTTAGTTTAAATTACTTGTTTTGAGATGATTATGTTTCAAAAACTCAGGCTACTGGATTTGTTATTTAAACTAAAATTCAGTGATTATTTATGTAAAAAATAAGGCCTTTAAGAATGAAATAAAAACCTTCACTTTCCAAGTATGTTGAGGATGGTATATGTGCAAGGAAGAGTGGAGAGAAATTTAAAAATAAGTGTTTGATTTTTCATGGACTTAAGATGCTGATATATAGCCCTCTCAGAAACCTATGTCCATCCTTCTCCATTCAAAAAAAGAGGACATAAGTTTCATAAAATAAAAGTTCAGCTGAAATGATTTTAGAATTGCCCTTCATTATCTTTGTGCTAAGTATGCAACAAGAGACAACTGCATCAAAGAAAGAAATTCAGCTTAGTTTTTAAAATTCAAACATAAACTATTAATCAGCTAAAGACTATGTTTTGGTATTTAATTTTAAAACTCCACTGAACAAAATCATACAGGTTGTGATTATATACACTAACTGCTAACTTTAAGTATTTACTCTAATAGAAGTGGCTTTATAAACTAATGGCAGATAGTATGCCTGCGGTTCCTTATTAGGTAGAATTTTTCTCCTCAAGGATCTCTGTTTAAAAGGCGGCATAGTTTAATGAATAAACTATTGAGTTTAATAATAATAAACTAATTTAGTACTAAACTGAAGATCAGTAATACAAAAGCTACTAAAAACCCAGCTTTGTCACTAATTTTATATGGCTGCAGGAAAATGGATCTAATACCTTTCTTTGTGTGGCCATCTTTATGATGGGTATGATACTAGTCTTCTACCAAATTTAAACCATCAGAAAACAACTCAGATTTTGCCAAATGCCTTGTATTTGCATCCCCAAGGATTAGCACAAAGCTTACAGGAAACCTTTAAACCTTTTCACTCATTCACACGCATGAAATTCCTTATAAGGTGAAATATAAACATAAAGCATTCTTTACATAGAACCAAAAGAGCCGGAAGAATTTACAGGATAGAATCTCACTTGGTCAGTCAGTCAATTAACATTTATTAAGACCCTATTACATGCTTAAGCAATGGGGATACAAAAAGAGGCAAAGGTCCAACTGGTCCTATCTTTTAATACCAATCCAGTAGGAACTACTCTGTGACCACAGTACACAACATTTATCAGACTCATCTTTTGGTAAAATGTGATGTGTAAATATCTTCTGGGCTACATGTAGCATCTATTCAACGCTGGCCTCCCTTTTACTTTATCCATTCTGTTTCATATTTTCTCTCAGTGTTTTTTATGACACCCAAACCTGGCAAACAAACTTATATTTTCCAACACTGAGAACAAAGATTTTCACTGGAAATTATCAGACTCATCTTTTGGTAAAATGTGATGTGTAAATATCTTCTGGGCTACATGTAGCATCTATTCAACGCTGGCCTCCCTTTTACTTTATCCATTCTGTTTCATATTTTCTCTCAATGTTTTTTATGACACCCAAACCTGGCAAACAAACTTATATTTTCCAACACTGAGAACAAAGATTTTCACTGGAAATAGTCTAACTTAACAGTTTATCTATGTTTTACTACTGGTCCTACCTTCTGATATTACCTTTAAAATATCAACTTTATGCTGATGATATTCTCCCATCTTGGGAGATAGGAAAAAACTAAACTCTAAACACCTAACATCCAACAATTCCTTAAGTCTGAAAAAAATCTACTCCATATAACCATATCATAGATTTAATGCATATAGATTGAATCTAACAGATGAGGAAAATGAGATCCAGAGGTGTTACATGACCTGCTCAATAACCCAGAACCAGGGCTGTAGTCTAAGCCTCCTAACTCCAAATCTAATGCTTTCTTTCACCGCACCATGAAATCATCCCTTCCTATTTTGAACTTTGTATTTGTACTCCCCTCGCCCCATCCTTTGCCTTATATTAAACTTACTTGTTCAAATGTTTCAGTACAAATGAGCCAAGTTCCACTAAACTCACAATTACGTCTTAATCTTCTAGGAAATCCATAAAGTATGTACTATAAAACTTGTAGGTAGTACATGAAAAATAAAAAACATACTGAATAGGTGAATATAAACCTTAACTATCTACATTATCATCATTAACATTAGTACTGAAATCCTTGAAATAACATTAATAGTATCCAGTAATGAACTCAAACCAATGTTTAAAGACTACAGAACCAGTTAGCAGGTGGCCACTAAAATTTTCCAGTATCCCAACACAAAGGGAAAACTGAAGGTTGAATTGTCTTAATTAATAACAATGCCAATTTGTTTGATGTACCAGGCACAAACAATTTTCAGTGTACTACTAAAAGGTAGGTTTAGAAAGAGTTGCACCTATCTCTATGATCAAATTCCGGTGACTTACCCATGTTTTATATAGAAAAGATGAAGAGTCGATTATACTAAATTCTACCACAGGCCAAACTATTTTTATAGTTTGAAATTTATTTAGTCTACCATGGATTGTGTGACTCACATAGGCATTTTTTCTGCTTATTCATAATCTCATAAGATTCAAATAAGAAATGACACTCTAATGTCCTACAGTAATTAAAATGACTATATTTTGGTAGAAAAAAGCTGATTACTGACACAAGAATTATTTCAAATTAAGGATATTTCCAAAACCATAATTGCTATCTTATTGTTTTAAATTAAAATCATTATTTCACAAAAGGTATAAATTTCATCACGGAAAAAAAGAAAATTCATCCAATACAACTGTGGCAAATATCTTATCTGCTGAGCACTCATGGTTAAAATCTATCATAAACACTAAATTCAATTCGACAAACCCTGATTAAGCGTTGGCAACATGAAAGAATATGTACTAGGTATTGGGGATACAAGGACAAGTACAAAACAGTCCCTCACCCTAAAGTAGCTGCCATTCTACCGAGGGTGAAGGATGTGAAGGGAAGGCTCTATCAAAGAGGTGTCACTTAAGAGTATGAATAAAAGGAAGAAACACTAGAGGATGCCATTCTGGGATATGGAACAAAGGAGAATCAATCAATAAGTAATTTAAGGTGCCTATTATGTGCTAGGTACTAGAGGTACCAAAAAAAAAAATGAATTCCTAACTTCAGGGGTTACATTCCAATGGAGGAGAAAAGCACATATGTAAGTATATATAGAATAAATATGAATACAAAGTAGTTTGGTAGGAAGGGTACCACCATTGGAGGAGAGGGGAGGTCAAGAAAGGCTTCAACAGGAGATGTTACTTGAGTTGCATATCTTGAAAGAGAGATTTTATGAGACAGAGAAGAAGTATATTAAAGACATGGGAGACAGCCTGGAGATAGGAGATGGAGAGTCATGTATGTGGAAGAGGGAAGGGCCAGTTTGGCTGATCACAGTGCATGGCATGGAATCCAGTACACAATGAGGCTAGAAAGATAGGCTGAAGCCAGGTTGTGAAGGGCTTTAAAAGCTGAACAAAAGAGTTTACATTTGACCACAGAGGCAATGGGAAACCACAGGAATTTGGAATTTTGAGGGATGACAGATTTGTGCTTAAGGAAAATTACTTTCACAGTTGGGTAGAGGGTAAGACAAATCAGAAAGAATCTTGAGGCAAGAAAACCACTTAGGAGGTCATTCTAATAATTGAGGCAAGAGGTTATGAGGGCCAGAACTAAGGTACTAGCTGTATAAACATGGAAAAGCAACTGGATATGAGAAATGTATTGGAAAAAGCACGTGAAAAGTTTTCTCAGAAAGTAGGAGTTAAGGTCTTCTGATGAGACTGGAGATGGTATAGATGGAGGAAGGGAGGTTTGGAACAGCTGCAGTAGGATGCATGCTGGAAAGGAAGGGAAAAGTAAAAAGGATTACCTTACAGCAGTAAGAATCAGCTGAACTAATGTGAAAAAATTTATAATTAGTACAGTTATTTAACTCTGTCCAGCAGCACTCCAAAGTAATCAAGTAGGAACTTTGAAAAGGTATACTCTAAGTTGGGATTTGGTAATGGCAAAACAGAAAAGAGGGCAAGGTATTCAAGGGTAGATGACAGTGTATAAATAAACCACAGAATCAAAATGGTGAAGTGAGGTCGGTGAACTTGGGAAAGCACAAAGTCATAGTTAGGACAAAGTATACACTTAGGAGGACTGAGGCAGAGAGAGGAGTAATGTAAAGACAGGAATTTCGAATTTCAGAGCTCTCGATCATGGAGTGCGGCAGTTATAAATGGACAGATGGTCTGGACATTCAATCCCAATGGGTGGCTAAGATAGAGTGAAGGTGTAGGTTAGAGAAGTTGACTAGAATGAGGAAGTGGGAGGCTGAAGTGTTCAATGGCATATAAAAGTTCTTCAAATATGAAGGTAAGGGCTAAAGTGAGTAGGAAGAATATGAACAGGTGCTGAACTCCTTGAGAATGAGTGAGCATGATCTAGAGCGGATGTTCTTAAGCTGTTGTGTCATGGACTCTTCTGGCAGTCTGAAGAAGCCTATGGACCCCTTCTCAGAATATCTGTCATTTACTCTTACTCATCCTGGCCCACTGAATCTGGAGGCATAAGAAAAAGTGCATCTAGAAGGATGGTGAACAGGAGTAAGTATCTTCTGGAGAGAGTACAGTTTCCTTGAGTACAAGGAAATGGAAAGATGAAGAAATAAAGGAAATCCAGGATGAAAAGGAGAGTCTGTTAATAAGATAAGGAAGGTTCAGGGGGCACAAAAGAACAGAAGGGCAGAGGAGGAAAAGTGTAGATGGGTAGGCCAGAGGTTGACAATAATATGAGAAGCATGAAAAAGAAATTTATTTTTTTTCTGAATCATAGGATTAAGTGGGACCAAGCCTAGGCAGTTCACCCACCAATACAACGGTCCTGTGACGTTTAAGCACAGCGTAGTACAGGGCAGTGCATTTAAATTTCCCTGCCTTGGTTATTCCAAAACAGAGAGAAATAGAGTACAAATGAGATAAGAATATTGAAGGAACAGAAAGTTCAATACAGGGACTTAGGTCAATGAAAAAATGTTCTAGTCTCCTAGTGAAGCTGAATTCATGCTTCAAAACAGTCATTTAGCCCCACCCCAAGACAGTAGGGAATGAGGCCCACCAAGCAGACATGAAACATCTCAAAGCCTTCATAATCACAGGCTCTCAGGTACCTTAGGTTTTCTGAGACAGAAGATCTGATATACATGAATCCCTTTTGAAGGAGTCCTTTTACTATCTCATACACCTTGAAGGCTTGGCAGCTGTGAATTATTTCAATCCTCTTCGATAACTATCCTCTATTACCCCAGGCATCCTAAGGACCAGAATCTCTTACAGTTCTGAGACCCCAGCTGTAGCAGATGAATAGATATAGTGTGTAGGCCCCTGAATGTTAGGCTAAATTCACATAGCATTCTCTACAGATAAATGGTCAAATGATACAAATGAGCAGTTCTAAAAAAGCAGAAATGAAAGTGATCAACAACCACATGCGAAAAAATGCTCTACATTACAAATAAAAAGAATTAAGAACATCAAATTTTGAAATAAAAATAATTTCACTAGGAAACAAAAAAATTTTATCCTACTATATTTTATTTGCCATTTTATAGATTTAAAAAAATAGCACATCAACTTATTGATTCTTTGTAGTATTTTTAAGTCTAGTTTTTCTAGTGTTAAAACAACTCTGATTTTCTACCTTAAGTGGCTAGTCATGTTAATGGCCTGATGCATAGATAATCAAATTAACTTTGAAAATAGCATTTGAATTTTATTAAAGAGAAAAGTAAGCTGTGTATAGACTCACAGCTTCATGTACAATCAATCTCCTTTTTCTATTCTATGTTGTATATGGAAATAAGCATCTTATTTGGTGTTTGTTAGGTGCAGAATTCTTAAAGAAGAATTTTAAAGAACTTAATGTACTATTGCCCATGGAGTTGTGAGTTAGTTTAGCCATTCTGGAATGCAATTTGGAATTACATTCAAAGTCATTATAAACTACTGAGTACCTTATGGTCCAGCAATAGGCATACATATACCTCAGAAATCAAATAAAAAAGAAAAGTACCAATTTCTACAGAAATGTTCACAGCAGCACTTTCTGGTATACCAAAGAACTGAAAAGTAAGGTGTCTCTTAAGTGGGGAATAGCTGAACAAATTATGGTTTGTGAGTGTGATAGCATAACGCTGTGAAATAAGAAATAATGAAAGGGAGAGATTCAGAGATACCCAGTAGAACTTAACCTCATGAAATGATCAGAAACAGGAAGGCAATTTATATAATGACTACAACACTGTGAAAAAAAATAACTTTGAAAGACTTAAGAATTTTGATCAATGCAATGATCTACCATAATTATAGAAGACAGATGATGAAACATTCTTCTTACCCACTGTCGGGGAGATGACAGACTAGAGGTGCAGAATAAGACAGATATTTTCAGCCACTGTCAATGTCTGCATTTATTTTGCTTGACTATGCTTATTTGTTTCAAGGGAGGGATTTTTTTTTTTAATTTTGGGCAGAGGAAGGGAGAAATAGTGTAATGATGCTAAAAAAAGAAAGCAGAGAGCATCAGATAAATGTTTAAGAAACACAAAAGAAAACAGAAAGACTCAAAAGAGAACAGAATGAAGTTTAGGGACAGACAAGTACATCAGCTTTGGAATTAAATTCGTTATATACTTTTTAAAAATCCATAGAGATTTGTAGTTTTATATACAAGCCTTTTCTTTACATGTATGGAAATATTCATTTGTTAAATGTGTAGCAAAAGTTCATAATAAAAATTAAAAGTTAAAAAGTTAAAAAGAAAACACTCAGCCCCAGCCCTTTTAGCCTCATCTCAAAACAGCAGGGCTGGACACATTCAGATTTTCCATACACATGGAGCTCACCTCCCAATATGCATGAAGAAGCATAGGCCTCCCCAGTACTTCTGAATCTTGAGTATGAGGATCAGTGATGGATGTGAGTCCCCTTTGGAACAAGTCCTCTACAGCCCCAGGTGACCTAAGGATTGGGGTCTGTGACGAATGTGAGCTCCCTTCAGAGTGAGTCCTCTCTAGGCCTTTTCACTAACAAATACCAACACTCTCCCTTCTTTGAGTCACACAGCTTTTTATACTATTGTCATGTACTTATTATCATAGCCAAATGTATGTATACATACATAAGCATGTCTGTATGTATACATATATGCATATTATCTTCCAAAATGGACTGAATAAACATGCACACATATATCTTTTATATATTTATCTTATTTTCTACTAGGTTATAAGCTCTTGTAAGGCCAGTACTTTATTTCATGATCATATCTCCATCACCTATCTCTATAAAAGTAGGCATTTAAGCAAGTCCTAAAGTATTTTTTATTTAGTCATCTATGAAAAGGCTTTGCTTAAGGCTTATCCTGATTCTGTCCTACTGCCATGTTCTTTCTTTACCAAAATTAACTAATGTGCTTGGTATTTTAGAAAAACTTGACCTTCTACTACTCAAACCTTGATCCAACTCATGTATACATACCCAAAACAATTCCATTTGACCTTTCATCTCCAAAACTGCTTTTAGCATAAACATCATATTTAGCCATCTCAAATGAGTCTTTATCTAGGTCTGTTTGTAATGACTTCATTACTTTCAAAGGAACTCATATATTCCTTGCACACAGCACTTGATGTTGCTGACTGACAAAAACTATCTAGCTGATCAAAATAGTGCATAGCAGGCACCTTGAAAAATGTTTGCTGAATGAATAAATATAGTTTGGATTTGAAATACTTAAAAAATTTTCCTGTGTCCTCAACAAAACGTATCCACTGCACTCATAAAGGTATTGCTGTACTGTTGTATCACCTGTAACTAACTAGTCATTTTTCATCTGTCACTTTTATCTAATTAATGTGGTCTTCTCAAATTACATAAAGATGGCCAAGACAGGAAATTTCTATAAAATGACTTTTCTTCCATAGCCTTTTCCTTGCTACTTCTTCAAGATCCTTCTCATCATCACTAAACTCTTTTCTTACAGGCAAAAAAAGGACAACTTCGGAAGGTTAGTTGATATTTTATTTCCCGAACAGTCCTCTGATGCCTCAACATGATTTGGAGGTGACTCTGGATACTGGAAAGTATGTGCCAGGAGAGTCCATCAAAGTAGAAAGGCTCTGTCTGAGTATAATCCCAGCAATGAACTACATACACCAAGAGATCAGTCAAATATAAAGATGCTCATCACAAGTAGGCTGGCACTATACGACAGGAATTATTTGGCCATGGAAATCCATGAAACAAAGAGAAATAAAGAAATGAACCTTCAATTCTATGTAATCCCTGTTCACTCTACAATGTTGTGGCAGAAAAGAGGCTAAAACTCACAAAGCTTTCAATTCACCTAAAAAGATTAATATAACTCTAGGTAATCTATATGAGACTATTCAATGACCAAAGAATTATGTGAGATACTACTGGAAGAATTGAACAACATCCATATTAATAAGTTTTGAATATCAATATTGAGATTCTCAGTACAAATGAAAGAAGATATAAGGAAGTAGAAACTAAAAAAGGATAGCTCAGAGGTTTTGCTTGGAAAAGCAAATAAAGCATTTGGCAGAGTTGGCTTCATCATGCATCCAAAGGCAATAAACATCATTCATGGAACATGGTCATCTCATTCTGCAGGGCACAGGATGAACATAAGCAATGATGGCGATTATAAAAACGGTTGCAGCTTATATGCAAACCACTGTTGAAAAGGCAGAGTGAAACAACAAAAATTTGCCAAGATTCACCAGACCAAGGTGGAATATATCTTGAAACTCAGAGAATGTGAATGCAAAGATGACCAGAGGGAAAGTTTGAGATTATGAAATGAAAGAGACTAAAAGCAGGTGAACTCAGAAGCCTGGTACCCATACAATACTGAATGCTTTCTTTCAGACATGGTAAACACCAAGTAAAATGACACACAAAAGAAAAAACTGACTAAATTTTAATATACAAAAAAGATGAGTTTCTTGTTGACTGATTAGTTACTGAATTGTCTAAATTGAACTATATATAATCAGATTATCAACTAAAGCAAATGTCAAAAACAATAGTAAATTTTGAAGTGCAAAAATGAAAAGACACTGTGCAATTATGACGATTCAAATTGGTCTATTCAAAGCAGGTGGTAATTTTTTTAAAATAGGAAATGAACAAAGGTGAAATCTAAGATTTATTTTTAACTTTTTTATAGAAGTTTAACCACTGTAGAATAGTAACCACAAAGGTGACCAAAAGAACCAAAGAGCCTCTGAAACCAACAAATATCTGACCTTACTTCCAAGTAAAAAGATCTGGCAAGACTACAGCATTCTAGTTTAGAACATAAAATAGTAAAAATTCATTACAGCAGGGGACCATGGAAGACTACAAGCTGCATCACCTCACAAAACAAGGAAAAGCAACGAAGTGAAAAATAAATCTGCAGAAAGTTTGGTGTGAACCAGTTCATCTCAAAGCTCCTAAATAAAATCAAAGGGAGGATAATAGGTAGAAAATGCCCACTCCTTGTGGGCAGCAGAATCACCTCATTTGGAAATAATGACTTACTAAACACCTGAGAAAATGGAAATGACACTTAGATAAATTAAAATAGCTAGACTAGAAAGTACAAATCAAATCTCTGTTGTATGAAATATAATTTTGAAAACATGGGGGAATCAATTTTCAAGACCTCAAAAGAAGAAAATACCAAATGACTGAGAGAAGTGGAGGGAGAAAATGACTGTATTATTAATCAAAAAGGGTAAATTAGGATGTCAGTAACTCTCAGTCCACAGGTATATTTTCTAATCTCTAGAAGATCTTGAAGAGAATGATCTACACATATATTAAAGGTAGCCTTGATGCAAATACGAGAAGAGAATAAATGTGCTTTCACAAGTCATTTTCTACAGCAGACTACATCTTCACACTAACATGATGGAAAGGTATAAAAAACATAAGATCCCACAGTGTTTATGATTTTAAAAAAGTATTTGAACCTGTAAGGCAAAATGCATTCAATGCCTTCCTCCAACAAAGTATCTTCCACAATAGCTATGTGGTACAGTGAATACAATATTGGGCCTGGAGGCAGGAAAATTTGAGTGCAAAGCTGACTTCAGTCACTTACTACCTATGTAACCCCTTGGCAAGTCAATTAACCTCTGTTTGTCTCAGTTTCCTCAACTGTTAAATGGGGATAATAGATCATGTTGTTAAGATCAAATAAGATAATATTTGCAAAACATTTATCAGAGTGCTTAACAAATACTAGTTTCCTTCCTTTCTTTCTATTCATAGGCTAAAAGGCAGCTTGGCAGAGCAGATGGAGCACTGGACTTGGAGCTGGCCAAACATGGGGTCAAACTCTGCCTGTGATACTAGCTTTGCCATCATGGCCAATTCAACAAGTTCTCAGACTAAGCTTGAGAATAACAATAGATGTGTCTGCAACTTCCAGGGTTGGTGTCAGACTCAAATGAGATTATGTACGTAAAATACTTTTCAAATCTTAAATTATCATAGATCACGTTTTGTTATACAAGACTCCTTGGTAGGTATAACCAGAGGCACCTTTGTTCAATGACCATTTATCCTATTAAGTGAGGCACACAGCAAGGGAATATAAGCTTACTAAAAATGTTTTTCACTATCATAGAGGATATTCTCCACTATTTTCAATGGTGTCACGCTCCAGATACTACTACTATTTGTACAAAACTTCGTTATCTCAGGGCCCAGAATACTAGCACAGATAGTTTTCAACAAAATCCATACGATGAAGAGATGGGACTAATAATCTATTCAGAAATGCCCAAGGGATGAAAAAATACCTATCGTCCAGACATGCAATTAGGTGAACAAACATTAAAACAATTCATCAGTACATCTCTTAGACAGACACTGCAAATGGACAATGAGTTGAAACCAGAATTGAACAAAAAGGACAGATTACATTTGGAAGAAATATATAGTGCTTTCTTTCAATGCACTCAAGATGCTCCTTGACCAAAAATAAAATAAAATAAACATCTCTTTTCTCTATGATGCTATATGGATGCAAATCAAGTAAAACCAGGATCACTTGTACACAAGAAGTAGTATAAAAGGTCATCCAGGAAATGTATGATGAAAAAAGAAGGTGGGATGGTCATGTATCAAGATCAAGGAATAAAAGATGGATAGCCCAAATGGCTGCAATAGTACCCAGAATATGTTAAAGACTTAGAGGGAAGGCCTATTGCCTCTACACTGGGTAGATCCTCTCAGCAGAATTTATTTCCATAAATAACATGGACAAGAACTGAACAGGATGAGAAGGCATGGATGGGTTGTAATCTGCATCCTTAAATAAAATACCCACATCAATAAGATCCATTGAAGTAATGAAGTATTAAGAGTTGGCATTCTAAATATTGGTGCGAACTGCCTTGGCAATAATATTTTTCAACATTTTATCTTTTCTGCATCTAAGTTCAGTATCTGTCACAATTTTAAAAGTAGATATTCCAAAATTTTAATTTTCAAGAACGTTTTCATTATCAAATGATTCTATATATATGGAAAGGAGTAATTTTCTTGAATCAAGTATACCTCTATATTTTTTAAAAATTGTTTACATTTCAAAGTATAAAGTTATATTATTCTTAAATAAAATCTAAGCTGAAAGGCTACATCTAACCACCTGTAAGATGCTTTAAGTAAATTATAAATGTTTGATTACCAAAACTTTTCAAATGGAAGCTGTTGGATGAGATAGATAACCTCTGAGTTCTTTTCAGCTCTAGTTCTATAATCCTACAAATTTCTAAAGTAGATTTTACAATGGCATAATTGTTTGAATGGAGAGTTACAGTGTCTCTTCTCGTGGTGCCTGCTGACATACTTCAATACTTCAAAAGATGCATGATTCTATTAGTGTGGGTGGAATTCCCTCTACCTATGCATATTGCAACCCCTCCATACCTTAATAGACTGTTTCATGAATTGCTGTAGCCAAAAAATTCATCACCTGGTGTCCAACCTTCTGGTGATGAGCCTCTTCGAACTTAGCTAGGTTGGTCCATGGATGACAGATATAGAGTCCATTCAAAGGGCCCATACTTGAAGCCTTTCCAGCTTGGTAGGACCTGCCGGAGCTTGCGCTCTGCTAGCAAAACCTTCAAGAAACCAGGGTCACCTGTAGGCCACAATGAGGCATCGGAGTAGGACTTTAGTGGAGACCTGCTGACAAAAGTGACATACTTATGACACGTTCCTATATGGCTTCTAAAAAACTCCCCAAGATTCTGCTTAACATCCTGAATAAGAAACAAATCAACACACAAGGGAGAATATTACTAAATGATCTCATGAATTCTGACCTTTGCATCAAAACAGGACAGCAGAGCCTCTCACTAAAAGGTGAATTATGAAAGAACTTTTCTAGCCCAAATCTGAGACTATGAGCAAAGCAGGAAAAGCACAAGGTTTTTGGTTCTCTGGATTTAATCTGAGATGAATTAGATCCCTATTTCTACCCTAGAGAAGACCTGAATCACAGGGTAAATCCCAAAGCTGATCCAGCTTTCTAGAAACTTTCCAGACAGGTATAAATGCTCCCCCAAATTGAAATTGTCTGTCTCTAGTCTAGATCTCCATAACTGGAATTTAGCCAAAATCTGATCTACCTTCCTGGATAGGTTCTATAAACCCTTTCTCCCCCACCAATCCAAAATAAATAAAATCAAATGATTATATATCAAAAGAAAGGTAAATGTTTCCAAGCACAAAGTTTCATCATGCAAAGTCACCTACTTCTCAAGAGGATTCAGCATCAACTTGACAAGATAAAAACTTGGGCAAAAAAATGTAACTAAGTCAGAAACATTTTCCTACATTACCCATAATAATGTATATGCTCATGACAATGCTATTATCTAGGTTTTACTCCATGAGATGACCTCTTGGTAAAAATGCCTTGTTATAGTGGTCCTTTTAGAACTTCAATAACTAAACCTATTTTAAACACGACACAAGAATGATCTTCATGTTAAAATTTGTTCTGTAAGGAATATTTAAACAACATACCAGTGAAGAAAATGGAAAGCACAAATCATAACTATTTTCTGTATTTGTAAACTTTTTTCTGTACTGGAAGAGGAGTCACTATTCTGATGGTTTCAATCACTTTGAAGAAGTTATTACTCTTTACTTTTGATGGGATATAGCGGTTAGATTTATTAATAGTAATAATTTTTAGCTAGATTCCATCTCATAGTGTTTCAAAATCATTCTATAAAAAGATGAAGTCTTCTGTGCCTCACATTTATCCTCAACTAAAGTGACAAAGTAGGAATTAAGCTATTTCACTTGTAATTTTAGCCCATTTGTTATATAGTACATCTAAAGTAAATAGTCACAAAATCTTTTCTAATTTCAATTTTTTTAACTAAGTTCCAAACTACAAGTATGGTAATAAAACAAATTCAAATGCTCTATTTGGACTAGTTTTAAAGATCTAATTTAGAGCCATCTAGTAATTCGTCGGAGAAACCACAATCAGAAAAGTAGTCTTGCTACAATATTGCCTGTGCTTTTCCATAATAGTATAAAGTTAATAGATAAATGAGATCGTAAACAAATCTACATTTTAATAATGACTCATTCCTTATAATATTATGAAAATATCTCTAAATTTTGCCCCTTTATTCCTTACTTATACGTTATCATTATTTGGCCAAGCAAGCACTATGCTATTTAATCAGCATCTTGATGTTTATAAAGCTGCTTTTTCACAAGAACCTTGTGCAGTAAATCATCCAAGTATCACCACAATTTGAAAGATGAAGGGACTGAAGCACAAAAAAGTTAAGCTTCCTGCTCAATCACACAACTATTAAATTTTGGAGCTGAAATTGGAACTCCATTCTCCTAACAAGACAAGTATTCTTTCTATTATGCCATCCTACATTGAAAAACCAAGGGATTTTCCTTCTCTGTAAGATTTCTCTGACAAATAATATTTTACAATACATAATAACCAAAGCCTAATATAAAATTGTAAAATCTTTTTATAGCATGTTTCAGTGAACTGTTCATTTTAAAAAGTTGCTCTTTTGTAACTGCCCACTATAATGTCATTTTACCTAATAGCTTTTCTCATGGAACTAAAGACATTAGGTGGGGTACATCCAGAGCATTTAGCAAGCGCATTTCCTTCTCTTACACGTCATATTGTTTCTTTTAAAAAAAGTAAAATAAAATATGTAAATGAGACTATTATATTATATTATTATTATATTACATACATATTATATGTATAGGGCATAAAAGACTTTAATTTTTACTTGAATAGTTAACCTCTAAAGAAAGTTTGTCTTTTAACTTGATGGAAGCTTCTTATAGGAAATAATCAAGGAGAGTTGTTAAAACACAATTAAAACTGGTAAGTGTGCATTCTCTTCAAGAAGCAGGCTTCATACATTTAATATATTTTTCTTATTGCCTTGCCTCATTTTTAAGGGTTCTAGGGCTTTTTGGTAGTTTACAAAGCCCTGTGTATCTTTTCTATGGTTTATAATAAACTGTCATTAACAAAGGGAATTATACTTTCTTTTTAACTATTTGCATTTGAAAAAATGAATTTTAACATATATGATGACATGAACAATAATTTGTTGGAAATCTCTCTCTGGACCTAAATAAGCTTTTGTCATTTGTCCATCCATTTCTGTACACTTTCATCTTACATCACCATAATTATCATATTTTAATCTGTTCTTCTGGTGCTGATTTTTATACTCTACATTATTTCATTAAGATCTTTCTATATTTCTTTATATTCCTCACAGTAACTATCTTACTAATAAAGTTATATTATTCTATTACACTAACATAACAATGTACCCAGCTATTTCCTATTCCTATTATTTCTGTTGTTGTTCAGTTGCGTCCCAACTCTTTGTGACCTCATTTGGGGTTTTCTTGGCAAAGATACTGGTATAGTTTGCCATTTCCTTTGCCAATTCATTTTATAGATGAGGAAGCTAAGGCAAACAGGACAAAGTAGCCCAGGGTCATACAACTAGTAAGTGTCTGAGGTCAGATTTGAACTCACAAGGATAAGTTTTCCTGACTCCAGATCCAGAATTCTATCCACTGAACTACCTAGCTGCCCAATTATCATTATTGTATGCACACACACACACATGAAAACACACACGCAAACACACACACGCAACACAACTTTTTCACTATGACGAAGTGCTGAGATAAATATATTTGAACAAATACTTTTTTCTTCTTTTTTAAAAAACATTCTAAGGCTACATTCCGGGCAGTGGGATGAAATACTGTTATTTGTTGTAATGTTTCTGGAATGCTGCTACATTGCTTGTTAAAAAAATCTCAGGTTATAATTGCATCCAAAATGTATGAGTGTACCTATTCCCCATAATGATATCAATTAATTTTGCTTTTTCAAAAAATAATTTAATTGGTATGAGGTGATGCTTCAAGGCTGTTTCAATTTTCATTTCTTTATTGTCAAGGATGATTACTTTTACAAATGATTTTTTAAAAAAGGACCACTTATTCCTCTTTTGTAAATTTATGTTCCTATCCTTTCATCAGGTATGAACCAGAGACGAGGTCTTGCCTTTGACTACTTCATATGCTTCCTTCTAAAAACTGAGAGGTTTCTGCTACATACTTTTCATACAATGTTATTTTCTATCACATGGAAAAGTTTTCTTTTTATGTAATCAAATCCATTTACCTTGTCCCCAATAATTTCTTCCTTTTAACAGGCACTTACCTTCCCCCTCCAGAAATGATATAGATATGCTATTCTACTTTCTTCTATTTTTGTTACTTGTTTTAAAACAAAGAGTCTATTAGTCATGTAGATTTTACTTTGGGACACGTGAGTTATGAGACTAAATCAATTTTCTACCATATTCTTAACCAGCTTTCTGAATATTTATTAAAACATTAATCCTTTCCCCATCTTTTATTTTCTATAGTTGAGCAAACCTTAGTCTTTTGTATATTCTGATCTCATGCCTGAAATATCTATGCTTTTCCATGGGTTTGTCTGTCTCTCCCTTTTTTTAAACCAAATATCAAAGGATTTTGACATTTGTTTTATAATGTTTTAAAGTCTGAAGATAGAAATCTGGTCTTGTTGACTTTCACCACAAATTCTGAGTTCCTAGATATTTTTGTCCATGTATTTTTAAAAATATTTTTATGCTTATTTAGCTTCCCTTATAGAACTATCAAAAATTTGGTTTATTTTATGCTGATTAATTTATTCTAAGGGAAATACAATTTATCACATAGGTACATATGGGATTCTATAAATCAAAATCAAGGATTCTCAAATTAATGAGAATTGTCTTCCATGTTATTTTTATTTCGTGAAGTATTGAGAGCAAAGGAATCTGCCATTAATATAATAGCACTTTATATTATTACTAAAAAAAAAAAAAAAAGGTAAACCCAGTAGTTAACTAACTGAATTAAGGTATTCAACTTTCACATTATACTTTTCATTTTTAAACTTTGAACTTTCTGTGTTAAAGTTAACAAATTTGAACATATTCTTAATGACTAGAAAAGTTTAATCAAAATCAGTTTATATGTACATAAAGTGAAAACACACTGACCAAGGATAACACGAGAATGCAAATAAAGTACCTGCTGCTTCCAACAATGCTTCTAATCTTGCTTGTGTCTCTGGATCCACTGTGCGTAAATCTGTCCCTTCTGCTGCACTCGATAAGAATAACTCTGATGTTGTTTTAAGCACTGGGTTATCCAGATCTTCTTGGTCCAAAATAAATGACTCAACCTGTTTGAGAATTAAAGTAAGCTCCATTAAACAGATTTTTATAAAAGCTATAGTACGTCTCTAGAGTTATTGTCTGATAAATTTTCCTGTTAAAATTGAGTTTAAAAGAGGTGTTTGTGTCTGTGTATGAGAGAGTAAAAAATGATACAGACTCACGGGGATAGAAAAAAACTTTGAGATCACACCAAATTTATTTTAATTTGTCTTCAGTTAGAGATTAGTGAAAATAAATATGCAATTACCCCCCCCACCCCATACAAAGCCATAGAGATTCCCTATAATCTATTCAAGGACCTCTGGGGATGGGGTGTCTGTGTATCCCAGGTTAAAAAACTGCTTGTCTAAAATCTTTATAGATATGACATCAATATACTTAACGAAATTTAACAAATAAATCTCACAGATTTGTAAATTGTAATAAATTTAATAGGCATGTTCTTCAAGAAAAATGTAAATCAGTACGAATTTAAGTCACTACTTGAATGTTAGCAGGTAATTTGATTACTTCTATAAATCTAGAACACAAGTACATTTCTTTTAAGATAAAAGCCACTGTTCTATTTTAAATTATATAAACTATACTATTTATGTATACAAGTTAAACATCACAGGTTTTATAAGCTATACTGTTTCAGATCATTGGTATAAAAAAGGTTCATGAAGACCTTCATGGAAGCACCTTAAATAAAAGGACCAGCTTTCCCTAAAACAGCAAGCTGATATTTCCCCTATTTCCCAGTAAAACTGATTTGATGCTGGTAAGATTTAATTTTAATCCCTTCCTTATTATTAAGAGTTAATAATGAAATGTCCAGTAAAAAATCAAGTATCATATAGGTTCTCTAAATGTATTGTACTATGCAAAATTAAAGAATAAAAACCACAGGGCTTATAGGGAAAATGGGTTAAGGGCACAATGCTCAAAAACATCCTCAATGACACATTAAAAAAAAAAAGATAAGAACCTAATAAATAACAGTAGCACAGTTTTAAACACATTAAATAATTAGGAAATATGTAGTGGCAGAGTCCTTGGACTCTACCTACAGCCTTGAGTTGCTACTCTGCCTACATCTTCATATAAACCACCCCCCTCTCCCAGGAAAGTTGGGCAAGTGGTAACTCTGACCCTAGGCCCAGGGGAAGGAGGAGAGGATTCTGGACCAGCCTTTTTCTGACCACAGTTCCAACTGAACCAGAAGTTTTCTGGGCATTTTCTCAAGCTGTCTCCCATACCTGGAATGCTCTCCCTCTTCCACCACCACATTTTCCTGTAAGTCGCAACTAAAATCTCACCTTCTACAAAACTTCTTCCTTAACACTTCCTAATTCCAGTGCTTTCCCTCCCAATTATTTCCTATTTATTCTTGCTTTGTACATATTTGTTTGCATGCTGTCTCCTTGTGAGTTCCTTCAGAGCAAGAACTGTCTTTTGTTTTGTTTTTTTTTTAATCCCCAGCACTTAACACAATGCCTGGCACATAGTAGATGCTTAATAAATTGAAACTTATTTATTTTTGATTTATTTATTTGAAATGAGTTGGATATATGGCATTTGGCCTTGACAAAGGCCCTGAAGTTTGTTTGTGGAAGTAGAAGATGGAAGGGTAGCAGCTCATGTTACTGTGAAGTGGTAAGAGTTTTTTATATAAGAAATCTTGCACAATTCAAAAACTGCATTATGCTAAAAATGTTCCCTAATACATAAATTCCATTAGAAGAAATTCACATTTTAAAAAGAAGCATTAACTGACTGTACCTATAAAATATGGGTGGACAAGCAGTTTAACTGACTAGCATCTTGCCCTCTGATCTACCCTGTTGGTGGAAGTCAACAAGCATTTATTTAAGCACTTACTGTGTTTCAGAATAAATACTTATTGACTACCACCAATAGGGCAGGAACAGAAGGAAGATGCCAGTCAGTTAAACTGCTGGTCACGCATATTTTATTTAGGCACTAACTTCCATAAGGGTAGCTAGGTGACACAGTGGATAAAGTGCCAGGCCTAGAGTGAGGAAGACTCATCTTCCCAGGTTCAAATTTGGCCTCAGACACTTATTAGCTATGTGACCCTGGGTAAGTCACTTAATCCTGCTTACCTCATTTTCCTTATCTTTAAGATAAGCTGGACAGGAAAAGGGAAAACTACTCTAGGATCTTTGCCAAGAAAACCCCAAATTGAGGTCGCAAAGAATCAGACACAACTGAAAAAATAACATGTTCCAGAAACTATGCTAAGTAAAAATAGTCCCTGTCCTCAAAAAGACAACAAGAAAATAAGTATATACCAGATGCATACAGAGTAGACAGAAGCTAACCTGAGAGGGAAAGGCTCTAGCCTTTGAGGAGGGAAAGAGGGAAAATGCTTCCTAGAAAAGGTGGCATCAAAGCTGAATCTTGGAGAAACACAGAAACTCTAAGAGTTGAAGGTGAAAAGACAAAGCATTCCAGGCACACTGAAAGCCAATGCACAGGCAAGGAGATAAACATGGAGCATTATGTGAAAGGAAAAGCAGGTCCGTAAAGCTGGAGTATGCAGAGAGAAATAAAATCAAAGACTAGAAAAGTAAGGAATGTTGAGGGTGTGTGGAACTTAAAAAGACAAAAAGCAAAAGCAAAGAGGAAGGAGAACAGTTATGATCTATAATCCATAACCTGTGCTTTGGATAACTCCAATATTAACTATTTCTCTTCTTCCAAATATCACAATTTTTTTTTACTTCAATGGCCTACAAAAAACTGCATCTGCTCTATATGATTTATGATTCATAATGAGTACCAAATGATTGCTAGTCCTACCACAAAAAGAGAAATATCCCATAACAGAGGGTAAACACTAAACGGTTTAGAAATTGCCTAGCTCTGAACAATCTGCGAAATACAATAATCTTATATAACCAATTCTAACTTCAAAACTATTGACATTAAACCATGTACTATGATGCAATGTTATTTCTTTACAAAGAGAACTCCATTTTGGATCTGCGCCAGTAGGATAAATGTAGCTTACCAATTGTCAAAATGACCTTGCACAGCAACTTGTTGCACAACAAAGAGCTTGTTACAAACACAAAAAGGGAGTTGGGCATCTTCTGGCAGACTTACCTGTCAGTTTTGAGGACAAACTGAACAGTATGTCAAACAAACTAAGTAAAACTACGTGTCAACTCTCTTATTACTGCTAAAGATTGTATTTAGATGAAATTTTCATTTTAAACAAGAAAGTGGACAGGTGTACTATTGGTACCTTATGGAAAGTTAAACATAAATTAATATTGTAAAAGGCAAAAGAAAAAAGTTAAGGTTATGTTTCTACATAATGTAAGCATCTTAAAGGAAGGGGCTATTTTTCATTTCTCTTTCTGAATTCTAACAGTAGTAGGTAACACCCCCATTGTAGTAATACAGGAGTAATAGATAACACCCATATAGCACATTCAAGTTTGCAAAGTGCTTTACAATTTCAGTTGATTCTCAAAATAACTTTAAAAAATAGTTACTAAGAGGCATTATCCCTAAATGTTATTGATGGAATTCTAATTAAATTCAGCTTGATAATCACTTACTACATGTCATGGCGTTGTACAAAGTCCTCCTAGGATATATAATAGCAGTTAACATTTAGCACTTCAAAGTGTTTACACTTTATAGTAAAGCACTTAGATTTCATTTAGCTTTTACAATAAAACTAAGAAGTAGTTACTAACAATAGGTATTATCCCTATTTTACATACAAGAACAGTAATTCAGAGAATTAAATGCCTTGCTCATGGTCACACACTGTATAACATATTAAAGGCTGGATCTGAACTTATATCTCCTGACTACAAGTCCAGTACTCTTGTTATCATATCTTCCTAAGTCTCTTATACACACACACACATAAATATTTCATGTCCATGTGCCTTCTGATATTAGGAAGCTTACAATCTAACAGCGATAATACAATCAAACAAATAAATATGAGGCAGGGCATAAATGATGCCATGAGTACCAAAGCACAATACGAATTCAAAGGAAGAAGCAACCACTTCAAGTTAGTATATCCAAGAAAGTTATGTTTCACTTAAGTACAGTACCTAAAACATGCTTCCTTCTTTCTCTCTCTCCTTTCTTCTGTTTTCTATAACAAATGCTCCCAACAAACATTCTACAATTCCAGCAGAAGGAATAATATGAACACAAAAATATGTTCAGGGAACAGAAAATGGTTCCAAATGGCTGATAAAGTGAGAAACTATAGAGAAGTGGGATATAAGGTTAAAATGGTAAACGGGGCCTAGGCCGTTAAAAGTTGAGCTGTTTACATTTTAAATGGGAGGTAATGAAGAACACTTAAAAGTTATTGTTAAGTGGAATGAAATGACCAAAACTTTGCTTGAAGAAGATACTGGAAGGCAATGAAGAACAGTAGAAAGTAGACTGTATTTGGAGTTAGAGAACCTAATTTCAAATCTAGGTTTACCTTGGACAAGTCACTCAATCTCTTTGAACCTCAATTTCCTCATATCAGGTTGGCAATGGAGGGGAAAAGGGTTGGTAGGATACTTTTAAGGGTCCTTTGGGCTTTAGATCTATACTGGCAACAGGATGTGAGATAGATTAGAAAGGGAAGGCATTCACATGGAGAAATTAATTAGGAAAATATTGTAAAAGGGAACAAGGACTAAACTAGTGTGATAGATATTGAAAAGGAATGGGATAACAACACCTAACATACAGCACTTTAAGATTTGTAAATTTTACTGTTATTTGATCCTCACAGTATTAAGCTCCTCATGAATATGGATTACTTCATTTTTTGTAATTGTAACCCAGCGCCTATCATAACACCGAGCACATGGTAGGAGTTTATTAAATACTTGTTGACTGGCTGAGAACAAGGAATGGATGTGAGGGAACAGGGAAAAAGAAAAGAATCAATGACGACTTCAAGGTTTTGAATTTGACCAGGAGAATGGTGATATTAACGACAGAAATAGGAAAGCAGGAAGAGAAAGGAGGAACTGGAATAGGTAAGGAAATAATGAGTCAGATTTTATACTGAATTTAAAATGTTGATAGGCCATCCAACTTGTGCTGTTCAATGGACAGTTAGCAGTGCAAGACTGAAGTCAAGCAGATCTAAATCTGGGGATCATTTACATAGGGGATAATTGAAGGTAATGAAACAGAAGAGATCCCAAAGAAGGATAAGTATAAATTGAAGGAAGATGGAAAGAGAGGAGAGGACAGGAGAGAACCTTGGGAAATATCTACATTTACCCAGCAAAAGCACACAGAAACAGAGTGGTCAGAAAAACTCTTCCCCTGTTGTTTTTTTTTTTTAAAAAGCATGACTAGTCTGAAAAAACATCTTAAACACAAATTTACTGAATATAATACTTTTATATTTTTAAGGTCATGTAGATTCTGAGTTATGAGAAGCAGTTTGATATAGGAGGGTCATTTGGGTTTCAGTTATGGCTCTCTCATTAAGTATGCTTCATTACTACAGGCAAGTTCCTTGATGTCTCAGTTTCCCACCTATAAAAGGTAATGTGCCTTGCCTACTTCACAAGGCATTTGTGAAGTTCAAATGAAGTAACAAGTCATTTTGTCAGTCAGTCAACAAGTATTGATTAAATGTGAACTATGTGTTGGGCACTGTACTAAATACTATAAAGGCAAAAACTCAAATCTAATGACAAATGAAACAACTAGATAGACAAGATAAATACTGAGTAGAAAGAAGGCAATAGCAGCTAGAGCTGGGAGTCTTAACCTGGAGTCTGTTAAGTTGTTTTTAAAAACTATTCCAATATAACTGATTTCCTTTGTAATCCATATTTTACTTTATATATTTAAAAGCATTCTGAGAAAAACTTCAGACTGTTAAGGAGGTCGATGATGGGGGGAAAAGTTAGGAGCTCCAGGGTTAAAGAGGCCTGGGAAAGGTCTCCTTTAATAAAAGCAGGATATCACATGAATGTTGAAGGAAGACAGGTAACTGAGATACAAAGGAAAAGAGGTAGACTTCCAGGTGTAGAGATGGGAAGAGTGTCATATAGGCCAATATTGCTGGAATTTGGAGTTCATGGAGATGAAGTGTAAGAAATTGGAAAGGTAGAACGGGGGGAGGGGACTGCAGGTTATGAAAGAGCTCTAAATGTTAAACAAAAGAATTTACATTTGATTCTGGGGGTTACAGAACTTCTAGAGCTTAATGAGTGGACATAAATTGACATTATAATAATTCATTCATTCAACAAACAAGAGACTAAGTGCTAGGCAGGGGTTATAAAGACAAAAATAGTTCCTGCTCTTAAGGAGCTTAGACTCTACTGGAAGGAAATAACATTGCATGGGTAAGTCAAGGGTATGCACATGCGCGTGCGTGCGTGCGTGCGTGCGTGTGTGTGTGTGTGTGTGTGTGTGTGTGTGTGTAAAATCAGGAAATTTCACGCAGGAATAACACTTGAACTAAACCTTGGAGAACCTAGATTCAAAGAGGCAAAGGTGAATAGGGTGTGCATTCCTGGAATGGGGGAAAAATTTGTGCAAAGACAACAAGAAGAGATGGAATGTCTTATACAGGGAACAGTAACTAAATAAGCCAATCTGACTGGAATTTAGAGTGCATAAAGAGATTGAAAAGATAGGTTGGAGTCAGACCATGAAGGGCCAAACAGAAAAATTTGTGTTTTAACCTAGAATGATTAAAGAACCATAAAGGTTTTCTTAATGAAAGTCTATGGGACAAGGAGACCAATTAAGGGGGCTATCACTGTAACAGACTTGAGAGGTTAAAAGAACCTGAAATAAGATACTAGGTAAAGTAAATGAAGGAAATAGAATGGATCTGAGAGATGCTATGGCAACTGAATCAACAATAAACAGAATTTCAACTTTTAAAATACAGCCTTCTAAATAAGAAAGAATCATGAGTTATGAATTTCAAGTATGCTTTGTATTTAGTCAAATCATTAAACAGTTATTTAGGCACTGATATTTCCAGTTTGACTAAAAGATAAATTTTAAAAATTACAAAATAATGTAATTTCATTATAATTGTATAATAGATTGATTATAATTTGTATTTTATTGTATCATAATACACTTGAGGTCTATTATAAAGTAAAATGATAAAAATATTTTAAAATATATTTTAAATTTAAGAAATATTTATTAAGTACCTATTATGTGCAAGACACTCAAGATATGAAGACAAAAATAAAACTACTTGTCCACAAGGCAGGTAGTTTGGTGCTTAACCCAAGGCCCATGAATAGTTTTAATATTGTGATATCTATTTCAATATTAGTTTCTTTTGTAAACTTATAGTATTTTATTTTATGCATTTAAAAGCACTGTCCATAGGTTTCCATTGCCAAAGGAGTCCATGACATGAAAAAGGCCAAAACCCCTGCCTAGAGAGTTTATATTCTATTGGAAGGACACAAAATGTACCCAAATAAATATAATACAAGACAATTTAAGGAGGGAGAAGGCACTGTTAAGGGGAATATCAAGAAAGGCTTTAAAAGAGGTAACGTCTGAGCTAAGCCTTGAAAAAAAAAATTAGAATTTTAAGAGGCAGAAATGAGGGACTACCTTTCAAGGGAAGAGGGCTAGCCTTGTGTAAAGGCTCAGAGGTGCAATCTGAACTATGGAGTTTAGAAGGAACAAAAAAGTTCACGAAAGGAAATACCACGGAGGAAAAAAGGTTGGAAAGTAGTACGCTGCCAAACTGTGCAAGGTCTTAAATGTCCTGCCTTTAAAACAGCACCAAGGACAGCTAGGTGGCACAGTGGATTGAGCACCAGTCCTGGAGACAGGAGAACCTGAGTTCAAACGCAGCCTCTGACACTTGACAACTTCCAGCTGTATGACTCTGGGCGAGTCACAGTTTAAAACAAAACTAAAATAAAATAGCACCAACACCTTTTAAGAAAGGCAATTATTGTTATATGTAAATCAATAATATTCTTTCTATCTCCTCTGAATTTTTCAAGTGTAATGTATCATAGTAAAATGACAGAATATTCAGGTAATGTTTACTTTTTGGGGAAGAGTTAATGAGCCACTTTTGACAATTTATATTATATTAAAATACCGGCATAAGTTAGTTTGTATATAAATATTTATTCAAATTACTCAAGTCATGTACAATCACAGATTTTTGATATCAGATAAATGCTGTATAACAAAACACTACAGATTTTTAGTATCACATGATTGCACCCCATATACAATGACTACAGTTTTTAAATAAATATATCTAATAACATTATCACCCAAAGGAATACAAGATCTTCATAGGTTTTTAGTAAAGACAAATTTCAAATTGTTCAAAAGATACAGTTGCACATCACTATCCCAGCCCAAGAGCTACATTCGCACACATTTAGATACAAGTATATTGGTATAACGTTTTTCAAAAAACCTGGAAATTTGTTTCAGGTCAGACTCATAGCACTAAACTAGTCCCTCAGGGCTTTGCTTTCCCTAAGTAGGATTAGATTCAAGTGGAAAAAAGTATATAAAGCCTACCAAAAGTAATTTATCTATTCATTACTAAAGGTAATACTTCTTGGAAGCCAGTTGTTGTAGAGCAAGAACCTAAGACCAAAAAAAAAAACTTATAGTGCCTTTTCCTCACTATTACACACACACACACAGGCACACACGCACACACAGGCACGCACGCACACACAGGCACGCACACACACACAATGTAAGCTTCAATCCAAACTTTAAAAAAAAAGCACCTGAGGATACTTTTTTTACATTTGATATTTCAAATGAACCATTAGAGGGGAACTAACAGTTACTATGGAGACTAAACCACTTAGGTGAGATATATAAACTTGAAGAACTAGGGAGGTGGAAGTCTACCTAAACAAAAACTGGTTTAATAATTTAAGTGTTTTAACTTAGAAATAGCAATAGATGGTTCATCTATTTTTCCTTATAATTTTCTACATTTATGGGGACAAAAATAACCAAAAGCTTCATTGCACACATTCAATTATTTCAATAGGTTTGTCAGATAAATTTGGATATTCCATCCAAAAGATTGCAACCCATTATGTCCTCAGCATTTATGATGATTCCCATATTTCTTCAACATACTACATCTTGATATTATATTGCTACCAAATGAACACACTAATTCTTATTGCTCAATAGGCTGCCCATGAGATGATGAATTCTTTGGCCACAGCAACCTAAAATATAAAGAAAAATATAAAATGGCCCTCAGTTCTGTGCATCCCCTTTCCAAGTCTTCAGTAACAGTAGTAGAGTGATAAGAAAGGGGGACAAAAGTAATAAGAATCACAATTTAAAACACTAATTTTAAATCATAATAATTTAAAATAAAAACCTAGCAAATGTAATGACTAATGAATTGTTACTATCATGAAGAATTGTAGATTGTAGTTGCTCTCTGCCCTTCGTTCTTTAAGAGGACCATGACATCAGGGAGGTAATGCAAGAGAATTGGAATTAAGTGAGGGGGAGGGCTGTGCAAAGTCACCAACCTCACTTTCCCATCCGGACCCATCTGGGTCCAGTGGCCAGATATAGATCAGAACAACTGGAGATGGTCCAGGATGCAGTGGGGGACCTTGGATTTTTCAAGCTAAGGTCTTTAACAGATCTCACTTTGGCTGAGGCAAAGCCCATTCAGAGATTAAAGTTTATTGCTTAAAGTAATATTTTAACAGTAACAAATGTCAGACAGACTGCTTATGTTTACAACCTGATCCCTACCTACCTTTCCAGTTTTCTTACATTTTACTCCTCTCTACACTCTGACAGTCAGTCACTCACTTCTCTCTGATTCTTTCTTCTCTCTAAATTTTCATGACACTGATCTCTTCTGGTTCTCTTCTCAACCTATCTGAATGCTTCCTCTCAGTCTCCTTCACCCAAATCACACCCTCTAATCCTCAATGTCCTCCCAAGGTCCTGTCCTAGACTTTCTCTTCTCCTCCTATTTTACTTGGTGATTTCATCACTCCCATGGATTCATTTATCATTTCTGTGTTGATAATTCTCAAATCTATTTATCTACCCCTAACCTCTCTGCTGACCTCCAGTCTCATATCTCCAATTGCCTACTGGACATACATAACTGAATATCCTAGGGATAACAAACTCAACATGTTTAAAACTGAACTTCTCCAAGTCCTTCATAACTCACCCCCCACCCCCCATCTTTCCAATCTTCTTACATTTTACTCTCCAAATACTAACAGGTAACCCATACTCTTTGATCTAATGACAATGGCCTCCTTGTTGTTACTCAAACAAAACCTTCCATCTCCATACTCTGGGCATTTTCTGGGTCCGTGTTCATGAACAGACTACTCTCCTTCCTCTTGTTTCTACCTCCCAGTTTCCCTGGATTCTTCAAGTCTTAGTTGGAATACCATCTTCTACATGAAGCCTTTCCTGATTCCTCCAAGAAAATATGGATTGTTTTTTACCTTTCTTTGTATCCTCAGCACTTAAACACAGTGCCTGGCACATAGTAGGCAATTAATAAGTGTTTATCAACTGACTAATCCAACTATGCTGACCTACTTGCTAGTCCTCATAAACAGCATTCTGTATCTTCCATCTCTCTGCCTTTTCCCATGTTTAGAATGCTGTCTCCTTATTTCTACCTCTTAGAATCTCTGATTTCCTTCAAAAACAGCTCAAATCCCACATCCCTGCTTGGAAGCCTTTCTCGGTTCCCTCTTAGTTGCCAGAGCATCGCCCTCAAAGGTTACTTCCACTTACTCCATATGTATCTTGTACAGACCCAATTAATTACAAATCAATCCTTTCACTTGTAAGAACTTTGAAAGCAATGACTGTTTTTGCCCTTTTAAAAAATTCTTTTGCTAAAAAAAAAAAAAATTCTTTTGCTTAGTACAGGGCTGAACTCTAAGCAATGATAAATGCTTGACTGATTTAAATTGGACATATGAACTATGAAAAAGACTGAGAGGATAGATGAAATTCCACCCTTCTGCCCTCTCCACCCCCCCTTCCCAAGGAGTAATGGGAACAGATCCTATTTATGTCCATAAAATCAAAAAATATGATTTCATTTTGGTTTTTTAAAATATCTAAACTTACATTCTTACATAATTCTCATCACTTGGTCATATCTTGCTTAGTGAAGTATAGAACTATTATCTCTTAACTGGAGTTAACCATATACATTAAGGGAACAACAAGCTCTTACCACAGGCTACCTCTTACAAAGCTCAAACATTGTCCACAAATGAAAACTCCCTGAAGGACCAGAGATTGAGATCTTAAAAGGAAAAAAAAGTTGATCTACTTATTCACCATGTCTTGTCTTTTTGTTTTGTAAATGCAAATGCTCTACCTTCAGTATGCACTATCAAAATTAAGATGTAGTCAAAGAAGTAGGAGACAGGAGACGGGTTCTAAGACCAGGCCATACACTCCTAACTAGCTCTGCAACTTTGAGCAAATAACTTGACCTCATTAGGTCTCAAATGCCTCATCTGTAAAACGAGGGAGTTGGACAGCATGGTTTTAAATGTCTGTTACAAGTTCTAAAATTCTATAATTCTAGGTGACAAGGCCCTAGTGAGAAGTTCTTTCAAGGGTTAAGTTTGGCAATAGAAGGATCACAACAATGACAGCCTTCGATCCTATGAACACATTACCTGCCAAATTTACCCTAAAAATGAGAATTGTTTTTATTTGGTGTTTTTTGGTAATATTTCTCTCCTTTTAAACTAGGTAAATAAAAAATGCCACAAGAAAGCCTGAAAATGTGTTAATGAAGCTAACAAAATGGAATGCCAGGCAACAAAAACAAATGGCCTGGCATAATGGATAGAACCATGGACCTAATACTCACAGACATGCATTCAAATGCTACCCTGTACACATATCACTGGCTACATGACTTTGGGTAAGTCACGTAACCTCTCTGAACTTTTTCCTTCATCTTAAGGGGGACAGCAGTCCTTGCCCCAGAGTTATGAGAAGCAAATGAAAAAATGTCATACTTTGAAAGCACCACAAAGTCTACAATAAATCTGAACTATGAAAAAGACTAAGAGGATACATGAAATTCCACCCTTGCCCTCTCCACCCCCCTTCCCAAGGGGTAATGGGGACAGATCCTATGTTTTCATCCCACCAATTTTTTTTTTAACAGACTTGCAAAAGAAATAGGGTCCTTCAATAGTTTCAGAAGAGCCTCAATCATAAACCATTCACTTATACCAATGAAGTAAGTAAGCAAGCAAGCATGCCCCAGGATCTCTTCGTGGCTACCCAAACTCCTTACCCTCAATGACCAGCATGCATCCTTTGTCTTTGCCCCTGGCTGGTAGGTGTGTCTCTCCCACTAAAGTCCTATGTGAACATGTTTCAGTGCTTGCTTTGCTCCTTCAGCGCCAGTAGATGGAGTACAAGCTCAATTCTACTCCTAATTACTGAGGTTGTCAATTTATGGTTATGCTGATTTGCAAGTGAATAAATACTGTTATGCACATATATAATTTTGTTTTGAATAATCACGCCATAATCCTTTAAGGAAAACATTAAGCTACCAAAGGCAAAGTATGGCACATATCAGTCCACCCCAGGGAAAAGTGTTGTTATCATACCTAGAATTTGGGGTCAACAAAGCCATGAAATGATATCTGAAACCTAGTTACTATTATTCATACTATATAAAATGACTTTTAAGAAATATCTTCCAATTTATTAACACATCAAATTACTGCAGGATAACAGTTTAGGATGCTATAGTGGAGTCAGAGGGCCAGAGTTCAAATACTAGTTCTGGCACTTAATATTTGTATGACTTTGGACAAGTTACCCAACCTCTTTCAGGCTCTCAATTTTCTTGTCTATAAAATGAGTGGATTTGACATGATAACATTAAAGATCCCTTATAATCCTAAATCTATGAATGTGAATTGTAACAGTGATGTGAGAGAGAACACAGGATTTGGAACTGGAGGAACTGCCTGAGTACAGATTCTAGTTCTAATACTTACAACTACAGTGATCTGTAGTGAATTGTAACAGTGATGTGCGAGAGAACACAGGATTTGGAACTGGAGGAACTGCCTGAGTACAGATTCTAGTTCTTACAACTACAGTGATCTTAGACAAGCCACTTGTTGTCCCAAGCCCCTCCTCTTCAGTTATCTTTCATTTGTAATAAAAGGGGATGAACTAGATTATTTTTCTAAAATTTTCCACTTCTAAATCCTATCAACATAAAACTAAAAGTAAGCAGAAATGTACCAAATAAACTGTTTACCAGTGAATTTTGCTTACAGTATGCCAGAGTGGTCATATGTTTTTCTTGGTAATGCTTTAGAAAAACATTCAAGGTGTTTACTATTCTCATTAAACTAAATTTCAAGAGACTTGTTTTTTTAAAAGAAATTTAAGGAAACTGGCTTATACATTCTTATGCAATCTGAAAATTAGATATTATTTTGGTGGGCCTAATAACAGAAAAAAATTAATAACATAAAAAAATTTTTTACTAACAGTACAATTTTCCAACAATTTACTGTTTTGCCACTCAAGTCAAAAACTACTAAGAAGTTCTTTTTACATACAAGTATATTAGAATTTAGAGAAGTATATTTCATGTTAACACAAATCAATTCTAAATATACAAAAGAATCCTCAAACTGACTATACTGAGGTATTTGAATGAGTTATTTTATTATGAGTGTTATGGAAAATGCCATTCCTCCACCAAATCCTTATAAACAGGTAAATCCCAGCAACAGTGAGCATTAGATCAACCATTAGAAAGTCAAGTTTTTGCCAATGGAAAACAAATGGCAAGTTTTAAGTTTTTATGTGGATCCTGTGACAGAATGTTATTCAAAGAACAGTCTGAGATATTATATATATCATAATACCTGGCACACAGTAGGCCAGAAAGCATTTCTCTCCCTTCCTCCTTTCTGGCCAAGTTTGAAGAGGATTATCATCAAAATACTGGCCAAGACTTTTGAACAAAGCAACTCATGAAAACAAGTACTGTGAGTGACACAATCTGTACTGGTAAAACTCTTTTGCAGTGTAATATAGTAGTTTTCATTTTGGAGAGTAAAATTTAACTGTATGTAGCACTGTTGTTTGGCAACAATTTTGTACACTGAAACAACATTTAAATTCTCCTGAGTTTCTTAAGTTATTTATTCTTAAATTCTCCTAAGTTTCCTTTATAGTCTTGTGTTTCTACATGCCCACAGGTGCAAGGAATAAATAAAACTAAATTATAATTTCAATTTGGAGGCAAGTGGATAAAGACAAAACTGCTTACGTGCAGTGCTGTTCACATCTATGCAGATGGTAAAAAAAAAATGTAATGCTAAAAATTCAAACTAACTTCAAACAACTAACTTTTCTCTATAATTCTGTCAATCAAAAGCCAAGAAAGATAGTTGCTAGGATGTTGCAGTCTCATTATGCAGCTCACTACCACAAAAAGTAATCAGTAATATATAGCACGACTGTGACAATTCAACATGCAAGCTCTTCAACATCTTTTTTTGTTGTGTAATCATTTGAACCACAACACAGGATAAAATAAAAACAAACCTAATGTTACTTAAGGATGAAATTGACAAATAATTATGATTAACTGCTGAACACATATGAAATGAAAAATTACTACTGTTTTATTCATACTAGTAATAGACTGTACCTGGTCAACTTTAAAATAAAAATAAAGTCTACTATTAATATGTCTCTGTAGGTTTGTTAAAACTGCAAAAATACTGCCTCAAAATTCACAGAATTATCCAGTTTTGCTAAGTCATTCCAATCTCACTCTTACCCTTTTCTTTAAGGAGAGATTTTCTGAAGGTCATTTTAAGGCAAGAGGGAGAAGAAGCAAGAAAAAATTCTTTAACTAAGACTTCAAGTTCTTTTAGTTGTTTAGACTAATTACAAGTTTGAATTATTTGAAAGCCACCACACATAGAGATGCAGTGAAGTTTCAAAGGCTGGAGCACAATTTCAGATCCAGGATAGAAGGAAAACACTGCCACTACAAATTCAGCTTAAAAAAAAATACTTCCCACTCAGAAATCACTACTGTTTCCTTCTAAATTTGCCCCTCAACTTACTAGTTTCTGCCAAGTCCCTTCTCCCATACGAAAAAGGCATTAACAACTTTAAAAAGTGAAATATAAAAAAAATTAATATTTGTATATTTAGAAAAGAACAATCAGGCAGAGCTAGATGTTGAGAGTTAAAAGTCATGCCATGTATTAGGTTATAAGGTTTCAAATGACAAGATTTGACCTCTAACTTGTCTCAGATTTCACAAAAGACAGGCAAAAGTTTTCCAAATTTTGTACCTGTAAAAAAGATAATGTAAGTTTACACAATTTAATGTTGTGATAAATACTAATAGGCCTCTACTCACTTCAAGAATTAAAAAGTAATCTCCTGAATTTTTGAAAGTATATAAAGAGAACTTAATCATAAAAGACAGCACAGTAGGAGCACTAGACTTTGAGACAAAAGAGACCTAACTTCAAATCCCTATTGTGACACTTGTATAACTGTGGACAAATTACTTAACCTCTTCCAGAGCCAGTTTTCTCATACGTAGAATGTTGTGTGTAATTACCTCCCAAGGCTGCTGTGAGGTTTAAAATGAGACAATGCGATAAAAGTACTTTCAAACTTTAAAGACCTATATGTCAGTTACTATTTGATCTTCTACTTAGAACATAGCACTTATACCTTAGAGTGTTAGGTGCTTGAGGGCAGTTTGTTTTGTTTTGCTTTGTAACTCCTGGCGTTTTACAGTGCTGACAAAGAGCAAACTTGTTAACTGAAAATAGCTGGGCTCTGGTTGGCTTCAAAAGGAGTAGTGAACATTCATATGGAATACATACAGATTTTTTTTCTTCATATTCTCTCATGTGTTAAGATATTTAAACTCTTAACATTATCATGGACCAAAAATATTGATAAATTTCTTATAAGTTAACACTTGTTCTCCAATAACAAATGTAGATTAATTTTTATAAATCAAGGTACCACATTGTAAGTATTGCAGAGTGCTTGCATTACTAAAGTATACTTTGTTAGAGCTCTGATTTCTTGATTTGTAGCTATTTCATAACCATTCATTCACTCAACAACCATTACCTCTCACTTGCAAGGCCCCACGTATACCCGCTACAAACAAAACAGTCCTTACCATCAAGCGGTTTACATTTTATTCAAAGGAAACTAACTTGTCCAAGTAAATACAAAGTATATGAAAAACAAATAAAAAGTAACAGGGAGGCAGCATAGAAAAGCAAGGGGGAGTGGTTAAGATAAGGAAATTCCATACTAAGACATAACACTTCATTTTAGCCTTAAAGGGAACTAAGGATTAAAAGACTTGGAAATGACGGAGAGTATATTAGGCAAGGGAGAATAGGGTGGATAGAAGAGAAGGGAATATGGGGAATCCTATGCCAAAGAACAGAGACAGGAGACAAAATATCATGTATATATGCAGTTTAGGTTAGTTACTCAGTTACTTACTCTATTTAGCTCAGCAGAGTTATTATCGTGACATCAGTCTAGAAAGAGAAGTAGGCACTAAATGATAAAAAGCCTCAAATGCCAAACAGGAGTTTGTATTTTGTCCGAGAGGCCAACAGGAAGCTAATGAAGCTTCTTGAGCAAGATAGTGACACAGACAGACCTGTTCTTCAGGAATATCAATTTAGCAGATACATGGAAAACTGATTAGAGAGGTGAAAAGATTGGAGCCAGGCCAATCAAATATGAGGTTATTGCCATAGTCCAGGCAAAGGGGTGATGAGGGTCTGAACTAGGATGGTGGTTCTGTGAGTAAAGAGAAGGGATGGATGAGAGCAATAATGGAGACAGAAATAAAACTTAGCAAATAATTAGAATGGGGGATGAGAGGGAGATAGTTGAAAGAAAGAAATGTCAAAGATTGTAAATCTGGGTGACTAGAAGAATGGTAGTACCCTCTACTAGAAAGAGGGTGAAATTTAGGGGGAAAGATAATGAGTTTTTTGGGAAATGTTAAATTTAAAATGCCTCTGGGACATTCAGGCAGAAAACATCCCTGGTAATGTGGGGTTTAATAATGGCTAGTGATATGGAATTTGGACTTAGAAAAGTTGAATAAATCAAAAAACATTTAATAAGTATTTACTATGTGCAAAGGACTGTGCTAAGTACTGGGGGACTAACGAAAAGTAACTGATATGTAGATTTGCACAGACAATAACTGAATCCTACAAGGAAGGAAGGAAACAAGAATTTATCCAGTGGCTATTATGTGCGAGGCCCTGCGCTAAATGCTTTACAATATTATCTCATTTGATCCTCACAATAACCCTGGGAGGTAGGCCCTATTTTATCATTCCTATTTCCCAGCTGGGGAAATTGAGGGAAACAGAAGATAAGGGACATAGTAAGAGTCTATATAGTAAGAGCCATATTTCAACTGAAGTATTCCTGACTCCAAACCCAGCTGTTATCCACTGAATCCCCAGAAGGCCATGAGACCAAGAGAGAATAAACAAAGAGAAAAGTCTCTAGCAAACAGTCCTAGAGTATACTAGGGAAGACCTGAAAAAAGAACTTACATTTACCAGAGCAACAAGTTTACTGTTCCAGTGTAACATAAGAGAAGCAGCATGGTATAGTCAATGGAAAGAGTACTGGAAAAGTTAAAGGTTCTGTTTTATAGATTATCTAGTTGTGATGTTGGCAGGCTGCCTCCTACAGGGTCATTTCATCTAAATAAAAAGAAAGGGTTGAGTTAAATTATCTCTAAGGTCCCTTCCTCCCAAAGCAAATCTTTTATTTTTTACATTTATTTATAATTTTTGGAATAAAACATTTCCATAACATAGTACAATTAAAAAGATAATTGTACATAAAACTGCAAATCTACTGTATACAACTTGCTATTCCTTTCAAATATACAACAAAACTATCATGTAAATTTTTCCTTTTTTCTTCCTCCATCTTAGAAATAAATGGCTACCATTACAAAGAGATGTGGGTATGTATATACATAAAATTATGCTATATGTTCTACTTATTCGCACTTTCTCTAGATACAAATAGCATCTTTCTTCATGTGTTCTTTATAGTTAATTTGAGTGTTTATAATAATAAAAAACTTATTTGCTCAAAGTCATTCTTAAAACAATATTCCTTTTACTACATACAATGTTTCTCTTTGCCACCACAAAGAGCTGCTACAAACACTTTAGAACATATATAGGTTCTTTTCCTTTTTCCCTAATCCTCTTTGGAAATAGATCAAATTAGTGGTATTACTGCATCAAAGGCAGTTTAATAACTCTTTGGGCATAATTACAGATTCCTCTCCAAAATAGTTGGATCAGGTCCTTTTATTTTTTTAAAAATCTCCAATCATTTGTGGGGAAAAAGGAGAAATATGGCTACTAGGGCTAACTAAGTCCTCCTATATGAAATGGACATTACTGTTTCATTTATTTAATCTGGACCTCAGGATCATTTTATTGTACACTCAGATGCCAGCAAAACCCCAACTCAACACTGTATTTAAAAAAACAAAACAAAACTTCTATTTAATGGGACCTTAACTATTCCTGATCATTTTCTCTAACTCAATTTTTTAAAAAACAAAATGAAAAAAGGCATCTTAACTTCTGGCGTATATCTTAGGCACTTTCAACTTCCTAAAATCCTACAAGGAATTCTAGCATGGTTAAAGGTTTCAGCTAAAATGGGGATCCTGTCAAAGTGATTTGAAGAAAGATAAGTTGTTTTGGGCATGTTGAGCTTGAGGTTCCTTTGGGACACTTAAGGGGGAGGGTCTTAGAAATCAACACAAGGTAATTAAAAAAAAATTTAACAGAACCCATAGGGTCTGCTCCAATTGGTTAGCATTTTCCTACTCTTTTAGAAGAGCTCTTAGAAGCAGTTTTCAGATGAAGAAATCAAAGCCATCTACAGTCATATGAAAAAATCCTCTACATCACTACTGATTACAGAAATGCAAATTAAAACAACTCGGAGGTACCACACCTCAGATCTACTGAATTGGCTAATATGGCAGAAATGGAAAATAATACATGTTGGAGGAAATATGAAAAAATTAGAACATGAATGCACTGTTGGTGGAATTGTGAAGTGATCCAACCATTCTGGACAGCAATTTGGAACTATGCCCAAAACTGATCATACACTTCAACCTAGCAATACCACTGCTAGGTGTATATTCTAACAAGATTTTAAAAAGGAGGGGAGTAGGAGAAAGAAGAACCTAACTGTACAAAAATATTTACAGTTTCTCTTTCTGTGGTGGCAAAGAATTAGAAATTGAGGGGATGCCAATCCATTGGGGAATGGCTGAACAAGTTGTGGTATACAATTTTAAGGGAATCATACTGTGCTTCAAGAAATGATAAACAGGCTAATTTCTGAAAAAATCTGAAAAAGTAAACATGAACTGATATAAAATGAAGTGAGCAGAACCAGGAGAACACTGTACTATATGATGGTCAAATGTGAATGACTTAGCTATTCTGAGCAATACAATAATCAAGATAATTGCAAAGACGCATGATGAAAAAAAATGCTATCCACCTGCAGAGAATCAATCTGAATGTCAAGATTGAAGTTTATCACTGTTCACTTTATTTTTTTTATGATTTTTTTCTTTGGGTCTGTCTTCTTTTACAACATGACTAATAGGGTAACATATTTTGCAAATTGCTTACTCTCTCAGGGAGGGAGAGGTAAGGAAGAGGAAAATTTGGAACTCAAAATTTTTGTAAATGAATGTTTAAAATTGTATATGTAACTGGGAAAAAGATAAAATGTTATTTTAAAAGATTTTAAAAAGAAGGGAGCCCATTAGGTAGTTGTTGCTAATGTTCAGGTCCTCCCCCTGAAAGTTGTAAAGGCCTAACTTCCAAATGGGAACTGTAATAATTGTAGAGAAATTTTTTCCCTCAAATTAGATAAATATTCCTATCCAGAACAGTACAGTAGTGTCATGTAGGGTGGTGAAATCAGAGTGGCTAAGTTAAAACTTTGGCTCTAAGAAGTACTATGTAACCCTGAGGTAAGCCCCTTAAACTAGTCCATTTATCTGCAAAGTTAGTATAATCCTCAAACCATCCATTCTCAGAGGTTAGAGTGAAAGCATTTTGGAACCCTTACAGTGCACTATACTTCAGTAATAGAAGTATATGTATTTATATATCCTGTATAAAATGTTTTCTCTAAGAAGTCATAACAATTCAAAAATATCATTGAATGATATTATTCCATTCCATTTCAAGGTAGCAAATAACAACAAGAAAATGAAAATATGATAACCCACAACTGATTCAATGAGTCAACCAGCATTAATTAGTGAGCGTCTGTTGTGTGCACTGAACACTCTAATGACACTTGAATGAGAGTGCCTCACTCCTTTCTGGAGAGAAAAACCTACAAACTTGTCAACCAATATAGTATGTGTACTGCAACCTTGAACCTTCAACATTTTACCAATCTCCAGAATATTGATTTTTGTATCTTTAAACTAGCCTTAAAAGCTGTCACCTTTATAGTACCAAAAATCAATCTACCCACATAAAGAAATATAATTATGTATACAGACAAAAGATGAACTTTATTCTTCTCCTTAGTAAATGCATAAAAGTGTGCCATAGCAAATATAGAATGGGGCTTGTAGGCAAGAGGACCCAGATTCAAATTCTACATACCTCAGATACTTCATAGTTACTTAATACTAAGACTGGACAAGTCACTTAAAATTTTTGTATTCCTCAGTTCCCTCCTTGGTAAAATGTGGAGACTGAACTTCGTGGCCTCTAAAGTCCCTTCCAAGTCTAAATCTTACAAACCTATGACACATTGAGGGGATGAGGGAGAGAAGTTGAGCAAGTCACTGGACCTCTCAGTTCTCTATGTAACTCTCTTAAGACTATGAAACTGGTGTAAAGAGTTTCCTTACCCATGAGTTCCTTGTATCAATGAAAACTATTTATATTAAATACATATGCTAAATGGGTACACTTCTCTAATTATTCAATTTTGAAGTATAAGGTAGGCCAGTAGCTGCCTACTGGCACCATCAAGGACATGCTGATTTTGAAATTATTCCCAAAAAAGCTACTTGGATCCTGAAAAATCTTACCACAGCTTATTTTTGCCTTAATTCTACCCTGTATCTAAACACCAACATAAATTTCAATTTCTCATTGATATTTATCATCTCTTCTCCTTAGAATCTCACAGGTACTCACAACTGGCAATTATTTATATCAGGTGATTTAATAAAGAAAGCTAATTTTATTTCTTCCCTTTCTTTTTAAAAGCTACTTTTGTTGTTCAAGGAAAAGGCAAGCTGGCCAAAAAATAGTAATTTCCTCCATTATTTATAAACTGCCTTAAAATGTGGCCTGTCTGGTATACCTATCTTTATTATTCTATACCAAACTAATGCAGCCATTTTTTCCTGTCCTTCAAAAATGATGTATTCCCATTTGAATTCAAATTTTATCATTCATCTTTCTAGCTAGCCACCTCACAAGGCTATTGTGGGAAAAGTACTAAATAAATTAAAAGTTATTGTCATTTCATCTTTCATGAAATCTGAGACATTTTTCAAATCATACTTAAATAACACTAAGCTTAAACCATTCTCATAGATTCACCTACTTCATTCCTAAAATTTTATAGAAAGCACAAATTCATTGAAATCTTTTAAAATTGGCTAAACTTTTTACTTCAAGATTTCATTTTGAAATTCTATTCAAATTAAACTTCTTTAAAAAAAAACAAACTTTAATCAAAAAAATTCATTATTTACAAGCTGCACCTTCATGCAGGGGAATTTTTCAGCTTATCAACAGGGCCTCCTTGTATTTACTCAGTATTTTCAAATTTCTTCAAAACTTAGCTCTAATAGAATAAATTCATATTTTCTTTTTAAAATCCAAACTTTATAAAATAACTTTACTCTTACTACAATGTTAATTCAAGTTTGTGTCAAAAGTGTGTAGAAAAACTTGATTAATTCAAGTTTGTAAAAAACAAGAACTGCTATGTTTGTTTGCTGATAATTAAAATGTTATCCAATAAAAAAGTAGAGTAAATATCTTAATTTTACATTAAATTTTTTCAGCATTCCCTTTTTAATTCTTCATAATCTAAATAGTAAGTGCAAAAGATGCTACTAAAAGCAGTGACTCACGGTACTAGCCTGGTGTAGTCTGAATAAGGTGGAGTTTTCATGATAAAGATGAAAGAACCATCAATAAGGAAAATAGCCTCTAGAGAGTATAAGATTCTAATCAACTCTCCAAAGAACAGTCCTTTACTCTCCTAAGAGCTGCATTTCTCTATGGTTTTCTCTTTATACAGATCAATGAATCTCTGGAGGAGACCTCAGCAGTTATCCAAGCTGTACTCAAAAAGGAGAATTCCTTCTTATAATGAACCTGCCAAATGTTCTTCAGTTTCTGCCTTTAGACCTTGGTGAAAGGAAACTCTACTATCTTCCAATAGCAATCTATATTCCATTTTAGGAATATGGATAGCTATTTGGAAATAGCTCTTAGTTATATAATTTTTTCTTAAATCAAGTCTAAATTCACACATATGCACATAGATTAAAGACTTATTTTTTACTTATACACATACATATTTGTATCTATTACATTGTATACCTTTAGGCTCCATTAGTGATTTTCATGATGAGTTTCTACCAAAAAGTTCAATTTTAATAGAATTTTTAGTCTCACCTAATTGCTGAGCTCACACCCACTGAGGAGAAAAAAAAATTACACACATTTTTGATTTACAAACCAATGAATATCCTTCAGAGTGTGTACAGCTATAATACACTTAAAAGATGACAAAAAATAGGAACTAAACTTCATAGATGAAAAATAAAAAAATAGGTCCTAAACTTCCTAGGTTTTTGAATGGCTTTTACTTCTCTTTTAACCTAATAAAGAAATGTTACTACATTTATGAATGCATCCAATTTTGAACCTCTAAAGCAGCATTTCTTAAACTTTTTCTACTATCAACCTCTTCAAGCATTTATTAAAAGAACTTTTCAAGCTGACCTCTACTCTAAACCACAGTTTTCTATTCAATAGGATACAATTCAAATTCTGAAAAGAATGGTTGGACAATCTGATGGGCTTCATTTAATGCACCATGGATACTTATTCCTATATTTAAGGCAATAAAACACCAAAGATCCCAATCTGTTGTTATTAAATCTAGCATAATTCCAGGGAAAAAATCCCATGGTTTAGAGAACATTTGGGTTGGAAGCAAAAGACCTGGACTGTAGTACTGTGTTTCCCTCGACAAGTCATTTTATCTTTGAGCATCAGTTCCCTCCATCACTAAAATGGAGACAATATTTGTATTTCCTACCTCATAGATTTTTAAAATGATTCAATGAGATACTGCAAATGTGGCCAGGCTAAAAAAAGGTAAGCAATTAATATTCTACATAGATCTTCAATAAAGCTTATTTCAAGAATGGTAGATTTCTAGATTTCCTACTTATTCACAATCTATTTAGAGAAGAGGCAAAAAGTTGTCTAACAAATTCTATACAAAGTCAGTATTTTGTAGCTAAGCAGCATGCCCTAATAAATATTTAGATTTTACATAGTAACTTGGGACTCAAAGTATTAAACACAGTTATACAGGAATGGAATCTATCCCATGAAATAAAGGAAAAAGTACTGAGCATTTTACCTGATCAGCAATAAACATGTGGCCAAGCCTTACTTACTCTTCACCTGCAAGGGTGTAATGGGTACATAAAAGATTCTTGTCTTTCTCAAACACTTGAGTTCTCTGGAGACTTTCCTCTAACAGATGTCAGGACAAAAAAATGATAAAAACAAGTTCTTTCTTCTATTGGACAGGTCACGAGCAATGTGTGCGAGCCATCTTTTTAAAGTTCACCTCACCTCTAATTCCAGTTTTATCATGAAGCCTATCCCTCTCACTTGGGTTTACAACCTTTACTCATCAGGACATCACAATATTTTCTTCTACTCTTCTCTAATATGCTAATCATGAATTAGTGTGTATCATATTCTGCATGTGTCTCATCTCCACCAGGGTAGGGACTATGTCTTAACTAAAACTTTTTTTAAAAAAATCATCTCTCCTCTAGCATCTGGCACAGTGCCCTAAAGATACTATAGGCACCTAATACCTTTGTTCAATTTAATATGAAGAAATTCAATCTCAAAACTATGGACCTATCTGGACATGATTAATAATATCCTTAGGTACAAGGAACATATAAGTAATTGGGCCCTTTAGCCTGAAAAAGAAAATGAGGGCCTGTACCACCACCCTTACATGGGAGCCAGGAAGTATTCCCAAGATAAAATTTAAGCTTTGAATCACATTAAAGATTCTAGAAAAAAATCCCTAAACTATTTCTCCTAAAGAACTAGAATCAAAAGGTTTTGAAAATTATTCTAGAATACCCTTTTAATTGGAATAGCATAAAAAGGGTCATGTGTCAAGCGTACTCTACATGCAGCCCACAAGTAATGATTTCTTTCATCGCATAAAGGAGTATTAGGGCAGGGGTATACACAGAACGTTGTTCTCTGTATAAAAAAAAAGATAAAACTTCTACTAAGAGAGTACATCAAAAGACTAAAATTTTGGGGATACTTCAACCAAAGATGTGCTGCTGAAACATTTCCCTCAAATTCTGTCCAAATGACATAAAAAGTTATAGGCATATATACATTTGCATAGCACGTTACAATTTTATACCATAATATTTAAGACATCTATTTCATTTGATCCTCACAACAACCCTGTGAGGTAAGTGGGGTGGTTAAGTTTTAGTATCCTATTTTACCAGTAAGTCAGAGTGATCACTTGTCTATTGTCACATAACTAACAAAATGATAGATCAAAAAACTAAATCCTTAAGACAAAAAACTGCCTGTAATGGGATCTCTCCCACTAAAATTCCAGAATATGGCTAGGGTCTCTACTACTCTTATCTACAATACTGAAGGTAAAGGAACTTTTTCCTGACAAGGAGACTATTCTCAAGTTCTCAGGAAAAAACTAAGAATCAGTTCAGTAAACAGAGATATGTTATAGCTAGTTCTCTCTTTTTCTCTTCCTCTCTCCTTCCGCCTCCCCGCGACCCCCACTTCGTTGTATAAATATGCATCGAAGCACTGCCAATTAAAAGGGTAAAAGTTCTTAGCAAGGTGCATTATCTATAAGCCCAAGGCAGCACATGCTCCAGTAACTCCCCACAACCTAATTTATGGCAGAACCATGCCTACTTAAATATTATCTGCCCCACCTTGATTTCACACATTCATTTGGACATTTGTTAAGTACCTACTAATATCAAAGGAGATACACAATTAAGACACATTTCCTTAATTCTGGAGGCAAATCTCGGGCCCGACCCCCACCCCACCGCACCGCAAGGCAACGCACCCCACCCCCTCTAAAAGACACAAGAAAGCAAAATACTAGGATTTGATTCAGTTTTGGATACGGACTGCACCTGTAATTTCACTAATATAAGGAACTCCAGGATGAATCAACTCCCTCTACTAATGCGCGCAGGCACCTCCTCCGTAACTTTAAAGTTTTAGAGTTGCGTCGAGCACTTAGAAGCTAAATGCCTTTCGGAGAGTCACTCTGCAAGTATGTGTCAGAAGGTTAATTTGAACTCAGGTCGGCCTGACTCCAAGGCCAGCTCCCTTATCTATTATCCTCGGCTGTCTCTTTTTATCCTATTCTGGAAGACCCATTACACACAGTATAAAAAGGAGAGAGTTCTCTGTAGCCCAAGAGCGATGTTTCTCTTTACAGGATCTTCTCACATAGAAACACAAGGGCATATATGAAGTTATGCATGTATGTATATATATGCCAATAATTGAAAGGGATGAAATAGCTGATTGCAAGATAAGACCTTAGTTACAAATTAAGAATGTTACCACGAGCAACCTCATGTGCTACAGAATCATGAGAAGGGAAGGACTCTCTGGTATCCCGTTTTCCCTAGGGTCCAAAGCGAAACTGTATCTGGGTCTCAACCTTTGGGCAGGAAATACTCCCAGAACAAGGAATTCAAAGACCCTAATTCTCTTTATGCTAAAAGGTGCCCTAGGGTGCCAGATGGTGCTCAGGCTTTCTAAAGACCACGGGAGCTATCATCCCCAAGGGGAACAATGCACCAACACAACTTTTCCTCTCAGTCTTCAGAGTGGATTCTCAACAGAACAGGAAATATTTTTCAGGTCACGTTCGGCTGTTCTTTAGAATGCCCATTTCCCATAGCTACCAAGACGATACATTAACTAAAAGCCTCTTAAATCCAAAGGCAAGAGAACTCATATGGCGAGCATCCAGCTCAAGTTTGGGAAGGCGGGTAAAGGGGCCTTAATCCTTCTCCCCTCCGAAAAACAAAGTGGTGCAGGTGCTCGGCGGCAGTCCCCGATTCTACTCAGTCACAAGGAAGGGACACTCTGACCGACGCCCGCTCCCCCTCCAAGCCCGAAAGTGGGTGGGGGAGGGGCCTTCAGGAACCCCTGACTCCCCTGAGGGGCCGGAAGATGAAGGGCCTCCGACTGTCTCCTCTTTCCCGGTGTTCAGAGGGCGTGGGGTAGCCCGAGGAGCCCGTCCTCCCGGTCCCCAGGCTGTAAGATGGGGCCGAGTGCGCAGTAGGCCCCGCGCCGCCGCCATGGGCCCCACTGGCTGTCAGGAGACAGCTCAGCCGAGAGAAAGAGAGGCATAGCGAACTGACTCCCCAATTCGACCGAGGGGGAGCAGCACCCCCGGGGATGGTGGAGGGGGTCCGGGAGGCGGAGAGAGGAGACGTACCTCCGAAACCTCATCTTCATCACTGCCGGAGCCGCCGCCGCCGCCGCCGCCGCCGCCGCCACCCCCGGTCCGGAGTACGGCGGCTGCCAGCTTGAAATCCAGCGCCGCGTCCCCTCCGCCCGCGCCGCCACCTCCACCTCCGCTACTGCCACCGCCACCGCCGCTACCACCGCCACCCGGCGCGGGCCCGGCCTCCCCGAAGAGCCGCACGGTGCGGAGCCCCAGCCCGACCCCTCCCGGCGGAGGTGGCTCCGAGGCCCCGGCCGGGGCCGAGCGCGGAGTCACAGAGTCCAGGTCCTCCTCGAAGGAGCCGCCGCCGCCGCTCCCGCCGCCGCCGTCTGTCAGCATAGTTCGCACGCGGAGCCGGAGCAGCAGCCGAGTAGCCCGCGGCCGCCGCCGCTGCCGCCGCCGCTGGTCCCCGGAGCGAGAGGAACTGCAGGAGGAAGAAGCTTCTCCTTCCCCCAGTCCCAGCAGCGCCACTAACTTCCCACAGCCTAACCTGCTGCCTCCCGCCCCCCCACTCGCCACTGGCTGCAGAGCCCCGGCGGCCGCCGTTTATTGGCCGCGGCTGCCCGTCGCTCAGTCCCTTCGTCACGCGCTGCTCGCTGGCTCGAGGCCACCAAGCTGCGTTGAGCAGCGCAGGCCGAGGCGGTTGCGAGAGCCCACCCTCTACTCCGCGCGCGCTAACTTCCGGTCGTTCTCTGTCCTTATTGGATAACTTCCTTGCCCATCTCTTCAAAACCTTAATGTGGATTAGCCGGCCATGTCGTCAGTCCTGTTGACCCCTCACAATGGGAGATTTCATTGGCGCGATGAAGTGTCGGTCATTTGGTCACCGGACGTCGCGTGGCGCAATTGGCCGGTTAGTGTGGCAGTCATCCCGCCCCCCATCTGAGGTGACGGGAAGGGGCTGGGGAATCCCCAATCCTGATTTCAGTGCTGGCGAGAATGACGCCCAGGAATAGGTGAGGTTTGGAGTGGCATTCACCCCAGTTGGTTGGGCCTCCGTAACACTGGCGCAAAGAACCAGAAAAGGAAGGGAAGGGAAAGAAGAGAACAACGCAGTTCCCAGCCGCCGCTCTGAGACAGGCGCGGAAACTATGGCCGGTCAGAGAAAGTGCACCCTATGATTGGAGAAAAGAGTGCTGTCAGTCAACGAAAGGCTCCGCCCCTCCTGTCGAGCTGCGATTGGAGGAACTGACCGTCGGTCAGTAAAAGCGAGCGCCGCCTCTTGGGCAGGTGAGACTGCCCTTCCCTTCGAGCCCCACCCTCCCGCGCTCTCCGCGACTTGCTCCGGCTTCATCTCCGCCATGGGAGGCGGAGAGTTGCCTAGGGAAGAGAGAAGCTCTCGGGAGCTGGGGAAGCCTGAGGCTGCTTGGGGTCTCGCCCCCCTCCCCCCGCCCTGTGGGGAGGCTCTGGACTTGGGGCACGCGGGGCACTCTCGGATAACCGCTCGGAGAAGTTTCTGAGGGAGGCCTTCCAGCCCCCAGCCTTGGTGACTCCGCCCGGAGTGTCGGTCCGCGCCCCTCCCCCCAGCCCCGAGCGGCAGCCGCGGCTTCGGTGTCACCTTCACTACCCTTCCCCACTCACGAGGAGTGTGTCGAAATAGGCCGGGCTCGATGGGACTGCGCCGGCAGGGGAGCGCAGCGCCCGCGGTGGAGCAAAGGACTGGCGGCGAAAGCCCGAGGACCTCGCCCGGCCCGGGGCCCGGAGCACGGGACCCAGTTCGGCCGCAGACCCCCACCTAGGCTTGTACGTAGTAAAAGAAAACGGGCTAAGTGGAGGCTACTTTTAGGCTCCCCGGACAAAGTTGTGTGTGCGCTTGGCATGCCTGGCATGGAAGTCCTTATCGCGGCCGATCTCCTAGAATAAATGTCACAGCTGGCAGGGACCTCATTGGACAGCTACGGGAACGGAGCCTCGATAAATAAACGTACTTTTCCGAGGTCACACAGATAGTGACCGAGCTAGGGACAAAATCCAGGCCTTGTGGTTGCTGTGCCCAGTGCTCTTTCCACTCCACCTGCCAGGCCTCTGCCCTCAGTTAGCCAGAACAAGAGAGAAACCTTGGAGAAGCTTCAGTTGCCACGTGTCCTTTGATCCAGAAAATGTCAACATGATAATGAGTTGGCTAAAGATTTGATACTGCTTACTGTCGTGCAACCTTAGTAAAACTTAATTTTTGTACAGTTTGGTTGTCCAGCAGTATTTATTGTTTCATCTGTTTTGAACTAGCAACTGAAAAATACCTGTGGAAATAGAATCTAGTAAATCAGTTTCTGCAAAAATATTAGGATACTTCTGATAACTGGCATTGTGTCCGTGGCATGATGATTTATTTTCCTTTATGTGAAACATTCAAATAGCCCTAAAGCACATTAGATAAGCTTGTTATTTTCAGCTACTCAAAGAAGTTTATATTTAATGAAATGAATTCTTCTGTAAATACTACACAAGAATATTAAGTTAAAGATAGTTTACTATGACTTCATCTAGCAGCTATGAATCGTAATTATTTTAGATCCTCAGTGTTTTAGAATCTTGAAGTCATATAGGTCCAGTTTATGACCCAAACTAATAACAAAAGCAGCCCAACACTGCCCTACCCACTTCAAAGCTGGATGATTCATATTCAGCCTGTATACATCCTGCAACAAAAAGTAGATGCTGACAGGTAAAACATTATTAGGGAAGAGAGGGGTCTTCTTGCCATACCTGCTAACTCAAAACATACTTTTGAACTATCTAAAAATTTGTCTCTTCTAATTTATTTAAAAAAGGACTCTGGATCTCAGAAACCTGAGGAAAAATATTATCTCCCTGAGGTAAGGTTAGGAAAGTGTAACTGCCCAAGGATGGGTAGGACACTTGGCTCAGTGGTTTTACAGATAATGTGGTAGTTGAAAACTTCTGTACCCACTCTTGTACTTGCTGAATATGTAAAATAAATATTAAACATTAATATTTTCGATGTGTAATAATAGCTCTCATATGGTACCTTAATATTCACAGTCTCTTACATACCTTATCACATTTGATTCTCAAAACAACACTTTTGAGATAAATGTTATTATCCCCCTTTTACAGTGAAATCTGAAGCCAGGACTTTCTTACTCAAAGTCCAGTGTTCTATCCACTACACAAAATAGTTCTACGGATGAGGAAACTTGTGACAGAGGAAGGGAGTGTAATTCTGGAGAAGGGCTGGATTGGCAGTCAAGAAGACCAGAGTTTAAATCCCAGCTTTCTTCCCTAGCTCTGTGACCTTCAGCAGTTATCAGTAAAATGAAGGGATTGGACTTAGATGGTCTTCAAGTACCACAGTAGTAGATGTCTCCTTACTTTGTGATCACCTCCCACAATCACAATTAATATGTGTTGCACATTCAAGATAAAGTTATAAATCTCCTTGAGTATGATTGAAATGTGACCTCAGTTTCCACATCTGTAGAAGAATGAGACTCATGCTGATGTGACTATACTACAAAATATGTTCATAAACTAATGAAAGATAAAACTTTGATTAGAAAGTTGAATAAATTTTGAAGAACACAAAACACTTCTAAAGAATGTTTTGTTTAAAATGAGCATGAGAACAATTACATAAAACAAGGATCAGGATAATGATTTGAATATCTATGAATTGGGCCTATAGAGCTGTGACTGCAGTTTGACTCTTGTTTCATTTCAGCAAACATTCATGTACATAGCTCTGTTCTGGCCCTGAAGAAGGAGCTACAAAGTCTTAAAGTAAGACATAGGCCTTGCCTCCATAGTGCTCAGGTTTAGTAGAGGGTGAAGATATATATAGTACTACACAGTAAATACAATAGAGAAGGATAAAACAGTGCTATGTAAAACCAAGAAGGGCAGAGGAAAAACAGAAAGGGAAAATCTGTAATGGCAGAATTTCATTTAAAAATACTATCACAGTAAACAGCTTTCTCACCAAACCAATTATACATACTCATGAAAGCGAAGTTAGCCAATCCACATTTTATTGACATGCAGTCCAAAGCTTTCTAGGACATCTAATTTCAATATTTAAATCTTATGCTTGATATACCTCAGGATATGCAGTAAGCATGTTTATTTGATAAGAATGATATATGTATAGGTTTCATCTGTAAAACTATAAGCTGCTTGAGGATAGGGACTTTCTTTTGTTTTATTTTGTATCTAAAATACCTAGAATGGTGCCTGACTCATAAAATAAATGTATAGTAAAGGTTTGTTGCTCAGCCATTGGGTGGATTGATTAATTAGTATTGTAAAGGTGTCTCCCGAGTTGCATAACTGAGCCAAATAATCCAGGTAATAGCAGTGTTTCATCGTAGCCTTAGTGTTCCAGGGAATGAGATGCTCCAGTATGGATTTTAAGAGTTTACCTTCCACCTCAACTTCTCAACAATACTTAAGGAATAGTTTAATCGGTTAATTAGAAAAAGAACTGGAAGTCATCCATGGAGAGACAGAGAGCCATATGGTTTGCCAAGAGTAAGACCTGAGTCCCACTAGACCCCATTGTCTATCTCACCCTGCTATGTATGTGTTTTAATTTCTCTACTTTTATCCAGCAATGTAAATACTAGTGAATCCTGACAAAGTCTTGAGACTGGTAGGCAATAACTCCTTTTGTTTTGTCTTGACAAAAAACTTAATAATGCCACTTCAAGAGGTAAATGGGTTACTGAATTTGAATGGTGTTCTGCCTTCCTTTTTGGCAAGTTAAAAAAAAAAACAGTAGCAGTAGGGTACAGAATCCAAATGTGCCACCACATTGTTTATTTGATTTACTCTTTGAGGATCTACTGGGAGGTGGAGGATAATGGGGAAAGGTAATCCAAAGTGAGAATTAAATGGAGAACAGTCACTTGTGCTCACACCGTTTTCACTTTTCCAAAGAAAGGGCCAAAGTTTCCAGAAACTGCCTAGTAATCTGGCATCTTAATAATTTACCCAGGTTGCTTTTTAGAGTTTGTTCAGCACTGAAAGTAGCTCTTATAGCTTAAATATGTTTCTTAAATCTACATGCAATTGTGACACAGCTCAAGCAAATTACACCCCTAAAACCAGCTTTAATTCTATATAATTTTAATCCATTAACATGTATTTATGGAGCAACTGGTATGCGAGAGGCCTGTGCTGGACTCTGAGGAACATATGAAGGTGAATAAGACATAGTACCTACCCTAAGTATAGTTGGGGATATACAACATGTGCACAAAGCAGAAAGCAGTAAATATATTGAGGCAGTATGGGATAAAAGGAAAGTTCACTGGTTTTGTATTGAGAAGATTTGGGTTCAAATTCTGATGCTATTTATTGCCTGTATAACCTTGGCCAAATCACTTAATCTTTCTGGGCCTTCATTTCCTAATAAAGTGATGGTGTTGGCATAAATTTTCTCTAAAATCTTTTCCAGATATAAAACCTGTGATCCTAGGTATACTAATAAAGTGCTATTAAAATTCTTAGGAAAAAGAGGTCACTTTCAGGTGGAGAGGATTGTGGGAGAGATGCCATTTTGAACTTGCCTTAAAGGATGGATTAGTTGCTAACAAGAGGGAGACTGCCTTTGTTGCAGAGGAGACCTGTGGGTATAGAGAATATTGCATGCATTCATTGTCAGACATAGCTGATTTTGCTGAACTGGTTTTTTTCTTAATCTTTTTTTTTTTTTACAAGGCAAGGTTGCCTGCCGTCCAAGCAGAGGTATTCATGTAAACAAAAACATAGAATTGGAAAAGTATAGAATAGTAATTCCCATTAAGATTTACAAAGTGATTTCTCCTGAAAGAAACCTGTGAAGTAGTAGATAAATGGAGGAGAGAAATATGAGATGAGGTTGATTGGAGCCAGATTATGGAGGGTCTTAAATGCCAAGTTAAGTAGTTTCAACTTCATCTTGCAGTCAGTGGGGAGCCATTGAAAGCTTTTGAGCAGGGGAGTAATATAATCATAACTATATGGATAGGAGGAGTAATCTGATAATAACTTGTAAGATTAGAAGAAGAAAATACTGACGATAGGGAGTGTACTAGTTACAACATTATTCTGATAGAAGGTAAAATCATAGGATTATATATTTTGAGTAAGAAAAGGCTATAGTGGTCATCTAGTACCACTCACCCCACCACTTCCCTCCCTACCCCCATTTTACTGATAAAGAAACTGAGGCTCAGAGAAGTTAATTGCTATTTTCTATGTCAAATAAATAATAAATAGCAGATGTGGAATTCAAATCCATGACCCCTAATTCTAAATCTGGAACTGTTTTGACGGTGCTATGCCCTCAGAGATGAGAGTCTGAATTTAGGGAGGTGGCATTGGAAATGGAAATAAAGACAGACTTAGGAACCATTTCAGTCAATTGGACTTGATGATAAGATATATGGGGCAAGAATGAACTAAAAGTCAAAGGTGATTCCAGACTTTTAAGTCTAGGTGAGGGAAAGGTTAAGGAAGGAAATAAGTATTTACATAGCACCTACTATGTCCCAGATACTATACTAAGCACTTTTACAAACATTATCTCATTTGATGCTCACAACAACCTGGGAAGTAGGTGCTACTATTATTCTCCCCATTTTTTCAGTTGCATAAACTGAGGCAAACAGAGGTTAAGTGACTTGCCCAGGTCACACAACTAGTAAACATCTGGGGTCAGATTTTAACTCAGGGAGATGGTGTCGACTTTGTTTTTGTTCAGTCATTCAGTTGTGTCCAATTCTTTATGACCCTATGGACCACAGCACAGAAAGCTCTTCTATCCTCCACTTTATCTCGAAGTCTGTCCCATGTTCATATTCTTTGCTTCTGTGATATCATCTCATCCTCTGCCATCCCTTTCTCCTTTTGCCTTCAATTCTTCCCACATCAGGGTCTTTTCTAATGAATTCTGTCTTTCATTATGTGGCCAAAGTATTTAAGCTTCAACTTTAGTATTTGAGCTTCCAGTGAATAGTCTGAATTAATTTGAATGTTGACCAATTTATGAAGTACATAGCGCTCAAAATGGTACATTGAGTTAGTTATGAAAGGCTTGAAATAGGTGAGTTTTTAAGCCAGTATACAATGAGAAAAAAGAAGAGAAGGGAGAGAGGGGTTATGTTCTAGTCAAGGAGAATGATGAGCAAAGGGGAGGAAGTGGGAGCATTCAAGGTGTACGCAGGATGTAGCAAGGAAATTACCTTGGCTAGACTAGAGGTAAGGTTGGACAGATATTGAACAATTAGGTTATGGCCTTCAATGCTAACTTTAGAAAGGCTAGAATGGATAGTAGGGAAGCATGTATTTTTTTAAGTAGAGTGAGGTGATGAAAACAGGGTTTAAGAAGAATTCAGAAAAGAACCATGGTCAATGAATAGGTTTCCTGGAGAAAGGAGAGATTAGAATCTGAGAAACAAGCTCAAAAACTTGCTGGAATCCAGATATGAAACAATAAAAAGTCATAGAGACGGAAATGGGAGAAAACCAAAGAATCATCACAAGCTGATGACTTATTAAATGTGGGGAGCATAGGAGAGAGGGTCCAACTCCAAACTGTGACACTAAACAACTGAGAGAATAGGATAGTGTTAACCATGATCAAAAAATTAAGAAGATGATGAGTTTCATTGATCTGTTAAGTTTCAATCTGTAGCCAGAAGAACTTTTTCAGGAGGATGAGACTTGATGATTCAGCCAGAGACCTTCACATGAGAGGCACTAAAAACAAAAAAATATTGTGACTATAAAAAAGCTTTTTTTTTTTAAAAGAAGAAAGTTAAAAGTTGTTGGACTTTTTAGTTCAAAATGAAAGCTACATTTTTCACTTTTTAAAAAAAAATAAAGTCTCTTTATATAACTTCTCTGTCAGGTTATATCCAGCTGGAAAAATTTCAAAGATGGGCCAGCAACATACTTTATATCTTGTTAAGTACCAGTCTAGCTAAATTTAGAATGAATGTATTTACTACACCTTAATTATGTGCAAAGCACTGAGGATTCAAATAGGAAAGAAAGTAACTCAGGCCCTGCTCTCAAGAAGCTCATATTTTAATTGGAGAGACAACACATATGGAAGGTTTGAGCTGTTAAAGTCAGATAGAAATGTCACATGGCTCTTAACGTACAGAGGCAAAACAGATATTGGTGTCTTTTTTAAATGTTATTTCCACCGATAAAATCCTATCAGTTTCTGATGATAAATTAATACTAAGGACTTAGTGATAAGAACTCTCTTTTTTAGACCCTCAGAAGATATAGTTGTAATCCCTGAAGTAGCTATTTTTCTTCTCTTAAGTTGGCCCTTCTGACATGTCCCCTTCATCCTATTCCCTCCCATCTTCTCCAGCACATTGCCCCGTCACTTATTCTCTCTCACTAGTTTCTAGTATCTTTCCTTTTCCTACAGCCCACAAATGTGCCCAAGATTCATCTGTCTTTAAAAGACTATCACTGGATTCTACCGTCCCCTCAAGCTATCTCCTTCCTATCATCCTATATCTCTCCTTCCATTCCTAGAAGAAAAAAACTATCTGCACTCATAACCTCTGCTTCCTCTCCTGGCTTCTGATCTCATCATTCAAGCTGGAAAGCAGAAGGTTACCTCTTACTTGCCAAATCTGATGATCATTTCTCAGTCCTTACCATTCTTGACCTCTTTGTTATGCTGACACCAATGATAGTGATTATTGCTGTTTCCTGGGTTTTCAAGAGATTTCTCTCTCTTGGTTCTTCTACCTATCTATCTGACTATTTCTTTTTAGTCTCAGCTGAGTGTTCATATGCCCCCATGGGTACTGTGGGTAAATCTTAAGGCTCTGTTTTGGGCCCTTTTCTCTCTCTACTCTCTCATGTGGTGATTTTATCAGCTGCCCTGCATTTAATTATCATATATCTATGAGTGTGACTCCTATATATCTGTATATGATATTAGAACATGGTTGCTCTAAATCCTAATTCTGCACCATCAGCTGCCTATTAGTCATTTCCAACTGGATGTTCAGTAGATACCTCAAGCTCAAAGTGTTCAAAACAAAATTGATTATCTTTCCCTTCAAATTCATTCCTTTCCCAAATTTCCTATTTCTGTTTGGGGTTCTAGCATCTTTACAGTCACCCAGATTCAAAACCAAGTTTGTTATCCTTGTCTCTTCATTCTCTTTGACCATATTCATGTGGATAAACATATGAATATCCATTCCATAGCTATTTGTGAATACAGAAATGAATATCCATTCATTTGCCAAATCTTACCAGTTCTATCTCCACAATTTCCCTTTTATCCAATCCCACCTCTCTTCTTGTGACTCCCACACTGGTTCAGTCCTTCATCACTTCTCCCTTGGGTATAGCACTGGCTTCCTAATTGGTCTCCTTTAAGTATCTCCCCAGTCATTTTTTTTTTTTTTTTGAAGCATAGGTCTGCCCATGCACACTCTCCTACTTACCAAAATCTGCTTGCTTCTTATTATGTCTGGTACCAAATATAAACTCTTTGGCTTTTAAAGCTCTTTACAAACTGACCCCAAATTACCTTTCCAATCCTATTATGCATTATTCCCTTCCATATGCTCTACAATCCTCCCTATAATGTGGTGTATTTGCTATTTCTTTTACATGACACTCACTGTCTCCTGCCTTTGAATTGGCTGTGCATTCCCGCCTCCTCTCTATATCTTGGAATCCCTCATTTCCTACAAGATTTAGCTCAACTGCCAATTTCTGCATGAAGTTCCTGATCACCCCCAGCTGCTACTCCCTTCCAAAACTACTTTGTATTTATTTTGTATATATATCTACCTTGTATTTATTTTTGTATGTACTTATATATGTACATTTTATCTCCCTGTCAGAAACTAAGTTACTTAAAGTCAGAGACTGTTTCATTTTTGTCTTTGTATCTCCTATACAAAGCACAGTATCTGGCACATAACACTTAATAAATATTTATTAATTATTGATTACTAGCATAGCTCAGATAAGTATGTGAGGTGCAAATTAGATACCTACCAGCCCATATAAGATTAGAAAGGTCTGACTGGACTCAAGGCAAGTCAGATCTCTAGAGACCTATAATCCAATGGAAATACTGAGAATCCAGTATTAAGACCCATACCTCTCCTCATCTCACCCATAGAGAAGTCTGAGGTCCATTCTAAACAGTACAGAAATTATGCAAACGAGCAGCACCTAAGTCTACTAAATGCTAGATCATTTTGATATATAGCTGAAGTAGAAGTTACTCTTCCTTCTCAGTTTATTTTGAAATAGCACCTGATTGTGTTTGCCAGCCTAGCCACTGGGTGGGAGAGACATGGCTTTTCAGTGTTACATTGGTCTCATTCAGGTGAGTTCTTATACATTTTTGCCATTCATTTCATCTATACTCAACCTTTATACAATATTCTCAAAGTTGGCCTTCATACTCTAGATCTTAGAATTCCTTTAGATAGAACCTAGAGCCATGAGTCCTTCTCCAGTCACAGTCACATTCCATTTTAATCAGAAAGCATTCTCTCAGGCACAGGCCAAAAGCAGGTGCACTAATGTCTTGGATCACTATTCTAGAAATGGACATCCTGATGTTAAGGGGGAACAATGACAATTGAAGATTTTTTTAAAAGATTTTTTTAAAAATTAAGGAGAAAGAGGTAGCACGGAAAAACCACTTTTAAAAGCTAATAAGTTTAACTTATTATTTACTTATAAAGTAAAGTAAGCTATACACAATAAAGATCTGCATTTCATATGCAATTTTCTTTTTCTGTTTAACTATGCATATGAAAATGCCTATTTTTTTGGTGTTTGTTAAGGTTATAATATGTAAATAAAATTTATCAAAAGTAATTAAAATTTTTTAAAAATTAGAAAGAAAAGTATACCAAAATTTTACAATGTACTAGCAAGGAGGGCACTTTGGGCTATCCCTCTTGGCTTATAGGAACAGGGCCTTGAAAACTTCAGAACTTTCCAAACTAATCTATACCCTCGGAGGAGTGTGTACCTGCTAGATATTGGTTGATTTGGGACTAACTCGTCTTCCAGTGACATGTAAAATTTTATGCTTACTGCTGCACATTTGGTACAATATGTTCAGGGAAATTTATAATATGATCTCCCACACCCATTCCTCAGCCTCTGACTTTACTATCAAGAATCAGAAGCATTTCAAACAGAACAAAGTCTCAAGGGCATCTACCCAGAACTCCTGGTTGGGGAGCAATTTGTGTTTATAAGTGAGAACCTAGTCACCTTGCTGGTTAAGCCAAGAAATGAAACACTCTTACTTAGTTTCTGAATTCAATTTACCGCACCCCTTGCTTATGAGATCAGGCTCATAAATTAAGAGATGCAGTTCGGTGTTCACCTGTAGGACAGGTAACAGTGCCACCCACGAGGTGCTATTCCTTAAGGAAGCAGTGTAATGCATGTTGTGGCTGCAAAGTATCTTAATAGAACCCAGGTGAGATTCAAGCATGGAGCAAGCACCAGGACCTTCACCTCATGGATGCTGGGACCATGAGTAAGAAGGATAATTGTCAGTACTTGCCCAGGAACTCTTCTAACCTGTAAGTTTCTCTCCGACCCAGACCTGATTCTCAGGTTTACTGCTAAACAGTAGGAAGACAGTAAAATCAACTATGGTTTAAAAGCCTTCTCGTTAGGATGGAAGGTAAGGATGGGAGGTGGGGAAAAAAATCTGTCCAACAACCATTAGAAAGTTTGTCAGTTTCCATCATTCCATCCATAGTGCACGTGTCTATATGTGGGAGGGACCTGGCCAAAGTTGATAAAGGCATCTTATTCCTGTAAGGAGTAGGAAGATAAAGAAGGAGTTTCTACTGCTGAAGATAGTTCCTCAGCCAGTCCTGTAGAGAGTAGGGCAATGGTTGCTGGCAGATCTTCACTATAACTCTGCTTATGAAATGCAAGTTACTTAACTAAGATTAAGCCACAGTAGAGGCTCCAGGGAAGGGAGAAATGTTTTCTGCCAGCTTAGGTTCTGGGGGCCCTAGTTGATACCCAATGAATAGCCTCTGGGGAATGTTGGAAAGCTATTGGTGGAACCAAGAGTTTCTGGGGGGAAGGTGTTGGATACAATAAGTTCAGAGTAAGAGAGTGTTTTTTTCACTGCATGCACATCACTAATACTTAAAAGTTCATAGCTACTTCTGTCCCATTTATGAAATAATAGTAATAGCTGGCCTTTAGATATAGCTTCAAGATTCATAAACATGATCCCATTTGATCATTTCAACAGGTATTATTGTCCGCATTTAACAGCTGAAGAGGCAAGCTAAAAGAATTAAGTAACTTGCCCAAGGTTATCCAGCTAGTGTTAGAAGCCAGGATTTGAAGTCCAAGTTTTGTCTTACTCTAAGCAGAACACTCCCTATATCATGCTGCCAAAACAAAAACAAATACAAAAAACTTTAGAGACCCCCAATTAGAAAACATTCAGCTCGGTCTTTGACTTAAATTGTTTTTAAAGTCAAAATTGGGTAAATATATTCAACTCAGAAATTTGGAGTGATAGAAAATGTTTCTTTCTTTTAGAAAGAACATTGAATTATCTTTGGGCATTTAGTCAATACTATGTGGTGCAGCATAGTGCACAGGACACGGGGAGTTGAAGTCATGTGTTCAAATCCTTCATTGGACACTGGACCAGTCACTTAAACTCTCTGGATCTCATCTGTAAAACTGAAGGGTTGGGTTGTAAGGCTCTAAAGGTCCTTAAAGTTTTAAGTCTGTGTTCCACTTGGGGATGATAATGATAACCTTTAGGTCCCTATGCCATGATCACTCTCTTCCATCTCCAGGTCACCCCTTCCAGCCCTAAAGTGTATCTCTGGGTTGGTGAAACCAAAGAGCAGAAAGATCCCAAGAGTAGTGCTAAAATGTGTGACACTGGTAAGATTGGTAGTTTTCTTGAATGCTTAGAATTCATGGTTCTGTGTCACTTCATGAAGGGGAGGGCCTCTAGAGGCTCTCTTCCACCTGTGACCACTAGGAAAGGGAGAGAGGGAAAACAGAGTGCTGGGCACAGGCCAGAGGGAATTTCTTGCACCTTTCTCCAACTTTTAGGTTCCTGCAGTAACAGCCAGAGCTAAGAGCTTATGACACAGCCAGGGCTGTCTATGAAGACTAGTATGAAGAGCTGAGGACAGGAATGAGTTAAGGTCTAGAAACAGAGGGCACATTCCCCCAATTGTCCTTTATCAACCCCTTGCTCAGCCCCCTATTGAAGTGACCTAGGCCCTTACATTTTTTAAAATTAAAAAATAATAATAAAAATCTGTATTCATTGTCCCTCTTGTTAAATTAAATTAAGTCTAAGACATGAATAAAATCAGATTGGGAAAAGTAAAAATGTGAATTAACATGTTGACTATTGATTACCTTTCCCCTTTCCCTCAAGCTGAGTACTATCCTTCCCTCTGACTTTTGCAGCCTTAGGATGAGAGTCAGCAACTGGGGAAGAAGATTTTGGGAGAAGGCAAAGTACATTTCAGGATCTATTAGCCAGTGTTAACGAACTACATGCATCTGCATCAGTACTGAAATCTAGAGGATTGACCTTAGAAGATGATACCCCTTATTCTCTGATATACAAACCCAGATTCACGATGGAGAGGAAGGCAGCTAACAGTGGCAAGAACAGATGCTCAATAAATAATGGTTGATTGATTGAAAAGGGCAATATGATCAAGCAATATGGCATCCACCTTCCTACCAAGCTTATTCCTCTTTGTCTGTACTCTAGTCTGCCTACATTCATGCAAAAGATAGGCATGGACAAGTGCACTTGCATGTATACACTTATACAAATGTATGCACACACACACAGACACACACACACACACACACAAACATTGGGAAGTGGTCTTTAAGTTGCATCTTTTCTAGAGATTAGATCTACAGCACAGATTTTCACTAGAATCACCTGTTGGTTTCTTGAGGTTGAAATTCTTTCCCAAACTGCACCCAGAAACTTCAAATCATTGTCTCATGTTAGTTCCTGGAGTTCTCTACCATTTTCCTGTTACTGATTAAATATCCTGGGCCCTAGTCAATAACAGGGCAGTACCTGTCCCAAACTGCTCCCTTCAGAATTTTCTGGGGTAGGTGTTCTGTGGGGATTCCAGATTCTTTTGTCTTGGAGGGACTTGGGCACTCAGAGAGTGGCTGAAAGAGAATAACCCAATGTCATACCCATAACCATCTTCTGGGTTTGAAGGGATGAAACAAGGACTTGCTTTGTCTCCCATCTTTTTGAGTTCTCACAGCAAAGGTATTCTGTCTATGGCAGCAAGAATTTAAAATGTCTGTGCATATATACATACATTCCCCAGATGATATAAAGACAAAGAGTGAGTACCTTGAGAAGCAAAAGACATGGTATAGGGGTCCTGAAGACGGGACCAAGAGGCATGGATTTCTTTCCATCATGTGTTTCACATCATCTCCATCTTGGTATAAATCTTCCTAGGAAATTTCCAGAAATTTCCTGGATGTGAAGAGGGACTTTTCCTAAAATTGCTCTAATAAAGATTAAGCACAACCCAAAACCTTTCACTTGGAGATTTTAAAACTGGGTACAAGCAGCAATTAATCCTGGAGGTAGCATGAGATATCAGGAAGCCAGGTTGTTAGCCCTGATGGAAAACTGAAACCCAGAGAATCAGACCAATTGGCCTGAAGTTTCTGTGAAATCAGTGGCAACATGAGGAATGAGAAATGTTTAGGCTTATGTGGGCTTAACTAGCCAATCCAGCAGCAAGAGATAGAGATGGAGATACCCCAATAAACAGGTTTGCTAAGAACGCCTTTTTGTGACATGGACCCCTTTGGCAGTCTGGAGAAACCAATGGACCCCTTCTCAGAATAATTTTTAAATCCATAAAATGAGATATAAGGTTAGAAAAGAAATCAGTTAAATTGAAATGTAGTTATCAAAACATTCCTTTTTCACAGGCCCTAGACTCACAACCTAGAGAGAACGGAGGTATTTGAATTTTAACCTAGGAAACGGTACCTTTTCTATTTATTCTAGTGGGAGAGAGTAAGGAGAGAAATGATAATGATTTGCCCCTATACGTTGGTGCCCAGTCACCTGGCATCTTAGTAATAGTCTGTACCCGCTGGTTCCTCTTTAACCCCCATCCTCATTCTCACCGTCATGTGCATTAGCTTCTGTGGGAGTAGGGAGTGATGCCCAAATATCCAGCTATTCTACTCTGATTTCATGGCAAGCAAAGAACAAAGGGATCCAGGGACTAAGGAGGAAACCTGGCTCTAGCAAGTAGAACAGTCTCCTGTCTTCAGGAGGAATAGCCTACATTGTAAGCCCAGAATCTGATCAAATTATAAGAACTTAGAAAAAAAATGAAATGAAAAATATTTGAGGGTTTAATTCATTTTAATGATAGTCCTTAGAGAGTGATTTTGCCTCTTCAACATTTCCGCAGACAAAACAGCCAACTTTTTAATCTCATCCAGCTCAGGGGAAGATTAGGAGAATGACTGAGACTGAAGTCCTAGTCTCCTGAAGGATGGCTGCTCCAGGTCCTTCCCCTCTCCAGCACTCACTTCCTGAGGCTTGAAACAACTCAGCTCAAGCCACCACACCTAATGTCCAGCCAAACAGATGAGACAGAAGCAGATATTGTCTCAACATCTGAGAAATGTTCCTGTTAAAGAGAGAGGAATGGGGAGGATGGAAGGTGGTAAATACTAAAGGGGCTGGAGATTGGACATGCCAAGGACAGTCCAAAATGAAAGAGCAAAGCAGATCAAAACAGGTGAGACCTTGAGAAAGGAGCAATGATAGACCTTCTGACTTCTTTGCCTAGGACAACCCATTCAAAACTTAGGAAATCATACTTCCTCCTCATTGTTTTCAACGTGTGTCCCTTTGAATAGATTCCATAATCCTACAGTGTCTGGAAATGAGTTCAGCTCACAGAGGGAAATTCTTTGGATATACTTCCTAGAAGACTCCATGAACTCTACAGCATGGTGACAGCATGTAGTATGTAGTGTGGTTTGGGTAAGCATGTTTTTATAGTTTTTAACAGTCTTGAGGGGGATGAGATGTGGAGGTTGCAGTATCTAGGAGGCATAAATCCAAAGGGAATGGAATAGATGAGAGGAGGAGGGAATGGTATCTTGAACTCCAATATCTCATTCAGCCCTTGGTGAAAATGGTAACAGCTGCAGCCTAGGTTTTATTGATTATTTGGTTGCCCTGCCAAAAAGCCAATGCTCTCAAAACTGCCATGGCTCCAAGACGGCAAAGTATGTATCTAAGTAAAGTCCAATTCATACACCAGATTGTGCAGTGCCTCCTGGTATTGCAACTGTGTGTCAACACCTTCCAGCATACTGACACAATCAGAGTCTATGAAAAATGATATCTCCACACTGTGGAGCTTCTGAAAGAATCTCCCATGGAGAAAGTCTATCTTTTAGCCCCATATACTATGGGAACAAGAAGTCTGACCAGATACAGACACATCAGCTACAAATTTTGGGGGAATCATGTAAGAAAGGATATAATACTTTCACCTTTTTATAATCAAATAACTTTGAGGGAGGTTCCTGTTCTTTACCCCTCTCCCCAATGCATAAACTCTAAATGACCTGTGCCCAGATAAAGCAACTCTGGGCAAGAAGACAGAGCAGATATTTCTTCACCTTTACCCAGTTCTCCTTTTCATTCCAACCTCCTTTCCTCTTCTCCCTGACTCTCTCCTCTCAATCTTCTTAGCTTTTTCCTTTACAATCTTTTCCTTTTCTTTTCCCCTTCTTTAGTCTTTTCTCTCCCTTCTGGGGTCAGGGGTGAGGTGAGGATGGTGAAAGGGAGGAGGGTGGTTCCCTTCCATCAATGACTCTCAAGCTTTTCATCTCAGGACCCTTTTACCCTCAAAGCTCCACCCCCACCAAGAACTCTTGTATACATGATTTGTATCTATTGATATTACCATATTAGGAATAAAAACATTTTGTTATTATGAAAATCGTTTTGACCTGGAAGACCACACTTTGAGAACCTCTGCTTTAAGTAAATAAACCCATATACTTTAGTGCAGGAATTTTGTTAGCTAGGGCTCCCTCTCCTGGCCAGATCTCAACTCTACATTGAGTGAAGGTTATTCTATTGAATTGCCAACACATCTCACCCCACCCCCACCCGCCCCCCTTAACCCCAAAGCATTTCCTCCAGGGGAGTATGTCATAAAAAGCACAAATGAACTGAAATCTCCAATCCTTCACACGCCCTTACCTCAGGTTTAGCTGTGAGAATCTCTTCCTCCTCCTCCTCTGTCTCCTCCTCCAGCTAATTCACAGAGATGTTGATTTCTGGAGCCCTCAGCTGATATATCAACTCGGACTTTGGGAATAAGAGTGAAAGAGAAACAAAGTTCCCCAGTAAGGGCTAGAGAGGCCAAACCAGCTGGGCTACTCCATCACTCAGATTTCAGAGTAAGAGAGGGTGTGACCCTCTGCCCAGCTCTTTCCCCCCCCTACCCCCATATGGGAAAAAACCCCACACCCAAACTGTGCATTTCGTCTCTGTCTTAGCACAAACATTTTTGAGAGGATTCAGGACCTGTGATTTCATCAGTGTGAAACCCTTCTGGGGCTTTATAGGGAGTTGCCTGGGTTGCTGAGAAATTTAAGTGACCTGAATTTCAATCTTCCCGACTCTAAGGTTCACCCTCTAACTTTCATGTCATTTTCCTTCTAGTTGAGTGGAGAATGGAATTACTGTGTTATCTAGGGCTGAATAGAAGCTCCTCTTTTCGGGGACAGATGTCCACTGTCTGCCCTGGTTGTTCTCCATCTCTGTCCTCTTGGCTACAGGCTCACATGCTCACTGTTGTTCTCCCAGGATTGAATTCTGATTCCAATACCTTCTCTTCCTGCACTTTCTTCTCATTTTCTTCTCGCACTGAGTCATCTAGCCAGTTTAACTCCTGTGGTGAGAAGACCCACTCCAGGGCTTTCCGGATTCCCACCAGGCTCAGCAGCTGTACCAGGAGCAAAGTGGCTGTCAGGGAGCCACCCTCCAGTACCTTACTCCAGCCTGCCTTTCCAGTACATTGCTCTCTCCCTTTGGCACTCTGCCCCAGCCAGGATGGCCCACTTATTGTACCCTGTACCTGACATCTCATCTTCTGCCTCCCTACCTCTCAGGTACCAAGAATGCTAGCTTGTCCTGCAATTCTCAGAACCATAGCTCCCTTTAAGGCTTTAGTTCAAGTGATACCTCCTTCAGGAAGCTTTTCCTTATTCCCCTTATAATTAATGGCTCTCTTCTAAATTGCTGTGTATTTATTTTGCATACAGCAGTATTTACTTATCTGGGAACATTTTGTATCTCCTCAATAGGACATCAGCCTGGAAGGCAGAGGCTGTCTCTTTTATATATGGATCCCCACCCCAGTAATTTGACTCAGTAGCTCTTCGATAAATGCTTATTGATGAAGGGGTGGAAGGAGGGCTATTCGATGTCAGAAGAAGGGCTCTCCTCCCAGTCTGTATACCATTTCCCTGTGTGGTTTGAATCAGACTTTTCTCTTTTCTCTCTTTGATTCCCCTAAGGGTTGCCTTGGGAAACTTCCCAGAGTCAAATTAATTACCCTCATTTTGATAGCCAGACCTATGACCTGGGAGCTGTTATGGAAGATCCATTTCATGAGATGTTGGTAGAAGAAAGTAGTTTTCCCTTTTTATTTTAGGGAACCATAGACAACCCACTTATACCACAATAGCTATGGAAATTGTCCTCTTCCAAACCCTGGTACTATAAAGCCCACCCCTTAACATCCACCCCTCCCCCCAAGCCCACTGTCACCATGAGGGGGAACACAATAGCAGCTGCTGTAGACTTGACTGCCCAGAGCAGACCCAAGCAGACCAGCTGTACTGTTGTGAAAAGGTGGATCCGGCTGAGAGGCACATGCCTTAGAAGCAGCAGGTCTGGCTGATGTTTTGCTGGCATCAGCAGCAACTTCACACGTTCTGAGAACTGTGGGAGGAGGAAGGAAAGTTAGGGGATGGAGGTCTGGGGAATAACTTTCACCCGTTAAAGCCCTGACCATCCAGGAGCAGTTTTAGATATGATGACTGTACAAGACAAGCCTTTATCAAATGCTTTATCAAAACCAGAACTCTCTCTATTATCCTTTGATCTATAGAATTTGGCTCCAGGTGACCCGAACCCAGGAAAGAGAGCAATGGGGATCAGGAAAAATGGAGTAAGAATTTGAGGGATATAGGGAACAGGAACAGAGGGGCCACTGGAACCAAGAACTGGAAAACCAGGACAAGAAAGAGCCTGGGGGTGAGGTGGGGCGGGTCTGAGAACAGCCACAAAGGCTTGGAGATCAGAGTTAAGATGAAGGGCACCCTGGGGTGACTCTGCTTACCTGGGTTCTGCTCAGTGCTGTCATCCCCATATAAAAGAAGATGCCGTAGAGCACAGGCATAGGGATAAACTGGAAAACCCAAAGAAAAGATCTGGTTCTAGGGAGCTCCAGTGGTAGGGGCCAATGAAAGCAGGCTGGCCAGATTCCTCTCAGAGGAGGCTCTCTTCCTCCTTCCCACTCTGTGGGATCTGATGGGGACCTGGGCCCATCAGGCCATAGTGATATCTCCTTTAACTTGGGGGAAGACAGGGTACTGTGTGGGAAAGGTTCTCGAGTGGGAGTCAAGACACCTGGGCCCTGGGCCTGGTTCTGTCACTAACTCACTGTGTTCTTTGGGGTGAGTTATTTAACCTCTCTAAGATTCAGTTTCTTCACCTGAAAAAGGAAGAGCTTAGACAAGGTGACTTTTCAATCCCTCCAGCTTTAGGATTTTTTTAATTTTTGGATACAGTAGCACTTACCACTCATTTAGCACTTAAGATAAACTACTTTGTGATAGGTAACTTTGGTATTACTACTGAAATGCCTCATTGCTGTTTAATTTTTCACATGTTTATGTCTTAGTTCCCTAAACAGAAGAAACTTCCAGAAGGCATGGATTTTATCTTATGTTTTTTTTCTTTTGTCTCTCCCATTCCCAGATGGGTACCTTACACATAAATGTTTAATAGATACTTGCTTGTTGAGAAATCAAGATTTTGTTTCAAAGCTGTCCTGGGCTGCAGAACTCTACTATTCTCTGAGATGTCCTAGGAAGGATGGGATAGGAATTCAGGTCTCCTTTAGACTAGACTCTGAGACTCCAAGCCAAGACTGTGACCCAGGGGGATAGGAGTAGGAAGGACCTGCTTCCTCCAAGATGACCAGAGCCCCATGACAATATCTCTATCCCAGACTATTACCTTGAGCCCGGGAGCCAGAAAGATGGAGACACCAGTGAGGATGAAGACGACTAGGCCTGTAAGTCGCTGCTCCCTGTGTCAATAATGAGGAGCTGGGGTTGATGGTGATAAAAATATCAATCATTTCAGCACCCCCCTCCCCTTACACTCATACCAAAACTCTTGACCATGCCTTTCCCTCTAGATTCTCATTCAAGTTTGGAGCTTGAGAAAGAAGAGAAGAAAAGAAAGGGAAAGAGACCTTTGCAAACCATTAGCTCTGATTTAAAAGAGCCAAAGGAACTCCCCTGCCTCAGTCCAAACACATCTCAAACACCGGCCCCACCTGATGCCCAGGAAGTGGGGCAGCTCCCCAGGAACACAGGTTACACTCTCCCGACGAAGACTATCCATATGGGCCAGCGAGATGACAGTAGTGGAGACATACCAGGGTAGCCCAAAGGCTGAGGTCAGCAGCATCAGCATGGCCACCCAGAAAAGGTCTAAGTGGAATCCAGCACCCTTCTGTAGTAGAGAAGGGACAGAATAAACCTTGGCCAAGCTCAACATCCCCATCCCCATTTAACTCAATTTAAGAAACATTTATTAAATACCTGCTATTTGGCAAATACTGAGATGCAAAGACAAAAATGAAAATCTTCCCCTGTCCTCAAGAAGCTTAAATTTTATTGGAAGGCATATGGCATATATATATATATATATATATATATATATATATATATATATATATATATATGTGTGTGTGTGTGTGTGTGTGTGTGTGTGTGTGTATATATATATATATATACATAATCAAATAGATGATATATACAAAATGAATATAAAAATTTTGTGGGGGGAAGGGACCACTAAGAATTGGGGAAATCAAGAAAATACTGCTAGATTTATTTCTATTCCAGTATCCCTGGGTGTTGGAGACTGACAGCCCCAAGACTAGGAGGGACTGTATCCTGAGGAAGACTAGGTACACAGGAGTAAGAAGGCAATCTCACCTGAAGCTGGTACTCCTTCTGGTTGAGGATGACAGCAGTAATTTGCTGATCCATGAAGACAAGGATAGACATCAGAAGGGCTGGCAAAGCTGTAGCCAGGCACAACCACCAGGGATTGGCTCCAAACAGTGGCACTAGCCACTTCCGACCAGGATGAGTGGGCTACGTGTGATAGAGGTAGAGAAAAAGTGGAGTAGAGAGTACCCACAAAGGTATCCTACCCTATGAACTCAAACCAAGACTCCTCCAAAACCATAAAGTCTGTCCCTACTTGATCCCCATTGGTTCTCAATGAGAAAATTCCTTCCCCTTCCCACTCTTGTTCCACTGTATTGAGGACCTAGAAGAACTGGTATACCTACCGGTCAGATTCCTACTAAAAGGTAGAACATAACTGGAGGGCCTGGAGATTGTCCCTCTGTTACTACTGGAAGATGACAAGGAACCGGTGAAAAATGACCTATACATGTCATCTTGGGACCCAGGGTGTGTCAACCCAAGTTCAGACCTGCCTAGAAGCCTGAGTCTGAGGCAGGACTGGGTGTGGTAGCGTCAGCTCTGATTACAGGAGCCAAAGGAGTGCGTGGGGAGTGGAGACTTGGTGAGGGTAGAAACTTTACTATTTCTAAGTTCCTGAACCCCTAAAGCTGCCTGAAGAGAAGCCCTCTCTCCTCCTTTACCTCCTCCCCTGGAGGCCATAGGGGATCCTAGGACTCATCAGGAAGACTCTCAGGCACAGAGATAAAATTCATCTGAGCTAAGCCATACCCCATGCCCCTGAAGGGCCCCTATGTTGTGAAGGCACGATCTGTCCTGCTCCTTCGAAACTACAAAAATCAGCTAAGGACATGATGGTCCTCAGTTGTGGGCTACAGGGAAAGGTGCCCTGGAATGAGAGTTGGAATTTAGTAGGGGGTTCAGAACTAGGGTCTTGGCATCTCAGAATTCATTAGGGTCCTACTGGAAAGCAGAAAACTGGAATAGATAATAGAGTGAGGGCTTAGGGTCTTCTTACTTAAGTTAGCAATGTCAGATCCTGAACTGAGGTCACTAGGATCCTTTCCTTCTTCTTCCCCTTGTGCTCTATGTGCCCACTGGGCACACACCCCTCTAGGACCCTTATCTCACCTTAAATTCACTGGGCACTATGAGCTTGGGTGTGCTGAGGCCAAAGGAAGCATCCAGTCCACAACCTAGCAGGATGGCAAGGACTGTGGAGAAGTCACTGATCACCTTCCGTACCTGACCACACAAAATTCAATCCTGATCTGGCCCGTCCAAGTCCCTGCCCCCATGAAACTTGTCCCCACCCCCCCACCCGCATCAGAGAAGCAAACCAAGACCCATCCCAACATCCTATGTAACTAATACCTACTAGGATAGTTGGGATGGGGGAGTGAAGAGTGTAGGAAACACTTACCTTGGAGGGAAAGAAACGGCTGGATTTGAATTGCTTGAGGATGGTGACACAGAGGAAGGTGACAAAGAAAAGTAAGAGAGAAAAGAAGGCAATATCCGGGACAAAGTGACAGCCAAGACCTCTTGGTTGGCCTCCTCGAAGGGCGCACTCAGGTGGGGACAGCAGAGACACATTGCCAAAGCCTAGGTCCTAATGTGAAAAGGAAAAATGGGGGACAGAGGAAAGCTAATAGGAAATAGCTCCTTGGACCTATCTCTCTGGGGATACCCTTGGGCTGGGAGTAGAGATGGGAATAAAGGTCCCCATGGCCTGAAGGAGCTACTGAGCTACCATATTTCACCATATAATTGTCACAGATTTTACGCCATTTTTTTGCAAAAAAGTGCAGTATAAACATTATGTGAAGCTAGTTTTTTTTTTTAATTTGTGCCGGAATTACTTAAAAATTATTTATTACTAAGCCATCTTTGGTGCAAGATTAGACTGCACAGAAAACTTGGGAATATGTATTAAAATTGATTACTGACAATGCATTTGGGCTGAGAATTCTAGGCTCCCCACTTCCAATGCAAGAGATGAAAGTGTGTCCATATGCCACTGGTGAATACATTGCTGCTGTGGTTACCTTTTAAGTGGTATGACAGAATTATACCACACAACAATGATGCGATGAAAGATTACAAACCAATTTTTGGATTAAAAAAAATCAGGTGCAATGATGATGTGGTGAAATATGGTACATGAGGATCATGTGAGGGCAAGGGGGAGAGAGCCAGAAAGTGCTGATTTTCTGGAGACCTGCCCCCAGAATCCTCTGGTTGCTCCCATTCCCTTTCTCATCCTGAATTCTGCTTCACCTGCATCCTCGGAGCAGCATCCTTGTCCTCTGGATTCTTCTCCTTCCACAAAGACCTGTTCCCTGAGGGAAGAGACAAAATAGCTGGGGTTCACTCACTCCCATTGATGCAAGTTGTAAAGAGACAAATTTCAGCTCTGTGAAATATGTTGGTTCTTAATAATTGGAACATTCCCCAAAAGGGAAGGGACTGCCCCGGGAAGTGCCAGATTTCTCCCAATCTTCTTTCTTCGAGAGAGATTTGATGAGCACTTAACAGGTGCTAAGGTAGGAATTTCTTTTCAGTTATGAGTTGAACTCAATAATCACTGAGATCCTAATTTTGAAATTCTTGGATTCCTTAGAACTGGCCTGGTGTCTTTGTGGCTCTCTAAACTTAGAAAAATCTTGGCACTCAGTCACCTATCTGAGACTAAGTGTCATAACTTAGTGACTCATAAGTGTCAAAGACACATGATACCTTCACTGGGGACTTTGGACCGTTTCCCCACCAGCCCACCTCCTTTCTGCCCACCTTGTGTGTCAGGGAAGTAACAGAGGCAGCCATAAGGGGCAAAGTCAGTATCTCCAGACGTGCCAGGTCGGTAGATAGGGTAGGCCTCTGTAAGGCTCAGCATCTTGCCAATGGCATCACGGATGAAGATAAGGCTGATGAGAACACAGAAACCTTCTTCCGTGAAGCGGGTGAAGTGACGGACCAGGACACTGGCTTCCGTGGCCACCAGCACCAGGCAGAAAAATGCCACCCAGATCCCCACCCACAGACGGAAGGGTAGATAGTCTAGGCCATGATCCCTATTCAGTAGGAGAAATGGGGAGAAGATTCAAGGGCTCTGGCTGAATTTATCTGCAATCCCTACTCGGGGCCTGGGCCTGGCCTCACTAGGTAGCTGTCCTATAATTCCCTGAAAGAAGTGACTACTTCCCAAAGCTCTTATATTCTCCTTCCTCCCACAAGGCTCTATAAAAGTCATGACTAGTGCAGTGGTAGCTAGGGGTTAAGTGGGAGCAAGGGGACAGGAAGCTACTGCTAACTCAGGCTTGAGAATTTCCATTGGGCACAATCTTGTCCTGGATTATAAAAGAAGCTAGGATATTGGGGGCTGGAGGAAAGTGATGTTCTCTTACCTGCTAAAAGCAAAGAGTATTCTCTCAAAGACAAGGACTGGCCCTGTGCTACTGAGAATGGTAAGAGGTTGTCCTGCAAAGAGGCAGAATATGGACCCCGCCACAGCAGTCCCCAGGAAGCTCTCTAGCACACCCTGGTCAGTGGGGGAAGTGGGTACATTTCACTTCAGGGACCAGGAACAAGCCCTCTCAGACCAAAGCAGCCCTCAGTAGCCTTCATGAGAAAGGGAATAAGACCATACAGAGAAGGCACATTCTTCCTAATGTCTATCTTCTACACTGACTCAGATACCCCAGTTTTCTGTGCTAGGATCAGTTGCTCCAAAAGTCATTTTTCCCTCCTCAGAATCCCCATAACTCATTTTATTCTAATTATCAAGGACCTAGGTTTAAGTCCTGGTTGGGCTACCAGGCAAACTGGGTAAGACTAAGACAAGGAAAGTTAAAAGTACAAGTGGGCCACTGAGCTAGGTATTCTGGGTCTGAGCTCCCTGACCTCAGTCTCCCTAGGAAAACCACATGGTCAGTGGGCTTCCATCCTTTACCCACCTGGATATTGTCAGTGGCATCACCCAGTAGCCCTCCAAAGGTGATAGCATTGGTGATGGTGGCCAGATAGATGTAGAGTATAGTAGGAAAGCTCTGGACATTCAGGGCATCCGAGAAGTCACTCAGGTACCAGGGAACCTTCCTTCTTATATCCTGCACCAAACCCCCAAACAGCCTACCCTCCCCCACACCCATCCCAGGCATCAGATCAGCCTCTAGGACCCTCTCCCCATTCCAATAAGGTTCTGCAGGATTCCCTCTGGGTCACATCTGGCAAGTCCATCTCACCGTACCCTCTCAAGGTTTCCAGCCTCTCCACCCTACCCCCTGACTACTACTCTCCTGGTCTCATGTACCCCTTTTCCCCATCTCCCTCACTTCCATTCCCTATCTCCCTTCTGGTCCACACTCACCTCCCTGTCCTCTGGAGCTCCTCGCTAATAGACTGGGGTTCATACTCATAGCCATGCCTATCCTTGGAGTTAACATTTCCATTGCAAGAGTCCTTGGATTGTAAAGGAAGCCTAGCAAAGGGAAAAGACTGTGGGGTTTGTTGAGTCATACCAATTGCCACCCCCTCCTTGGGAACTCCCTCACCTTCTGAGACTCTCAGTCCTTGGCTCCCCCCACCTCTCTCCTACCATGCCCAGGATGTTGCCAAGTCTTATTGACTCTACCTCCACAATCCCTCTCACATCCATCTTTCTCTCTCCATTCACACGTCCTCCACCCTAATGCATCACCTCTCACCTGGATGATTGCAACATCCTCCTAACTAGTCTTCCGGCTTCCAGTCCCACCCTCTCTATTCATCCCACACACAGCTGCTAGAATAACACTTCTAAAACATTGACCGCATCATACACATACATACACATTCTCAAAAATCTTCAGGGATTCCTATTGCTTCCAGGATAAAATACAAAAAACTTCAGTCAGGCCTTTAAGACCTTCTACCACTTGGTCCGCCCTTCTGGTTTCCAGCTCAACTGGCCTACTAGCTGTTTCTCATACAAGAAGTTCAGTCTCCCCTCTCCATGCCTTTGTTCCAGAAAACAGATTTCTTTCTCATCAGCACCTTACAATTTCCAGCTTCCGTTAAGACCTAATTCAGATACATCTTCTCTGTGGAGCTTTTCCTGCTGCTCCCAGATGTTACACTCTTTTTCTCTTTGTATTTTTGTACATGGAGACAGGTAGGGGGTGCACTGAATAGGGCACTGGGCCTGGTGTCAGGAGAACGAGTTCAAATCAAATATTAACTATATGACCCTGGGCAAGTCACTTAACCCTGTTTGCCTCAGTTTCCTCATCTGTCAAATGAGCTGGAGAAGGAAATGGCAAACTCTCCAGTATCTTTGCCAAGAAAATTCAGAATGGGGTCCCAAAGAGTCAGACATGACTGAACAGCGACAGATTTTTGAATATACTTTTTATTTACTTATATATGTACATATTGAACATACACATATAAGTAGGATGTGAAGGCATAGACTCTTTTTTGTTTTGTTTCATTCATTTTGTTTCAGATTTGATGTTCTTAATATGTTGAAGTGTGCTAGGCATACAGTAATAGTTTAGTAAATGTTTGTTGCATTGAATTGCCCTGCCCTCTGGTGGCTACTTATGGCTACTGCATACAATTTCTTTAACAAATTGAAACGGGTGTCCCCTTTTTTAAACAAAAAGTTTAACTTTAATAACCTCTTATCAAAAATCATTTAAACTAAAAAAATAAAACACTATGTTCCATAAAACTGTGAACTTTTTTACTTTAAAATCCACATACTAACTGTAACAAAACAATAAAATGTCCTGTTCGCTTCAACGTCCTCTTCTTGATCTTTTGCTTTTTTTGTATGTATTTCCTTCAAATTTTGTTGCAGTTATTATTGGCTTTCACATAGTTAGATATTAGGATTTTTCTACATAGCTACATAGTTATAGTCAGAGTATATATCCTTGAGAGGGAAGGATCTTATCTGCTTATGCTTCCTTCTCTCTAGACCACTCCAAGCATCTTCTCACACTTCTTTAAGTAGTGTTGTCACATTTTACTATATTCATATATATGCCACAATCTATTTAGTGGTTCTCCAATTGTTGCATGCTTGGGTTCATCCCAGGTTTTAAAGATTACAAATAAAGGTGCTATAAGTATAAGTATAAGTAGATATCTTTTCCCCCTACTCCTAACCTCCTAACCATATGCCACAGTCCTAGCATTAATGGGCCAAAATATGTGAGCAGTTTTACAACTCTTACCATATCATGCTGAGTTTCTGTCTAACCGGGCAGCTGCACCAGCAATCTAGTAGTTGGAAGGTTTGTCTTTTTTCCTCTATCTTTGCCTATTTAAGGTGGTTCTTCAGAGTTGTTTCAATTTGTGTCTGATAGTTTGAACAATTTTTTGAGTTGTGATTGACAATTGGTGCTTCCTTTTTAGAGATTTGTTTGTCAAAATCCATTTATCTGTTGAGCCTACCCTTTTCTCCATCAGCATGCCTACAACCAGGAATCTGTGGAGGATGGATCCATGCAAAATGAAGACCTGCCTCTTACTCCCTTCCCTTCCATTTACCTCTTGTGCAGAATAGACTGGCACTCCGGTGGAGGGATCCGTTCTGTGAGATCTCTTCCACCAGGGGGCAGCACCATCACCTCTTCTAGAAAGACATTCATTGCAGACAGAAGGTCTTGGGGTCCCCTAGCCTGGCAGGCTGACTGCCGAAACATCTACCAGAGAGGGACGTAGAGAAGAGGAGTTAGGCCAAAAGCAACCAGACTTCCTTAATGCATAGTAAGAGGTCAAAAAAGGAGAGTGAACAAATAAATTCTTATTTTTGGTTTTGTTTAAATTTATATATTATTCTTTTTCCATAAAAAAAGACCATAGTTTGGGTTCTGAGGTTTGTTTACCTGGTCACTCAAGAGAACAGCTATAGCTCTGCCCATCTCATGGTAGTCTTTTCCCAGGGCTGGGGGACCAAGGATGATGCAGACAAACCTGGGCAGACAGTGCGAGGAGTCAAAGACCCGGTTCTCCCTCCTCTACGTCTCTGACCCCTTTTCCCAAGCACATATGCCAGCCTGTCAATTCTGACTTTAGTCAGGTGGAATCTGAGTTTAGGTAACAATGACAACAACTGACATTGCTGGAACACTTTAAGATTTACCAAACACTTTTCTCACAACAGTCCCATGAAGAGAGTTTTACAAATATTCTGATTCCCCATCTGACAGTTTGGGAAACTGAGGCTTAGAGAGATCAAGTGACTTATCCACAGTCACCCAGCTAGGAAGTATCCAAACTAGGATTTCATATCAGTTCTCCTGACTCCTGATTGCCACCCCTCTAACTCACTCCTTATGCCTTCACCAAAGATCTACTTCCCAGATATGCTCCTGAGTCCCTGCCCTATTGCCCAGCCTATACCTGATGGGTAGGGGCACTTCTGTCAAAGTCCCCAGCACCACTGGCTCCGGAAAATGCACGAAGACTCCCAATCTCTGGGTCAGGAAGTTCAGCTCTCCAACCAGCACAGCTGCAGCCTCAGTCCCAGGGGGCAGCTTCTGCCACAGAGGGCTCTGTAGCTGGTGAATTGGGTGGGGCACAAAAGGTGAAGGGCTACCTGGAAGGGAGACTCATGGGAGGCAGTGAGTTGGAGAAGGAGGAAGGAGGAGAATCTTTGTTGATGAGAATCAACTGGTCTTACTGGAGGGGGCTTTGAGAACTTCCATTTCTTGCCCACAGAAAGAACTGTCTCCTCCCACTCACCTTTGCCCGGGCCCTGCTGTGCATGTGGGGCCAGAGATGAATGTGCATCCCTATAACCACTTCCTCCAATCCTGCCTAAAGTTACACAAACCTGTTCTTTCAGGGGTGCCTCCTCAGCAGGAGTCTCCGTAGGTTGCCCACCTGTAAGGGATGTTATAAAGGATGTTTCTTTATGGGATGGGAGCTTGGGCTAGATGACCCATGTGGTCCCTTCCACCTTTAAGGTTCTGTGATTCTCAAATTGATGGCCTCAAATGTGGGGGCAATGGACTTCAGCTCAATATATGAAACAACTTTTGAAGGATGAGAAATGAATGTACTGTCACATAAAATAATGGGCTTCCTATCACCAGCTATGTAAAAGCAAGGGACAAATAAATGAACACTTGACATAGGTGCCATAGAATAGGGGCTCTTAGCCTGTTCTGTCCATGAACTTGAAAAATTGGATAATTTTATTTTGGTATGATTAATTTTCTTTGTTATCTGAAGAATTTTATTTTGTGCTTTTAAAAATATTTCTTTTCCTGAGGAGTATATAGGCTTTACTAGACTGACAAAAAGTCTACAAATCCTTGCTGTAGGGAGTATTTCTTTATTGGGTGAAAGGTTAAGCTAATTACTTTCAAGGTCTCTTCCAATTGAATGATTCTAGGACCCCCTGAATTTGCAGGAGAAAAGGTCAAGAGAAACCCATTACACAAACTTTTCACCCTCAAAACACAGAAGTCTTCCTTGTTCTCAGGAATATTTTTCTAGGCATTCACTTGAAGGAATTGGACCCTCTGAGGATTTGGGGGAGTGGTCTCTTACCCCTGCAGAGTCTTGTACCAAGTCTCCTGGCTGCTGACCAACACATGGGCTGCATGTGATGCTGAGTTCTCTGGAGCAGGACTGCTTTCAGCCTTTCTCTCCCTTCTGGGTTCAGTGATTCCACTCTGGTCACCTGTTCTGGGGGAAAGAGACACAAAACACTACTTTCTGTTTCTGCTTCTCATTCCAGGGACTGTTCCCTCCTCTTCCCCATTAACCAGTCTCTTTCTCTTCTACCTGGATTTACCATGTGATCATGTTCTAATTCTGGGAAAATTTGACAAGGGGGAACATTTATGGTGTTTGTGTCTCTGCTCCGTTATTCTCTGAAATCTTGGGAAAACCCATACCCTCCCCTCAATCAATGAGAAAAAAATCCCCTATGCCTGCATTTGAGGGAATGCTGAATCCGTTGCAGGGGACTAGAGTGAATCTGGGGAAGATTGTATGATCTAGCCCTAGCTTTGCTAGGGCATGGGAAGCGGGAAGCTCCATGCTGTGTAACAGTCACTTCCAGTATTTTGGGGTCTCATAGAAATACCCCAAATCTGGAAAAGTTGAGGGACCCTCTCTGGAGTGGGAAGCTATCTGAATGAAGGCTTGTAAGTACATTCTTGCTTAGGGTCCATCCACTTCTCATCTTCCCTGGATACCTGTTAGCTCAGAGAGACTTTGTACAGGACAGTCTAAGAGCACCAGGCCTGTGGTCAGCAGGGCTCGAAGCCCCAAGATGCTTGACAGGGACAAGGTGGGCACGTGTGGTCTGCTCCAACGTCTGGCCTCTAGGTCTAGCTTCTCTTCAAACAACATCCATCTGGATGTGTGCAGAAGGGAATAACATCAGGTTCCATGGAGCCCAAATACCCACCCCTCCCTCTTTCCCCCTTTCTTCCCCACCCCTCACTGTCTTGGGTTAAAAAAATAGGAAAAAAAGGATAAACCCAATTCCCCTAATAAAGGTCTGGCGAGGATAAGAGGAGAGAGAGTAGAAAATATGGTAAGTGAAGGTGGCAGAAAGATAGTAGCCCTTCTTTGGCTCTTAGAGTTCTATCTCCTCCTCTTCCCAAACTGAGCAGTTGAGGAAAGAGAAAGTAGGCTGGGTAATTAAAGGAGTAGGAGACCCAGGGAAAGTGGTAGAGGTAAGGAAGACAAGGGTCCTTAAACCACTCACCTGCCTGTTTCCTTCCATTCCTGGTTTTGAGGGCTTCCCAGGAGCTCGTTCAGTTGAATGAAGAGGTAGGGACTGCCTTTCCCTCTTTGCTTCCTCCCTTTTTCTTCTGAGGGACCTAGATGGGTAGGGCTATGGCTACTGCCTGAGTCCCTCAGTGGGGAAGTCTCTGGATCCCCAAGGTATTCAAGTTCCTGTTCTGGGGGCCTCATCTATCCAACAGATCAAAGAGACAGTGAAACTACTCAGTCTTGTGTCTGTCTGGAGTGACTTAGGGAGCCAAGCCGCTTACCTTAAAAAGGGACCCCTTCAAGGTCTCAGCTAAATGGGGCACCACCCCTTTCCACTACCTCCATTCTATCCTACCTCCATAAACGCACACACAAATAAAAACACATCAGTCCCTGTTGACTCTGGATCAGTCCAGCTCAGACTATTCCATTATCAACAACACTAACCACTCCTTCCCTACCCCAGCATGGATGTTTGTGTATGACCATTACTGGCATCCCTGCCTCAGGGAATCCACTTGTCTAAGTCTGAGGGACTCTTCAGAGCCCCAGCTCTTCCCCCTTCTCCCAGGAGGAGACAGGGGAGGTCTGAGGGGGATGGGGTTTTGGACAGGCTGTTGTGTATAAACAGTAGGAGTTGGGATTGGGAAAGCCAACATGCTTTCATATCATAACTCCCCTCTGGGCACATTGTACCCCCACCTTTTCTCCCCTTATCTTGTGTCAAGTGCAAACAATAAATATCCAAGACTGTTGTTAGTGTCATCAACTCAGTGTGGGTGGGAAATAGTCACATTTAGGGAAGGAGTCAAAATAGGGGTTTATTGTTTAACAAGAGATCATAAATGGTAAAGCCAGGGTTTCTGGAGTAGGAATTAGGAAGGACGGAATGATTTGGGGGAGATGGGAGCAATTACTTAAAATTTTTAAAATTTTATTTTTATTCTGAACTTAACAAACTTAAAATTTTTTAAATTTTATTTTTATTCTGAACTTAACAAACACCGAATATCATTTTCATATACATGATAGAACAGAAAATGAGAATGGCACATGAATCCTCTCTTATTATGTACAATTTGCTTTTCTTTTTAAGTACATAAATTCAATTTGTAGCTTTCAAAGCTATCCTGCTTTTCTGTTCTTTTCTCTGCACGCACACACACAGTCACACAGACACAGACACACAGACACACAAAGATGTATCAATGACTCTTACTCTTTTTTCATTTTCTTTGTTTTATACCCTGTTGTTTTTTCATTAAGGAAAAGAAAGCAAAGTCCTTGTACCAGATATATATCGTAAAGCAAAACAAATGCTTAAATTGGATCCAAAAAAATCTATTGCCTCTCCCTCAAGGGATGGGTGCTGTCTTTCCTCATTGGTCCTCTAGATCAGAATTGGGCATCACACTGATCAGAGTTCATAAGTCTTTCAAAATTGTTTTTCTTTATAATGTTATTGTGTAAATTGTTCTCCTGGTTCTGGTCACTTCAATCCGTCTCAGTTAATAGAGGTCTTCCCAGGTGTCTCTGAAGTCATTTATTTCTTCATTTCTTATAATATAATGATATCCCCAATTATATAATTTGTTTAGCTATTCTCCAGTAGATCAGCACTCTTTTAGTTTCAAATTCTTTGCTATTACAAAAAGAGCTGCTATTAGCAATTTCACACACAAGTCCTTTTTCTTATATCTTGGGATATAGTAGTATCATTAGATAAAGGGTATGCACAGCTTAATGATTTTTTGGAGCATAGTTCCAAATGAACACTTTGTTAATAAGTAGGTTATAGTCAATGCTGGAGAGATTTCAGAAAAACAGGTCTATAAATACATGATTGGTGAAGCTATGGATAGGCCAACCACCCTAAAAAGGAATTTGAAATTGTGCCAATTAAGTGACCAAAATGTCCTTTCTGTTTGATATATCATGGCTAAGCATATCCCCCAAGAACGACAAAGACATCAAGAAAAGCCTCACATAAATAAAAATATTCATAGCAGCTCTGAAATGAAAATAAAGTAGATGCCTATTGATTAGAGAATGGCTCAACAAATTGTGGTACATGAATGTAATGGAATCTGCTATAAGAAATGATGACCATTAAGAATACATATGTTAAAAAAAAAGACCACAATAAGTAGAACCAAGAAAACAATACACACTTTAACTCCAACAATGTCACTAGAAAGAACAAAATGCCCCAAACTGAACATGTACGACCAAACTTGGCCCCGAAGATGGGATGAGAAAACGTGTCTCCCTCCCTTTTTTGCAAAGGTCAGTAACCATGAATGTGGAGAACTGGATATACTATCAGATTGAGTTGATATGTTGATGAGTTTTAGTAAATTGTTTTTTCTTCTCTCTCCTTTTTCATTCTCTGTTAAGGGACATAGCTTTCTACGTAGGAGAATTAAGAAGAGATATATTTAGGGATGTAAAAGTAAAATTAGCAATGAAAATTTTAATTTTTTAATTTTTATGTTGAACTCAGCAATGAAAATTAAAAATTGGCTCTGGATCAGCCCAACTCAAGCAATTCCATTATTGATACCACCACCTACTCCTCTTCCCCTGCCCCTTCCCCCAGCATGGCTGTTTGTGTGAACAGTGCTGTCACTCCTCCCTCAGGGAATTCATTTGTATAGGTGTGAGGGACTCTTCAGAGCCCCAAGTTCCTCCTATTCCCCAGGAGGTGGAGAAGGCAGGGTTCTCTCATATGGTATTCCTTTCATTGAGACGTTGCAGTCCTCTTAACACTGAATAGAAAGAACTACTTTTTTTTAGCCAAAAAAATCCTCCTCCTCCTTCTCCTCCTCCTCCTCCTACTCCCCCTTCTTCTTCTTTTTCTTCTTCTTCTTCTTCAGAGATCATCTAAGTTAGTGACACATCTGCACTCTTTGCAAGACAGGAAGCAGAGTTCCTGGATGCCAAATGGATATATATCCCTTTCCACATTTAACCTTCCCCTTAAAAGATATTAATATAAATTGATTCCTTTTCAATATATGCCCTGATGCCTCAAAAAAGGTAAAACTGCTTCTATAGAGATAAACATTTTCTGACAAAATTAAGAGGATTATTAGTTTTGCTTTCTCAACTTTCAGAAAAGGAAGGGGAGATGTCACAGAAAAATCTAATTTATAAGGTTTTTCTTTATTTGTTACAGCAGGTATATATTTGGAAAGTTCTCCCCTTCCCCTGAACAATTTTAATACCCCTCTGTTCAGCTAGGCGATATGAAGAGACACATTAGTTCTAGTGGTGAAAGAGAACCCACCAGACCAGAACACTATGAACAAACTGATTTTGAGGCTTTATGTTCAATTCCCTTTTGGCCCTGTTTCAACTGGCATTTAAGTGTCCTTCCGATAAAGCTTAGACCAATGGTTCTTTCGATCTTGCTCAAGACCTGGTTATTAGGAATGGCCTGTCCATAGTCATAGTCAATGATAACGTGGGATTTTTTATTGAGTTTTGTCATCAGATCCCCCTGAGTCAGTCCCTTGTTCTGATGGTCCTGTTGGATCACTTTACTCAGTTCTAGGGTGATCTATCATAGTGAAGTTCCTCAGTCTCTTGGTCCTGCTTGACTGTATTCTTCATGATGGAGTTCTGTTTGTTCTAGTCAGCAGCCCATTTCTTGGAAACCTCCACATGTTTTCCTCTCCCTTAACTGCTTAGATACCTTGGACTTGACCTAAGCCACTGTGGGGCTCCTTTAGGGTAACATCATCACCATGATCCAATCTCTCTTGGCCATGACTAGATAATTTGGTGTGAGACTTCTTGAATTTCTCTAGATTGGTCTTCAGCTGAAAAACATATGGAATGTTACAATATGGAATGGAAACTCTTCAAAATGCACAAGACCTAATACATTTTCCAGGTGCATATCCAGGATCTTCTTCATGACTTGATGAAGAAGAACTTTAGAGGATGGGGGAATAACTAAGGGAAACTTAGTCAAAGTCAAGCTTTCTTGTCTAGATCAAGAGAGAAAATTCAGCTCCCTCCTTTACTTTGAATCTTCCTCCAATCATCCCTTGTCCTTCTCTTCCTCCAATTTGTTGCACCTGAGTTCTGCCCCTGTACTCAGTTCTTAGTCCCTGGTAACCAGGATTCATGATTATATTCTTCCCAAGATTATATCTGCAACAGTACAATAGATAGAGAGTTGGCCTTGGAATTAGGAAAAACAGTTTGTGCTCTGACTCTGACATACAGATTTTGTGATCCTGAGCAAGTCACCAAATTTTTTGGTGTCCTAGTTAGCTTTATAAAACTAGAACTGTACAGTCGCCACTTATTTGCATTGGTATAAGGAGTCTTCTTTTTGGGAGTTCACTGTCATTTTTTATTAAAAAAAAAAAAAAGATTGTTTCCACTACCTCTAAGCTGAATCATAGAGCCTGAACTGGGAGAAAAGGATATCCAGAGCACAGCTGGGGCTTGAGTATGAATCATTCTCTCTCCAACCTTACCTGAAGAGAGGGGTGTGTGTGTGTGTGTGTGTGTGTGTGTGTGTGTGTGTGTGTGTGTGTGTGTGTGTGTGTGTGTGTAGGGTCACAGGAGCAGAAGGAGGAGCTACATGACTGGAATGAATCACACACAAAGGAGAACTCTTACCTGAGGATTGCTGGAGGTATGAGAGTTTGGAATGTGTGTATAGGGGGAGGGGAGGAAAAAATGAATGAAGGAATGAATAGTAACAGAGTGGAAGTATTTGTAGGCAGAGAACCTGGGTTTGTATTTCAATTCTGCTCCTACCTGAATGATCTTGGGTAAGTCACCTCACTTCTGTGAACCTTTATTTTTTTCCTGTGCAAAATGAAGGGGACACATCCTGGTTCTGGGGGCATTGTTTGTTCACTGTGAAGAAGGGGGGCCAGAGGACTAAAATTATTTTGGTGAGGAATGACTTGTTGGGTCTCTCGGGGTCAAAGGGATAATTATAGCATAGGGTGGTCAACTGATCTTTATCCATCATCTACTTTCACTGATACTTTCCCAAAGAAGGTGAGCCCCCTGCCCAAGGTCACCCAGAATTCCTATAGCAGAGCCCGTGATACTATATCAAGGAAGCCCAGGTTCATATCCTCACCCTTCTGTGCTTCATGAATACTGAGTTCAGCCACAATAGCCATAAGTCATTCTATTCAGCAAGCATTTGTTTTTCAATACCTACAATGTTTTAACATTGGGACTACTGGGGCAAAGTCAAAAGAGTCCCTACCTTCAATAAGTTTACATTGTGCTACTTGATTAAAAGGTCAAGTATTTTCCCTCAGCTGACTTTGAGCCCCCAAGACTTCGGCTGGCACCAAGGGGAGCAGGATGAAAGACCCAATGAGGGAAGCATAATACAGTATAAGGGGAAAAGCTTTGGATTCTCAAGACCTCTGCCTGTCTTTTATTACCTGTGTGATCTCTAGAAAGTCACTTAACCCTTTGGGCTTGTTTTCTCTGCAAAATGAGGGAGTCAGACAAGAAGATCATCATCTCCTGCTTTAAATCCGTGATATGGAGATTAAGTAAAAGATTTTTTGAAGTCCCATGTAATAGCCTATGCAAGCTGGAGGCCCATCATCTGTGCTTCTTTTTTTTTTCCAAATTTATTACTGTATTTATTTTCAGTTTTCAATAATCATTTCCATATGTTTTAAATTTTCTCCCCCTCCCTCTCTCTTCCCTCTCCAAGATGGAATGCAATCTTATATTCTACACATACATTCCCATTAAACACACTTTCACATTGGTCATGTTGCATAGAAGAATTGAAACGAATGGGAGAAACCATGAGAAAAACCCAATCGTAACAAAAGAGAAAGTAGTCTGCTTTATTCTGCATTCCGATTCTAAAGTTCTTTCTCTGGATGTGAATGGCATTTTGCATCAAGAGTCCTTTGGAAATGTTTTATGTCTTTGCATTGCTGTGAAGGGACAAGCCTATCAGAAACAGTCCTCGCCCACTGTGACTGTTACTGTTAGTGTGTATAATGTTCTTCTGGTTCTTCTCACTTCACTCAATAGCAGTTCATATAAGTCTTTCCAGGTTTTCCTGAAGTCCGCCTGTTTGTCATTTCTTATAACACAATAGAACTCCATTACATTCATATACCCAACTTGTCTAGCCTTTCTCCAATTATGGACATACCCTCAATATCCAATTCTTGATCACCACAAAAAGAGCTGCTATAAATATTTTTGTACACTTGGGTCTTTTTCCCATTCTTAAGTTCTCTTTGGGCTACAGCCCTAGAAGTGTTACTGCTGGGTCAAAGGCATCTGTGCTTCTCTTAATGGCCACTGGAGGGCACTTCCTCCCTCCAGCCACCCCCTCCCGCCCCACTTTCCTTTCGATGCCTGAGCAGACATTCACCGTCTCCCCACTCCCTCTCTTTCCCTAGGCAAGAAGCCCATACCACCCAGGTGACAGAGACAGGAGAATCAGGCTGTTCATTTTTTGAAGGCTGCAAGTTGGAGCAAAAGGGACAATGAGGAAAGGAGGAAGGATCAATATGTTGTGGATGAGTAACTGGTGGACAGAACCTTTTTCTCCCAGTGCTTTCCCTGTCCCTCAAAATCTGGGATTATCTTTCCATGATCAAAAGTTCAGTTCCCAATTTGTGATAAATAATTGGAGCCTGGATCACAAGATTATGGAAATGCAAGCTGAATGGACCTTAAGAAATCATCTTATCCAACACCCACATTTTACAGATAAAAGCCCCAGAAAGATTACTTTTTTCTTTAAGGATAAAAAGGCAGTAAAAATATGTATTTGTATCCAAAGCCTCTAGCCAGAAAGCCATTTTATTTTCAAAAGAACCAGCCTATAGTATTGGATCTCCTTTGCCTCCACCCACTGGTTGCTGAGAACTTCCACCCCTAAGTGTGGAAGAGGCCCCCTGGGGACTATGGTCAGAATGAGTCACCAGATCACCAAATAGTTGGGGAAGGTAGAGATGGGGGCATAGAGAGGGACAGATTCATTGGTTTCAGTCTGAAAGACAGATAAGGAACTAAAGGCATAGAGAACTCTGACCAATGTCCTTAAGAATGTGCCCAAACATCTCAGGGGCACTAAGTGGTTTAGCAAAGCTCAGACTTGCCTGCAGGTATGAGGTATGGGGTGAGGGTGAGGGAAGGAATGAGTTTTTACCTCCCAAGGACCAGGGCTAAAATAGTCTTTGATGCCTCCTCCCCTCAGTTTCTTCACACCCTTTCCCTAGGATGACAAGAGACAGAGATCAAATAATATGGGGGAGAGACAGATGTTTGGGGCAGAACCTGAGGAAGGTGGAGCAGGAAAACCTCTCTCTGTGTTTTCCCTTGACATTGGTACAGTACACTCTAGTACATAGTTACCCTTCCAAGACATCAACCTCTAAAACTCCCAGACTAGCAATGAGAAGTGTCAGTAAAATTAAAAAAAAATGTGAGTCAAAAGGAAATGAGACAAAAAGGTAAGTCAGTCAGAGGTAACCAGATAGACAGGAATTTCAACTCAGATGGAGAAAATCGGCTCCCTCACTACCTTCTCTTCATACTGGTCTTGCTGTTCTGGGCTCAACATCCACCTCTTCCCCACCTCTTTCTGCATGCTATAAGCTCCTTTTTATTATTCTCTGTCTCTTTCTCCTCCTGCTTTCCTCTCAACTATATTTTCAGCCATGCCTCAATCCTCCCCCTATATGGCTTGAGTTGGGAAAGTCTAAAGCCTGTATTCATAGCCAGGCTACGGACAGTAGAAAGTTGTTTTACTTGGACCCATCTACTCAGGCTTCCTCTACTGCATCTCTTAGGGTCCAAGGACTGGGAGATAACGTTGTAAGACATGGAACAGGAGACCAATCCATAAGTTAGTAGAGTCAATCATATCAACTAGCATTTGTTAAGTGCTTTCTTTGTTTCAGGTACTGTGCTGAATATTGAAGATATAAAGAAAGGTAAAAAACAGTTCTTGCTCCCAAAGACAAAGAATTGCATCATATAATGTTATGTCTAAAAGATATGTTAGTGATCCAACAATTTAGTTTACAAATATAAGAAACTGAACCACCCCATGGTGAAGTACTTTGTCCTCCCCGCTGAGTCCCTATCTTTTTCTGTCAATCAGAAGCATGGCATATTGGTTACAGAGTTGAATTTTGAGTCAGGAGACAGGGTTCAAATCCTACCGCAGAAGTATACTCTCTTTGTGACCAGGCAAATCACTGAACTTTTCTGAACCTCAATTTTTTTCCTCTCTAAAGTGGGGATGATGACATTCTGCCTCACAGGCTTATTTTAAAGATCAAATGCAATAACGTATGTTAAGCACTTGACAAACCTATGTACAATGGTCCAAGACAATTCCAAAGGACCCATGATGAAAAATGCTGTGCTGAACTCTTAGTGTAGATTGAAACATACTTTTTTCATTTTCTTCAGTTTTCTTACTTTTTAATAACATAACTAATGTGGAAATATGTTTTGCATGATATCACATGTGGTTCAATCATTTTAATACATGTCCAGTTCCTCATGATGAGTCTTCCTGATTCCAGACCTGGCACTCTATCCACTGTACCACCTAGTTGCCCTCTGATCCTATAAACCAGAAGGGAACTTAGTGATCATAGAGGTCAAAAATAAAATAAAATGAAAGAACTTTTATTGTGATTATGATCACCAGAGTCTGGATTACTATAATCTTCTGACTCTAAATGCTGTTTCCTTTCCTGGGTAGTGACAATAGGATTTCATAGGTTATAGATCTAGCACCATCTAGCCCAACCCGCTTCATTTTACAGATGAAATTAATGCCCAAGAGAAATTAAATGACTTGCCCAGGTCCCAAGGGTAGTAAATGTCAGAAGTGGCATTCTCTCTCTGTGAAGAGATTTGGTTACAGGGCTCGCAGGGTGGGGAGATAGAAAGAGGGAGGCTCTGAAAGACTGTGATTGTCATTTCACAGCTGAGGATGCAAGGGCTACAACTCTGGAGAGGGCTTGAGGTCTTGAAATCCTGGTACCTATGAACTGGTCAGGGGCTGGGGATAAAGGTCAGGAGTAAGTGAACTACGTCCCTCCAGTTGTCACTGCTTTTCTGTAATGTGTTTGCTCTGACTGTGGGCCACTTTAACTCTCTTCTTCATCCCTCCTCTCCCTTGTTTTATTAATATACAATTTTCTGTTTATGATTGAAACCTGGTGATAGCATACCTCTCTATCCTCCATATGGCTATGGCTTCCTGTCTTGAAGGAGGCAAGCCAAGAGTTGGCCTCAGTTCCCAACCCATGGTTACAATAAAATCTTTAACAATAACTCTGTTTACTGATGCAAAGTGAAATGAGCAGAACCAGGAGAACATTGTACACAGTAACTGTGATGTTGTATGATGATCAACTACGAACGACGTTCTCAGCAACACAATGATTCAGGTCAATTTTGAAGTAACTTATGATGAAAAATGCTATCCACCTCCAGAGAAAGAACTGATGGAGTCTGAATGCGGATCAAAGAATTTCTTCTTTTCTTGTGTGTTTTATTTTGTTTGTGTTCTTTTTTGCAACATGAGTAATATGGGCATATGTTTTACATGACCGCAGATGTATAATCTATATCCAAGTGCTTGCTTTATCAAGAGGGAAAGAGGGAATTTGGAAGACACAAATTACAAAGAGTGAATGTTAAAAATTTTACATGTAATTGAGAAAAAAATGAAATAAGAATATCCTTTATAATTTTTAAAAATAAAATATACAGTGACATAAAACCCCCAACTCTGTTGAAGAAGGTTATGCAGGAAAGAGAAGATCTACCAGGGTTAATAAGCCATCTTTTGTGGTTCCTTTCTTAGCATCAGTTTAGGGTTCATAAAGATTCCTAGCTATCTCTGCCTTCAGCCTCAGCCTTCAGCCTATCTCCCAATTGGATAGACTTTGGGCCCAAACAATTAGCAATCTGGATCTCCCCTTGCTGTGGTCACCCCGTTGCTCCTGGTCCATTGAGTGAAGGCAGTGGGATCTTGCCCTGCTGTGTCAGAGCCTGCTTTTAGTACCTAAAGGCATCATGACTCTCCAAAAGGCAGGCTCTAGACAGTCAATTTTTCCAGTAAAAAAGAGGTGGGGCAGAGAGGGGAAGGGTCAATGACATTGTAACTACCAAAGTTCAGAGAGGACATTATTCCCTCTTAATAGGTATTTAAGAATGGAAACTGAGATAATGAAAACAACTAACTTGTATATGTATAAGATCATACATAAATTTAGGACTAGAAGAGACCTCAGACACTATCCATTCCAATTGCTTCCTTTATACAAATGAGGAAACTGAGGCCCAAGGATAGTAATAAACTTGCTCATGGACAATCAGTAAACATTTGTTAAGCACCTACTATGTGCCAGGTACTGGGCTAAGCCCTGGAGACATGAAAAGAGACAAAAGACAGTCCCTACTCTCAAGGAACTCACAGTGTAATTAGGAAAGACAACATACAAACAAGTATAAATAAAGCAAGAAATATATAGGATAAACAGGAAATAATTAACTGAAAGAAGGCACCAGTGTTAAGAGAAAGCTTCTTTTAGAAGGTGGGATTTTAGTTGGGACTTATAGGAAGCTAAGGAGGTCAGTGTTCCAGGTAAGGACACCCAGAAAAAATGCCCAGAGCTGAGAGATGGAGTGTCTTAATTGTGGAACAGCCAGGAAGCCAGTGCCACTAGTTCAAAGAGTTTGTGTGTTGGGAAGTAAGATGTAAGAAGACTGGAAAGTAGGAGGGGGTTAGGTTATGAAGGGGTCTGACTACCAAACAGAGAATCTTGTATTTGATCCTGGAGGAAATAGGGAACCCCTGGAGTTTGTTGTGTGTGGGGGTGACATGATTGGACCTACACTTATGGAAAATCACTTTGGTGGTTAAAAGGAGAATGTATTGGAGTGGGGAGAAACTTGAGGTGGCAAACCCACCATCAGGTTATTGTAGTAGTTCAGGTGTGAGGTGATGAAGATCTGCTCTAAAGCAATGATAGTGTCAGAGGAGAGAAGATAGTATATTGGAGAGATGTTACAAAGGTGAAATCAACAGGTCTTGTCAACGGCTTGGATATGAGATGTGTGTGTGTGTGTGTGTGTGTGTGTGTGTGTGTGTGTGTGACTTCTATGTTGTGAGCTTGAGGAAGGATTGTGCTGCCTTCCATAATAAAAGGTAAGGTAGGAGTCGGGGGAAGGTTTAGGGGGAAAGATAATGAGTTCTGTTTTGGATATATTGAGCTTAGGATATTCATTTTGAGATGTCTAAAAGGCATTTGGAGAGGCAAGATTGGAAATCAGAAAAGAGACTGGGGCATGATAGGTAAATATGAGAATCATGAGCATAAAGGTGGTAATTAAATCCATAAGAGCTGATGAGATCACCAAGTGAACTAATAGAGGGAGAAGGGAAGAGAGCATCCAGAATAGAAGCTTGAGAGACACCAGTCTGGAGGAGGATCCGGCAAAGGAGACAGAGAAGGTGCACTCAGATAGGTAAGATGTAAACCAGGAGAGAGCGGTGACCTGAAAACCTGGACACATAAATAGTAAACCTCAAATGTAGGATTTGAACCCAGGTCAGCGCTTTATATACATTTCACAATTATCTCCAATTACAGATGGAGTTGACTACATTTTCTCATTCAATTCAACAAACAAATGGAAAAAATTGAACTTGGGTCTCTTAATGCCTTGACTAAAGTCCATTTTCCTCTCACTGTACTACACAAGTTATTTTGAGACTGACTATTGGGACTGACTGTTGACTTACCTCTATACTCGCGTCTATTCTCCCTATCTCACACTTGAGTAGAATATAAACTCCTTGAGGTCAGGGACTGTTTTATTTTGTCTTTATCTCCCTACCAATCATAGTGCCTTGCACATAGTAGGTACTTAATAAACACTTACTGAATTGAAAAAAATCTCACCTTCTACAGTAAACCTTTCCCAACTCCTTTCAATTCTAATGCCCTCCTTTTAATGATTTCCTAGTTATCCTGGAGACAGCTTGTTTTTACATATTTGTTTGCTTATTGTCTCCACATTAGATCACGAGCTGCTTGAAGGCAGGGGCTGTCTTTTGCTTCTTTTTAAATCCCCAGTACTTAGCACAATGCCTGGCACAGAGAAGGCAACCAGTAAATGTTTACTCTTTGACTGATAGACTGAACTGAATTGACTAAGTATCTGGAGAAGGGGACAAAGGATAGAACTCGGAGAAGAAGCTGCCTAGTGTCAGTTTTGTTAACTATGTCATAATGGCTTTCTAAAGTAGGTGAAGATAGATTTCTCTCTCTGTTTACTTAGGTCTTCATACCCATGCCCATCACAATCTTTCTCATTATTTTCATGTCTCCATCCCCCCAACTCTCTCTCTCTCTCTTTCTCTCTGTCTCTGTGTTTCTCTGTCTCTGTCTCTCTTTCTCATACACACACACCTTTGTGGTGTCTCCTCTTGGTTTTGCTCAGAATGTGTTCTCCCCTGGGGTAGGGGTGGGGTCTAAGAACAGTGTGCAACAGTGTCTCTCACCCTGATTTCATCAAAGACTCTCACCCATCTCAATATTCTGTTGTCAGTTGGGCCCAGTCTTCTGTGACTTGACCTTGTAATGTCCTAGTCTGGCAGTTCTAGCAAATGTTTCTATAAGCAGGTCCTTAGCCCATTATCGTCAAATTTCCAGTGTGAGGCACTGGGGACCCTTCATCACCTTTTGTAACAATCCTGAACATGCCCTTTCTGCTCATCTTCCTCCTTACATGCTCAGTTACAGCTCCCTCCACACAGTATCTCACCTTTCTCAACCATTCCTGCTTCATGCCCTGTGGGCTCTAGATTTCAAGACAACTGGACCATTTCCCTACTCTCTTTTCCCCAAACCACCTGTACTCTATCTTCTTGTCATACATTTAGAATCAACCCTCCCTCACTCAAAACAAAGTCAAGTGCAAGTCATGTCATTATTTCTCTGATGGCATGGTCTTCTTCAGCAGCGAAGGATGAATACACACATTTAGAATACCTTCTCTCCTTTCTTTATGACCCTGGCCATTCAGTTAAACACTTTCAAATAACTCTCTCCCCATAAAGATTTTTCTGACCTCACCCTGCCCCCCAAATTAGAAATGACTTCCCACTCCCCATCTTCACATTCAATATAAAAGGACAGCAAGATATCACCTTGACAGTTTGTAGCTGAATTCTATCACACTAAGATAAGAACAAAATACCAATAGTACTGTACATTTAGAAAGCATTTAAAGTTTGCAAAGGGCTTTGCCCTCATTTCATCTGAACCTTCAAAGAATCTGTGAGGGAATTATTACCCCCATTTTATAAAAGAGAAAACTAAGACTGAGAGTTATTGAGTGATTTGTGCATGGTAATATGGCTATATATGTCAGAGGGGAGAAGGGAACTGAGATTTATTTCTCCAGTGCCAATCACAGGTTCTTCTATCTTACTGGCACTCAATAAATTCTTATTAAATTTATTTGATGATCTCTAAGCTCCCTGCCATAGCCAACAGAGAATCAACAGTCAATAGAGTTTCTAGCTCTCTGATGAAGAAAGGAGAGGTGGACATAGTTTTTTCTTTCACCAGTTCAGCTCTTATGATGGGAGTGCTGCTATCTTAATGTGATTTTGTAGATTTTGCTCATGTATTGTCCTTCTTGAGAGGGCATGTCTCCATATAAGATTTCCTATAGGAGACAAGGTAGGATCTTGGGATCATAGTCTCACAGTCCCATAATTTGTCTGTAGGGGCCATAGAATCTCACCGGGCTTACTAATTGTTGTTAGGGCAAGATGCAGTCTTAGAGGCTCCCATGCCTATGCTTAGGTTGCACAAAATTCCTGTTTGGCTACAGTAACAGCAATAATTTTATTTGTGGATCTTCTGGCTATCAATACCAAGGGAGTCATAAGCCCTCAAATAAGGAAATGCATAGTCATCAGTGTTTGCTATCCTGTGCATAGCCAAATGGAAGAGGGGTTTCTCATGGATGGTAAGATCCTGAAGTTACTCTTATTTAGAGATGGAATTGATCTGATTGCATCAATCCACAGAGTTCTACAGTACCTCCTGAGTGAAATTCATGACCACTCAAAAAAGTACCTCACAACCAATATAGGATCCAAATGGATAAAAATTGCTTGTTGTCCAAACTATGACGTGCAGCTAGAGAGGAAGTTCTTTGGTTGGTTTGTCAACTCAATCCTCTTGATGTCCTTGAGCTAGGAAATAGAAACTCCCAGGTATACACAGCCCTCGTCTCAGTCCTTCCTCCTTCCTACTTATATATGAATTCCATCTCCACCGCCCAGAACAGGAGTCCTGGTTAATTCAGTTCATTTCAAAGGAGACATTCAGACAACATTTTCCAGGAAATTTTGAAGAAAGAACATTTTCACCTGAGGGAATGGAGAGGTAGAATGAGAGAAGACTTCATAGAAGAGGTGATACCAGAGCATTGAAGGAAAAAAAGTATTTCAACAGGAGGTGTTGAGGAGGGAGTGCACACCAGGCAATGGGGGATAGCGTGAGTAAGGACATAGAGGTTACTTACTAGAACCAGCCAGGCACCTAGTGAGTCAAAGATGCTCAGAGATGGTGACCTTTCCCAAAGGACCTTGGGAACCAAACCCAGGGTTGGGAATCATGTTCCTAGAGTTTCTATCCAAGATCTACCCAGTCTGACTCATTGTGTAACCTAGGGCAAGTCAATCATCCAGACCTAACTATTCTAATCTGTCAAATAGACTAACAGAAAGCCATGGCTTCCAGGCTGGAGTTTTGACACTTCTGGTGGTCTGAAGAGTCAATAGAGCCTAGTGAAGCCATAGACAGGGAAGCTGTCCTGATTGTAGGCTGGGGGTCAGGGGAGAAGGGCAGAAGGAGGAAAATAGGTTGCCCTGGGGTGTGGCGGGGTAGGTATGATGAAAGCCTGGAGTTGCCGAATCCTGCCAACTCTGATGTGTGACTGAGAAGACGGAAGAGGCCTGAGAATATGAAAGGAGCAGCAAGTTGAGGCAAGGTGCCTGGGGTGTGAACCGGAATCCAGGTGAGGGTGACTTGGCAATTGGTCAGAATCACTTCCTCTCATCCTCCTTTGTAGGGGAGGACCCTGACCTCCGGGTGGCTCTGTGGCTTTGGGATGTGGGACTCAATCAGAGGTGGGATAAGGGTGAAAGGAAGGAAAGGCCCAGCCCAGGCCGGGCAACATCAAAAGGCTTGAAAGATGTTAATGGTCAGGAAGCTGCTGTTCCAGATCTGGGGTTGGGCCAAAAAAAATCACAGGTAACATTCCTCTCCAGAATCATGGTGGTAGCACACAAGGGAGAGTCTGAAAGAATGGGGAAGAGGGGGAAAAGGGAACACTAACTCAGAAGTGAGGGTGCCAGCCTGAACCCAGGGGCGTGGAGTAGGCAGCCAGAGAGAAGCACTTTGAAACATTTCTGACAACTATGATATTTAGGCCCTGAGGCCTGTAGGTTGGGGAGGGGTCAGGAGTCAGAAAGGTTTAAAAAAAAGCTTTTTTTTTTTTTTTTTAACTAATCCAGCAAGTATTTGTTGGAAGGAAGAGCAGAAAAGAGAAAACCAAACTAGGCATCTAGGATTAGGGATGTGTCAGTAAGTATTTAACAACCAGCTCTCCAGGAAAAAAAATGTATTTGTAACAAATTTTTAAGTTTTACCTGCATTATTAATATTTTCTTAATCATTTCTTAAGTCTAGACAATCAACAAAACAACAAATCAAGCCCTAATTTGTAGCATTTGCTGATTTCCCAAGTGTAAATGCTCACACTGAAAATTTAACAACCAGCTCTCTGGAACTAGTCTAAACCAGCTCCAGCTGGGGAGGGGGTCCTGTAGTCTATTTGCAGTTCCACCAATAACAGAGTATGTGACTTGGGACAAAAACAAGAGTTCACATTTATATAGCTTTAAGAAGCACTTTGCATATGTTAATACTGTATTAGCTTACATTTATATAGTGCCATATCCCAGACACTGTACTAAGCCCTTTACATTTATTATCTTATTTGATCCTAACAACAATTCTAGGTACTATTGTAATCTCTATTTTGTAGATGGGAAACTGAGGCAAACAGAGGTTTAGTGACTTGCTCAGGGTCATTCAGCCAGTAAGTATCTGAGACCAGATCCTATTGTAACTCTTTCTGACTACTCACCTAGTGATCTAGCTACTTAGCCAACTCCTTTTTATCTCCTTTGAACTTTGTGCGGGGGAAAGTATCCTAGAGTTCAAATACTGACTCTGACATTCACTACCTGTGTGACCCTGGGTAAGTAGCATGGCTTCTCTGGGCCACAGTTTCCTCATGTGTAAAACAAAAGTATTGAACTAGATGACCTCCAATGTGTCTTCCATCTCTAAATACATACTCTTTGATATTCCCAATAACCCTGCAAGACAAATACTATTTTACCTATATCACAAATGAGGAAACTAAGGCAGGGTGGTTAAGCAACTTACCCAGGAATACACAAGGGCAAAGGCAAAGGCTCTGAGGGACTCGCCCTGAAACATCTCTTTGACCCTATTTCACCTGGAACTGAAATTCCAATACTGGAAGCATGGCTTACCCCTGTAAACATGCAGTTTTGTTACCTGGGTGGGGTGACACATGAACTCATTGGTATGGGATGAATGAGTTCCAGTAGCTGGTCTAGCTACACCTAGAATTCATCTTCCTTACAGCTATCAAACAGATAACAAGTCAAGTCATTACTGTTAGGATAAATCAGTTGATCAACAAGCATTTATTAAGGACCTGCTATACCATCTCCTGTTTGGCATTTACTACCTTCACAAACTGACTCCAACCTATCTTTCCAGATTGATTTTACTTTATTCCCCTGATGTCAGAGTGCAATGCAAAATATACATGTCATTCCATCTCCTGTCTCTGCCACTTAACACAAGCTGTCCCTTATACGTGGAATGTCCTCCCTCCTTACCTCCAATTTTTGTTATTCCAAGCTCTCTTCATATTTCCCTCCAGCGCCATATCCTACATGAAGTCTTTCCTGATTCTGCCAGCTGTCAGTGCTCCCTTCCTCACTGTGTATTTGTTTGGTAGATATTTTGTATTTATTTGTGTCAATGTCATTTCCACCTCCCATCCTCCTCCTCCCCCTCCCCCACATTATATAAACTCTTCATTTTAATTTTGTATCTCCATCATCTGGTATGTGGTTCACAAATTGGTGGTGGTGGTTACCCCATTTGGGGTTTCCTTGGCAGAGATACTGGAGTGGTTTGCCATCTTCTTGTCCAGTTCATTTTACAGATGAGGAAACCAAGGCAAACAGAATTAAGTGACTTGCTAAGTAAGGGTCACACAGCTAGAAGGTGTCTGGGGCCAGATCTGAACTCGAGAAAATGAGTTTTTCTGACTCCAGGCCCAGCACACTATCCAGCTGCCCATGGTTCACAGATAATAGAGGCTTAATAAATGCTTATAAAATTAAATAATATTTATCATATCAAAGCAAGGGGCCAGACTGGGGCTGGAGGGCACTTCCCAGGAATTGGCAGCTCTGGAGAAAATATTCAGAATGGATCAGCTAGAGCAGTGTGAGGAAAAACCAGAAGGCGGGGCATGGAAAAAAAAAGATTGTTGGGGGATTATTATGCTTTCAGAACTTTGTCCGTGGCTAGCCTTGTTGAGGAGAGGTTGACTTTCCTTGGCAGAATTTAGGCTAGACAACTGAGACCTGTGGGGGAATAAAAGGGAAGGAGATGCGGGGAGGGGAGGACAGTGGAGACTCAGCATTAACCAGCATTGTCTACATGACCTTGAACAAGTCATTTCCCAACTGATGGACCTGTTTCCAGGGCTCAGCACAATGCCTCGACATGGTAAGCGCTTTGTAAATGCTTGTTGATTGACTGATGACTGTGTCCTCATCTGTAAAAAGAGACCGACTCGTGGACCAGACAGTCTCTAAGGTCCCTTTCCAAGACCTAACATTCTAAGTCTCTGTCTATGATTCTAAGTCTAGAGATGGAAAAGGGAGATGGGGAAGGAAGGAGGCTGGATTCTGCCGCCTGCTGGTCAGCGTCCCTGGCCACTCAGGCGACCTCTTGTTTGGCCAGGACCCCAAAACGATTCCCCCAGCATTTCTCCTGAGGGGTGGGGGTCGGCGCCAGAATGATTCCGACTCTTGCACACTCCCCGGCCGCCAGGCTCCCTCCTCCCCTGTATTGAGTTACTCCGGGGGCGGGGCAGGCGGGGACGGGAGGGGCTGGGCGGCGGGGACTTAGTTCAGGCTCTGACTCTAGGCAGCCCAGACTGCTGGAAGGAACCAAGCCTGCCTGACGTTGCTGCTGCTGCTGCTGCGCTGCTGCTGCTGCTTCTCTGCTGCTGCTGCTGCTTCTGATAAAGGCAGGCAGGCGCTGGAACTAAGAGAGACAGAATCCACAGACATACGGACAGACTGATCTGCCTCTGCCGCTGCCCCAGCAGTCGCTCACACCCTGGCCCAGTGAGCGAGCGCCCCTTACTCTCCTCTTCCGCCGGATCCCCGCACCCTCGCGGTGCGATCATCAGTGGATTATTGGCCCCTGGTCTTCTTAGTTCTCGGGAACATGAAGCTGCCATCGTTTTTTCTTAAGCTGCTTGTGGCTGCAGGTGAGGGAGCGGGGGGGACAGCTTGGATTGTCCAGTTTATCCAGCATGCAGACCTGGGATAAGGGGACAGAATGGGGGTGGGGAGAAGAAGAGACAGGAGAAGGTATGGGAGTGGCCAAAGGACACCTATAGGGGCAAGGACATAGAAGGGTGCGAAGGATGAGGATCAGAGATTTAGAGATAGAAGCGATCCCAGAAGTCATCTAACTCAGCTCCCTCATTTTTGCTTATGAGAAATCTAAGGCCCAGAGAGGTTAAGTGATTTGTCCTAAGTTACACGGGTTAAGTGTCAAAGATAAGATTAGAGCCTAGATCCTGGGACTCGAGAGCCAGTGGTTTTTCAATGAAAGATGATGGTGGGACCAGGGATGCATACGGAGCAGATAGGGTGAGAGAGAATCTGAGTCCCTGAGACTACAGGGTACCATGTCTTGTCCTTTCATTCATTCTCTCCCTGGGACACATGGTCCCGTCATATCCTTTTCCATGATCTTTGGGCACACCTTCTGGTAGGGATTGGGTACATGTGTAAGAAGGCTGTACTTGTCCGAGATGACTTGGATTCCACTGGGAATGACTGAGATGAGTGACTGCTCTCTTTCTCCTATCTTTCTCTCCCTGGCTTGCAGTGTTTTCTGCATTAGTGAGTGGAGAGAGCCTAGAGCGAGCTCAGAGCCGGCTTTCAGAGAACCAGGGCACGGAGAACCCTGACTCATCCACTGAATCTTTGAACCAGCTGCTTCATTCACGGGTTAGCAGAACAGAAGTCCTTGACCTCCAGGACACTGAACATGACCTTGTTAGAGGTAAGTGTGTCAATTCCAAGCATCTGACCAAGGCAGCCAACACAAAGTCAAATGCATCTCAAGGGAATTTCTGAGTGAATCTGTTCTGGATTAGAGCCCAGTCAGTCTAAGGAAAGCCGGCATGCCCTATCCAATGGCTGGAGGAGAGAATAGGAGAACTAGAGATGTTTATCAGCCTTGGAAGAGCAGAATGGAAAGTGCTTACTGGGTGGTGAGCAGAGGCCCTGAGTGTCCTGCATGGGAAATTCCTAAGAGCTGTCCTGTACAATACATAAGTGAGAGCATATCTTGGTCTTTCCTGGACCTATCTACTGTTCTTATATTTGAGTCAGTCCAATTACACCCTCCTTTTGCATCTGAGGACAGCAGAATTAGTCAGTTTACTTGGAGACTGGACAGGTCAGTGATTTTTTTTCCTTTCTGATCAGACTTTGTGGTTGGGCTAGTCATTTGTTTAGGTTCTCCTCAACTTGCTTTTTTAACTCATGGGCATGATGTAGAGTTCTAGGCAGAACATTTGACCTCCAGATAGGGAAACCAGGACCCTAGACAAGATAGAAGGTGAGCATCAATGTTTTCTGTAAGTGCTCTGAGAGTCAGAACATTGTCATTTTTCATTTTTGTAACTCCAGTGACTAACATGGTTCCTTGCACATAGCAGGTCATTGGTAAATGTTTGTTAAATTGAATGCCCCTCTGAGACAAGAGTGAAGACAGCTTAAAAATATCCATTGTGTATCTAGGAATCTTTCTTGTGGCTACTGTGGTCCCTGGACACCTAGGGCTCCATGAGATATACCATTATGCTCATCCTGACCAAATGGCACAAGGGGGCAAATTAAAATCAACAGTCCAGGCCAGGTTGGTGTCCAGATATCCTTGCTCCACTCTCTCAGAATATCCAGAATCTCAGACCCTAGCTTCTGGGACAAGGGTTAGGTCCAGTAGGGCCAGATTCCCCTTAGGTGAGGCAGGAGCTCTTAATCTGTGACCTGTGAACTTGTTTTTAAAAATGCTTCGTCAACCATGTTTCTATATAATTGGTCTCCTTTGGAATCTGATTTATTCTATTCTGTTTTGTGCATTTTTAAAACAAAGAGTGCCAGAAGGCCTCATGACACAGAAAGCGTTCAGAACCCCTGCCCTAGATATTGATCTTTGCTAACTAGTACCTGGTGCAGAGTCCAGAAGTCAGGGCATTATATAACACCCCCCCTCCTTCACAAACATAATTCTTATAGGTGGAGTGGGGCTAGATTCCTCGGGAAAGGGAAGGGGGCAGGGGTGGGGTGTGGCTTGTCGTAATCACTTCATAATCTGGTTAGGAAAATAGTAACCTGGAGTATAGCAGCAACCAGAAAGTCTGGCCAACCAACAGCCTACAGTTTCCTCCCTTCTGCATTGTGATGCTGCCTTGGGGAGCTTTGCTTTAATTTGTTTTCTCTATCTCTTCAATAAACTGAGTCAGGTTGCAATATCCTGGTCAGTGCTCCTACCCCTTCTCTAGAGTTTCTCTCTCCCCCCAAACAGGAGGAGGTGGGGCTCTCTTAGGGTAGCCCCCACTAGGGTAGGGCTTGGGCTGTGACTCACTCTTTCTCCACCCACACAGGCTGCTCCTCATACCTCTGTAGGCTTGAGTCACCGTTTCTCTCTCCCCTGAGGCGGGGACTCTGTCACCTTGTCACTTTCTCCCTCCATGCTTGAGTTTTCCTTGGTCTGTTTTTCCACACCCCAATGACAATTTTTATTCCCTTTGTAGGAATTGCCTCTCTGTCTCCCACTGGGCTCTAGATCAGGAGTTCTTAATCTAGAATCTGGGAACCTACTTTAAAAACATTTTTTGATAGCCGAATTTCAAAATAATTGGTTTTCTTCGTAATCCTATGTATTTTATTTTATGCATTTAAAAACATTCTGACAAAGGGTCCACAGGTTTTATCAGACTGCCAAAGCGGTCTCTGCCATACACACAAAAAAAAGGCTAAGAATTTCTGCTCTAGAGGGAAGCAGAGAATACGGGACAGAGAAAAATATAGGACCTGGGGCTTAGTACTATCTGTGGTTTCTTCTCTTCAGTGCTACCACCACCCATCTCCATTTCTCAGTTTTCAATTTTGGTTTTTGCGATGGGACTCCTCCTTTCTAGGAACCCTGTGATCTTTGCCTTCCCCATCCTAAGCCCCTTTATGACCAGAATTAGTGGAACTGACTCTTCCACTTAACATATGTATGGCAGATGTGTGGTGGGAGACACATGTAGCAGGTCACTCTTTCCAGACCCTGGGAGTGGATGAAGGATATAGGTCAGACTCCTGTACTAATAGAAGGGGAGTGCCTTGTTAGTCCCAGCTGGAAGCATGGAACAGGGCTGATTTTCTCACCACTTTTTTTTTTTTTACATTGTTGTTCCAACCTTAAAACACCCCCAGCCTCTTCTGGTCATTTCCTCCATTTTCCATCTCTCTACTCCTTGTAATATATTTTTTCCTCCCAGGCCTGAGAGAGCTATAAATAGGAGCATTTAAGGAGGAATGAGAATTGACCCTTTGAGCCTTGCTAATGAACTGCAGAGGGGACTGGAATGGATGAAGAAGAGCAAATATAGGGTATCCCAAAGGCCTTTAGAAGCTTTAAAATGCACTAAAACTTTTGGGACACCCTATATTATATTATCTGATCTAGAGAGCTAGTCAGTCTACCAATTTTGATCACGATGTTGAAGTCCCTTCTTTGCTTCTTAGCACCAGTATAAGCTCACTGACAAAGCAGGCCTGCTCATGGGACTGGAGAGCTGATTATCATCCGAGGCTGAGCAGTTAGAAGACAGTGACTATTTATTTTTAAAAAGTTCCTCATTCTCTTCCTCAAGTGCCCTCCCTGGAAAAGGCAGCTTCCTTCTCTGACGCTGTTCCCCTGGAAGTAGGTCATCGTGTTCACTTCGGGAAATGAGGCTAATATAGGACAAAATAGAATCAATTGCGATTCTGAGTTCCCCAGGGGTGGGGGTGGAGGGAGAACAAGGTTGGCAGAGCTGCACAATCTGTTGGATGGAATCACCGGATGGAAGCCTGCATGCGTGAAGTGTGATTCCCCCGCAAAGGTTTGTGAAATGCCTTCCTTCTGTTTCCTTGTTGCTATTTCCCTTTAGTTTTTGCCACACACCCCCTCCTCCAAAAAAAACCTAGAATCAGTTTTGCTGACACTCCTGAAGAGTAGCCATGAATCAAAGGTCTAAGAGCCTGGACGAGAGAAAGGGTTTCTTTCAGATGTTTCCAATGTTCTCTTTTCTGGAGAACCAGACACCTAACAGGAGACCCTTTTTTTTTACTTTCTAGTTGCATTCTCTTCCAAACCACAAGCTCTGGTCACTCCAAGCAAGGAAGAAAATGGGCAGAAGAGAAGAAAAACCAAAGGAATGGGTCGGAAGAGAGACCCCTGCTTGCGGAAGTACAAGGACTATTGCATCCATGGAACATGCAAATATCTGAAAGAACTTCGAGTGCCATCATGCATGTAAGTGTTAACCCCTGACTCTCAGGAAATTGTCATCCATGTTTCTCCTCTTGTACTGTTCCTCGAATTCACCATTTCTCACAGAACGGAAATGGGGAGGAGGGGAGTATTTTTAGGCAACGGAAGGGCCCTCTATTTGGATGCAATTTCCTGAACCATAGGCTTTTGTGACATTCTTACATTCTTTTGGATGCTTCATCCTTCCCCAGAAATGAGATGTCTGACTTAAAGAACTGGCATTTAAAACCTGGCTGTCCTTTCCAGGACAATCTTTCCCCTCCTCCCCTTCTACCCCCTTCAGAATAGAAAAGGGTTATGGGGCTTTCCCTCAAGAAGAAATCTGTGAAGGTGTTGCCCCAGTCACTTCCCGGCCCTCATCTATGTATCTTTGTGAATACATAGGTCTGTATTACTTATGTGTATGGGTCTAAGTGTACTTGGGTACAGAGACGAAAGATTTGGAATCAGACAACCAGGATTCAAAACCTGGTATTGCCACTTACTATCTATGTGACCCTGGGTACAGTGTTTCACTTCTCTGGCCTTAGTTTCCTCACCTATAAGACACAGTTGGACTAGATGACCATAAAAGTCCTTTTTGATCTAAATCAACAATCCTAGAAGCTGGATCCTCTGCAGGAATCTTTCAGACTGAGAAAAAGAGAAGAAAAGAATGAGGCACTGGGAAGGCAAGGGAACATTTGTCTTTGAGAATATGTGGGGTGGGAAAGTATTTCCTGCATGCAGGATTAATAGGGAATAGGGATTAATTCTAAGGGTGCCTCATCTTAAATCATGCAGCATTTGAATTCTCCTTTGTGCCAGCCTCAAGGGGCAATCTGGAGTTTGGGCTCAGAGATGGAATGTGGGACTGAGGGAGGCCCAGCACAGAGATGGATCACACTGCTATACTCCCTGAGAATAATGTCTCTAGTGTCCCAGAAGCAAGCACAAAGAGTCAGAGGAAAAAACTAGAAGAATCCTCATTTCATAAAAGACTTTAAAACAAGGCCAGGAGAATGCTGTGGGGAGTGATTTGCCAGCTAACCCCACAGAGGGTGTTCAGCTGATTGGATAAGTCTCATCCACCTCTAATTGCTGAGATGCTATTTGCTTTTTAAAGCTACTACATTTCCTATGCCTTGAAGCTAGGGAGACAACCCTAGTTCTCTGCCTTTCCTTTGCAGTGAGTAGCTCCTTGCTTGTAGCTAGGAACACTCTTCCTTTAAAATGCCTTCTTGGTCCCTACCAGCAGTGTAGTATTTATAGGGCTTCAAAATAACCAGGGAAATACTTGTTTTCTCACCTAATTTAAACTTGGAGACTGGAGTGAGGTTTCGAATCTAAACAAAACAAGGCAAAATTTGGCATTATTCACCCAGGGTAGAAGCAGTGGCATCGAGGGCACAAGAATTGGCTTCCAGCCAGGAATTTGGCTGTGCCTCTCCCCAAGCTAAACTGGTCCGGTGCTTTGGCTAACTGGATATTAGGCCCTCAGCTCTGCTCCCGGAGCCTCAGACCCAGGCTCTTACTTTATTCCACACACCACCTCAGGCTGGTCGCTGTAAGTAACACGCAGCATTAGATCAGAAGTATTTGACAATTGCAGGTTTCTCTGGGGAGGTCTTTGTTTCTCACAATCCCCTCATCTGACCTCATTGTCTTACTCCGCCCACCCCCCCTCCCCACCGATTTTCTCCTCTCCTACACCTTCAGGGAAAGATGAGAATTGGAGGAGAGAGGAGGCAAGATTTGGTAGACGGAGATAGAAAATCTGCACACTGCCCAAGGGGTTGTTGACTTTTCCCTCTGGCTCCTTGTTCTGATTTACCAGGCACACGATGTGGGAACAGAGGACCCTAGGCTGGTGGGAGACCAGTATCCAGAAACACATGGCTGATCGCTTCTTGGGCCCTTAGAAGTCCTTTGTCCCCTGGCCAGTGTAAGTGCCAGGAAGGGTATGATGTGGGGAGCATGTGGATAGCTGACATCCTCAGCCAGATCCACAGAGCCGCCAGTGACAGGAAATGCCAACTATGTCAGAGTCCTGAGGCTGGCCCTAGACTTCTGCCTTCAAGGGGCAATGGAGGGTGGAGGTAACAGTTCCCAAGAACCCGCAGACATGACTAGACACATAGGAATTAGTAGCAAAGGCTTTTTCATCCCCATAGCCTGAGAAAGTTTGTGATCCCAACGAGGATGGCGAAGATCCCTAACAGTCCTAGAAGGGATGGGTTCTGGATTTTTCTGGGACTCGATATGAACTTTTGTTTGTGATCCTTTGACAAATTATCATGTATGTTAGGAGGTGTCTGACTGACTCTTGGGCTTTACCTGATTCCTTCTATGGCCCAACCTGGCTTTGATGGCTTCTTTCTGCTGCTTCCCCACCAGTGGTAGTACCTGACAGGGCCTGGATTTATGCTCTGAGAGAGGATGGAAGATGCATCTCTGAGTCCCTGAGTGTCTCTCTTGCCTCTACTGTAAGATGAGCTCTGAAATAGGACACAGCACAGGAGGAATGTGCAGAGTTTGAGTGACTGGCTCAGGGCAGGACACTTGATCCTGCCCCCAGATGCTTAGAATGGACCCACATGTTTGGAGATATGCTCATCTCCCTCCAATGTGTGAGCCAGGAGTCGGGTGGGGAGGTGTCTGTAAAGGAGGGGGAGTGGGTATATTAGGATGTTTACATTATTATCCTTTTGACTCAGGATGGGGGCAGAGAGGGATTATGTAACTGAATCTCATGGCTCTGATGCAGATTTTTATTTCTATCATCTGAGTAAGCTACCTGAGAGGGTTAGGTGAAGGACTGGGAAGTCTAGAGAGCTCATTTTTCTCCCACAGGAAGAGAGACCTTCAGAACAGGGCAGTAGTGGAAAGCCAGAAGAGAGTGAGATCAGACTGTCCACAGGACACATAGGGTCATGTGCAAAGGACCACCTGCATTGCTCATACTTTTTCTGGGAGAATAAATCCCTGGAACACTTCCCAGTGTCTGTCATGATAGGAGACAGCACCAGTTTGCTTTGTAGAGGGTGACAAAAGGGTACCAGAAAGGGAATAGGACAGAAATTTATGCCATGCTTATCCCACCTTCTCATTGACCTCCACTTCATAAACACATGCAGGCTGGATGTGTGCACAGACAACTACCCTGTTGTCCCTTTTCTCAGGAAGTCTCAAGTCTGAGACTCCTGGAGCTGGGTACTTTCTGCTGCTTGGGGGATTGATCCCTCAGGCATCTAAGAGTTCTTGTGGAGGAGAGGGAATGGACCTTGTCTGTGTGATACCAAACTATGTCTCCAGCTGTTCTAGGAGGCAGAAGTCAAGCTCCCTCACAACATCCTCGGATGGGTTGTCTCCTGTGTGCCTTTTCCTTATGCCACCCTGGAGAAATGCTGAGACGAGATGAGGAATCCCTATCTCTGCAGCCCAAGTGGGAAATGGCCTTCTTCCCAGACAGCAGTTGTCAGCAAGTATTGTAGGAACCCTATCTAGATCTAGAAAATTAGCCAGCACAGGAAATAAAGCCTGTCATAATCCTTGTGGTTCTGCCTGCTAGGGTGGTCAAGTTCTCCTCCAGGTCAAGCTGATACATTCATGTGATGGGGAACGGGAGGGAATGGAAGGGAATATGCATTTATATAGTGCCTACTATGTAAACTATCTCATTTGATTGGAATTAGGATTTGATTGGACTTAGGGTTAGCAACTTGTTTTCCAAAAGGAGGGAAAAAAGATCTAACATAAGATCTGTGCCTCTGCTCTCATTTTGATTGAGCTAAGTGATGTTTCTATCATTTTGTGTGATCTGCCCAAGGAAGGAAAATGCTATCTTGATCTATTTGTTTTGTTCTGTGGGACCATTTGGCCACAGGAGATGATCTGGTGCTTGAAATCAGGCAGGGTGCTCTGTTTCCTTATGTCCCGAGGCAGAAAGCCAAGTTTTCATCTAGGTCTGAAACACTTTGGCTCAAGTCTATACTAGAGAAACTGGGAGAACTCAAACAAAACTGTTTCTGGCAAAGTAATAAACCTATTAATAGTCTGGGGAGTGGTGGGGGAGGAGAAAGGGGAGGGGTTGGAAGTTGAAAGTATAGATGAGCTGAGGAGAGGGTTGAGTTTATTTCTGGGTGAGGGTACGAAGGGGCCTGATGTAGGGTAGACAGGTGGGGTTCGGATAAATCAGTCAAGGTTAATTACTCCCTACAGGAGGCACATGGTAACTGTCTTCAGTATTTAAAAGGCTGTTGTATAAAGGAGGGATTGCAGGGCCCAAGCCAGCCAAACAAGAAGTCAGGAACGGAAGTTGCCGAGGGGGCAGACTTAGGGAATTTCCTAAAGCTCAGAGCAATCTGTATAGAAATGAACTGTCTCAGGGGGGAGTGAGTTCCTCAGAACAGGAGGTCTTCACGAAGAAGGCGGATGACTACTGGTCAGGGGCTTTGTTGAAGTGATATCCTATTCAGGCATGTGCAATGTTTTGCAGCTTTGAGATTCCTAACATTGTGGGAGATGAGCTCTTTCACTTCAGAACTCATCACATAGAACAGGCAAAAAAAAAAACAACCCCACCTGTGAACATGAACTCAGGACCCACTGGGCACTGCCAATGTCTTGAGGAAGGAAAGAAGTCATTCAAGCCACGTGGAGTCATGAAGGGGGCCAGCCACTCCCAAACACCTGTCACAATACCCCCTCCTCCCTTTTTTATACGATAATTGCAGTTAAGAGGATCACAAACAGAAGTCAGACTGAGCCCCAGAAAAACCCAGAATCCACCTCTCCCAGGACAGCTTAATCACCCAGCTAGGAAGCCTTAAATCCTGGCTGGGTCACAGGCAGAATTCCTCTGGCCACAGGGATGCAGGAACCTTTGTTACTAATTCCTATGTCTGCAGCCAGGGTTGTGGGTTCTTGGGAGCTGCTTCCCCCACCCTCCATTGCCCCTTGAAGGCAGAAGTCTAGGGCCAACCTCAACTCTGACACAGTCGGCATTTCCTGTCACTGGCGGCTCTGTGGATCTGGCTGAGGATGTCAGCTATCCACATGCTCCCCACATCAGCCTAGACACACCCACCTCAGCAGCCGCACTGGCCAAGGGACAGAGGGCTTCTAAGGCCCAAGGAGCAGTCAGCCTTTTGTTCCTGAACCTTAATCTGTCACAGGCCTAGGGATCTCTGTCCCCACACTGCCCAGCAAATGGAAACCAGGTGCTAGAGGGAAAAACCAACAGCCCGTGGAACAGAATACAAAGCTTCTCATCCTAGTGTCTTTTCTTCTCTAAATCCTACCTGCCTCTGAAGAAGCAAAAGAGGAGAAAATAGGGGATAAGTCTTGATAAGGACAGGGGGTTGAGGATAGGCAACAAATCCAAATTCATCTAAAATGAGAAACAGAAGTCTTATCCATAGGACCATAGAATTTAGAACTGGAAAGATCCTTTGTAGTAGCCTAGCTGCCTCATCTTACAGAGGAGGTGCAGTAACTTGCCCAAGGTCACACAAATGATCAATAGAAGTTTCACTGGGATTCAGACTTAGGTCTCTGAACATAAATTTCGAAATGAAGGCTATATGATACAGTGGATGGAATGCTGGCTCCAGAGTCAGAACATTTTGGTTCAAATCCCACCTTTGATGCTTATGACCTTGAGTAAGATACACTTTTCATCTATAAAATGTGGGCATTGAACAATATGACCCATGAGGTCTCTTCTAGATGGAAGAAGGCATCTACATGGTATAATAGATAGAACACTGGAGTTGAGAGGACCTGAGTTCAAATGTGGCCTCAGACACTTCCTAGCTATGTGACCCTGGACAAGGCATTTAAGCTCTATCTGCCTCAGTTTCCTCAATTGTAAAATGGGAATAGTAATAGCACCAACCTTGCATGGTTGTTGTAAGGAACCCATAAGATAATATTTGTAAAGCACCTGACTCAGTGCCTGGCACACAAAAGGTGCTATATAAATGCTGATTCCCTTCTAGCTCTGGCTTTATGATCCTAAGCTTTTCATAGAACTATCTTGCTTTTACAAAGAAGTCGGAGTGGCTTTGAATAGATGAAAATTACATAGTGCAGGTATTCTTCAGTAATTTCCTGAGTCCTCTATGAAAATTCAGGAGTTTGGGGGCATTCAGCCCTTAGTCTCTAGAGCCCAGTGCTCCCACATTGGGCATCAAAAAGGAGACAGAAGCAAACTCAAGCAATAGGACAGAGGAACTAACCATACCCAAATTTTGTTCTCTCCTTCCACCAGCTGCCAAACAGGATACCATGGAGAACGGTGCCATGGACTGAGTCTCCCTGTGGAAAACCCTTTATATGGCTATGACCACACAACAATTTTGGCGGTGGTGTCAGTAGTGCTCTCTTCGGTCTGTCTCCTCATCATTGCTGGGCTGCTCATGTTCAGGTGAGATGTCTTGGGGGTATTCTACTTGTGGTCATAGAGTCAAAGAATTTTAGAGTTTGAAGAAATCCCAGAAGGCCCTTCATTGGCTGTCTAGTAGAAGTCACAAACCCAAAAGAAACCCTGCCCCTACATACCCAATACATATTGGATACCCAATATCCAGCACCTCTGAAGCTAGGTGGTATAGTGGGCCTGGACCTGGGGTCAGGAAGACTTGAATTCAACTGTGGCTGGATGCCCTGGGGCAAATCACTTAACTTATGTTTGCCTCATTTTCCTCATCTTTGAAATGGGGTTAATAATAGCCCCCCTCCTGCCTCCCGGGGTTGTTGTGAAGACCAAATGAGTTAACATTTGTAAAAAGTGCTTAGTGCAACATCTGGCACATTGTAGGTGCTTTGTAAATGTTCCTTCTCTCCCTCCCCTCCCTATCTGAAGACTTCCAATGAAACTCCTTACTTCCAGAGGTAGCTCATACTAGTTTTACAAAGTTTAAATTTGCCTCTGAAACTTCCCACTTCTTGCACTTGTCTCTAACCTTTGGGGCTAAACAAAACAAGTCTAGGTCATCTCTCACACTTGAAGGTAACTATCGTATTCCCCTTGTGTCCTCTCTTCCCTCTGTTAAGCATCCTTTAGTCTCTGTTGGGATAGGAAGGCACAGAGAGCCATTGACAGGTTGTAGGAAGTGGGTCATTTGGGAGTTCTGTTAATTCATCTCTCTGCCTCCTACCATGAACATCTGCAAGTATAATCTGGAATGGTGTTGAAGGGGTGAGGGTAGATAGAAATCCTATCTAATCCCCTCCATGCAAATAAGCTAGACTAGGCTCCTAGCTTACTGTTTCATTGTTTTTATAAGTTAAGTCTGAACTTCCTTTCTCCTGGAGTGAGATGAACTCATTGGTACCCAAGGCAAAACCTATTGGCTTAGAACCTTCTCCTCTACTCCAGGGATTTTCCTCTAATATGCCCTATTCATTTCCTTGCAAATTCCATCCACTCTTCTCCCTGTCTCCCTTTCCTCCCAAATTTTGACCCTATTTCGGTGATGTCAAAATTTGTTGTTGACTAGTCAAAGTATCAGTTAGAGGAGTCCCACAACCCACTTCTAGTCAAAGCCAGCTTCCCTCAAAAGGCAAATCAAGCATTTGTCTGGTGGCTCTTCGGAAAACCTGTGAATACTTGTGCTTTTCTGAAAGGCAGAGAGTAAAAGCAGATCTTGCTTAATAGTCTACTGTCTTGAAGATATAGCTGATGCAGCTTTTAGGCCAAGTTATTTCTATTTTCTGGGCTTCATTTTCCCTCTCTCCATAGGAATGAAAACATTAGGAAGAAATCTAATGAAATAAGAAGGACCCAAGCTTTTTTCTCCTCCTAGAGACTAGTAATTGCTCTGCCAGAGGTATTGCTCATGAAGTTTGTTTTTCTTCCTTAGGTATCATAAAAGAGGAGTTTATGATGTAGAAAGTGAAGAGAAAGTGAAGCTGGGGGCTCCTGTGACCCACTGATGGAAATCCTGAGTGTTTATGGTAATAATCCTGGCATTTATTCTGAGGGCAGGGTTAGGCCCACTCATGATCTAGCTGCTTTTGGGCTATTTAAGGTAACAGCTGGCCTTCACATTCTCGGGGTGCTCTAGGACAGAGATTCTTAACCTTTTTTAATGTCTTAGACCTCTTTGGCAGTCTAGTTAAGATTATAGACCCAATCTCAGAATCACATTCTGTTTAAAAATTTCATACTTGAAAGAAATGTTTAGTAGACATAAAGATGTAATTGATTTCCCATCCAAGTTCACAGACCCCCTTACCATCTCTCTATGAATTCCTGTGGACTCCAGGTTAGGGATTCCTGTTCTAGGAGGGTTCAGATCTTATGGATCTCTGTCTTACCTAGCTACTAGCTGACAGAAATGATGCTTTTTCTCTAACTTTAGCTGCTTCATGCCCCATTTGCCCCTGGAAAATGCTCCCAACCTTAGTTATGGCCTTTCTCCAATTCTTGTCATTTGGCTCCTGTTCCTTTTCTCTTTTCTGACATGTCTTCCCTGTTTCTTTCCCTCCCTACTCTAGTGGGAACTTTCCTTTTGGAGGTAAACTATAGAGTTAACAGAGTTGCTGTGCAGAAATAGGTCATGGCTTTAGCACTGGAAGGAAGGAACCTTAGAGGCCATTTAGGGTAAACCCCTCATTTTACAGATGAAGAAATTGAGGCATGGAGCCAGGTTAAGTTACTTGTTCAAGGTCACACAGGTAGATACGGACTGGGAGGTAAGCCATTGATTAAGACCTTACTATGTACCAAATGGCAAAATTGGAATTCAAGCCCAGGTCCTCTGAATCCAAGGCTCGAGTTCTTTCCACTGTACCACAATCTCTCCTAATAGTCATTCACATTTGAATGGCACTTTGTAGTTTCTAAAAGGGCTTTTAGAAACATTACATCTCATTTTACATGCACAACAATCCTGTAAGATAGATAGGACAAGTATTATTCCCATTTTATGGATTAGGAAATGGAAGTTCATAGAGACTTATCTAAGATCATGTAGCTAGTAAGCTACAAAGCAAAGCTGTGATTTGAGAACTAATCAGCGCTCTTTCAACCAAATGGGATTACTTACCAGGATCAAACTGATCTATCAGAACAGAAGGATAGAGCTTTGGAGTTGTTTAGGGTGAAATTTGGGAGAGATGCAACAGTAGGAATAGTATGACCTATAGACCTCAACTTTCTTTTTTATTTTGACATCTGAAACCCTATTTCTTCCTCTTATTGCTCTTAATAATAGAAAATTTGGTGTAGCTGTTCCCTCCCCCTCCACAAAAATGAAACAACAGCAAAAACCAACAGATTATAGTAATGGACCCAAGAAACATTAGAAACAATCCTTTGTGTTGGGTTGCAGGTATCAGCTGGGATGTGCTACCTCCTGAGAAGACCCAAAAGCACAGCTGCAGCCTTTACCAACTGGAAGCATTTCCCTGATGTCCATGAAGATGAACACTCCTTAGTCCCAAGCTGTTGTATCAATTGGGCCTCTACAACTGTTTCCTCAAAATGCCAGAGCCTCCAAGTGCCAAGCAGATAATTTCAAAGGGAATCTGGAAAGGAAAAAGGCTAAAGGAAGAGACAATGATGTTCTTTCCCTGCTGCCCTCCCATAGAAGTTTATTTATGCATTTATTGTTTGGATTTAAAATGCCAGTAAAATTCCATATGCTCTAAAAGTCTTTGACTGAAGAAGAAGGAGAGATTTGTGGGCTATAGAATGAAGGAAAAAACCAAATAGGACTGAAAAACGAAGCACTCCAGTAGTCACTGAGAAATCTGTTTTTTGGACTCTCCAGCTGTATGTTTGATGAGCTAACTGTGAAAGACTGCGAGCCCCAGAACACTGAACTTTGGGACTTTATCCACATAGAAAAATAATTTAACAGATATTTTTGTTTGTAAAAAAAAGCTTTTTAAATTATGTATTTATTTTATTCTATATATGTTAATTTATTTAGTTTTTAACAATCTAACAATAATATTTCAAGTGCCTAGACTGTTACTTCAGCAGCAATTTCATACCCCACCATCTGGGTAAAAGAAAAACCTCCTATATCTGCGCTTGTTCTTAGACAGCCGTATAACTTGTCTGTGATAATAATGTATTATTGTCTGTGAACATTTCTGATGATATTGCGTGAGCAGGATGCCACAGAAGGGACAGAGTTCTGCGTCGTCAGGATCTATACCTCGGGGCTCTAAAAATGCTCAATCCACTCTATGAGTTGGATGGCAGTTTTGCCTACTGCTTTTTATATTACTGTTTGTTTCGAATACTGGATGTGCTGATGTTGCAATGTAACAGACTTCAGCCTTGCTCTTGTTTTCTCCCTCTGAAATCTCATGAAGGCACAGGCTCACGGGCCAGCCTGATTAGCACAACTCAGTGTTTGCCCCGTGGGATGAAGAGTGTGGGAAATCACTTCCTGTGTCAATACATTTCTATATTCCAACAATTCACCTGGTGCTACTCCCTATATCCAGAGGTGCGGTCCTACAGACTAGGTGCTGAATGGGTTAACAAAACGAGAGAATTAGGCAACCACAAAATGGGTTGGAAGACAAACAGAAAAGTCAGAGTCTATAGGTCTCTGTTGTTTAAAGCAAATGTATTGTGAGTGAGAAGGAAGGGTGGATTTCTTTGTAAGCCTACCCCACCCACCAAAACTCAAAAACGAGAACAAAAAGTTTCTTCCATTGTTGACTCCAATAGTTTCTAGCAACTCTACTGAACTGTTACATTCTATACTTCCAAATCTGGTTCATATTTACACTCTACGACACAAATAAAAATAACCTTTACTCGACAACACAGTGTTTTGTTTGTTGATTGGGCTTTGGGGCTGGAGTCCAGGAAAGCTCCCTTTCCTAGGGCATCAGGGAAGGAGTATATACACTGCAATGCACAGTGGAGAGACAGATCCTGTTCTGAAAGAAAATACTCTTTAGTCAGGAAAATGCTACATGGGGCAAAAAGACAAAGTAGGACAAAACTAGAGAATAATAACCGTGGAAAGAACACTGGTCCTGGCATAGGAGGACCTGAATTCAAATCTCAACTTTGAAGTATACTGAGAAACAGATCGTATTGCAAAGTGGGGTCAAGTAGGGGAGGCTTGATGAAGGGGAAAGTCTGGAAGGCTTGTAACTTCTGTTAACAGGAGTCCAGTGGACCATCTAGGTGGTGGTGGTGATGGGAAGCTGATGATGGAAGGAGAAGTAGCTTGGGCAAAAGCATGGAGGGAAGAAGGGGCTTTTCAGGTGTAGGATACAGAATGGCAGCCTGACTGAAGAGGAGGGTTTGTCTTGGGGAGTGGCTTATTAAGATGAGACTGGTTGGGGCTTAAGTATGAACAACCTTGTATGCTCTGGTGAAGATTCTGAGATGAATTGGATAAGCACTAGGAAGACGTTGTGCCTTCTAAATCAGGCAGTAACATAATCAAAAGCAGTGTTATGGAAAGATTGCTCTGGCAGTGGCACAAGGGATGAATTAACTGGAGGAGGGACAGAGTAGATTTATGGAGACCACTTGGGAAGTTATTACTGTAATCTAGGCCTGAGGGGTGGAGGCCTTGTTATTAGGGTGGTTAAGGGTGATTAAGGGAGTGGAAGGAAAGGAGTGAAACGGAGAGAAACTGTAAAGGATGAACCAACAGGATACAATTACTGATTGGCTATGAAGGGTAATGATTCTGAGATTATGTCTGTGAGACTGAGAGAATATTGTTACTATTAAACCGAAATAGAGAAATTGAGGAGAAATAGTCTGGTGGAAAAAAATGATGAGTTTAGTTTTAGACATGTTGACTTAGAAGTGAAGGCAGGACATTCAAATGGAAATGCCAGTAGGTAGTTAGAAATACAGGATTGGAGCCTAACTGACAAATAATAAGACTTGGGAATACAGATCTGTTTTGTCTTCCTTATAGAAATAGCTTGGTATTTGAAGTCAAAAGAAGAGATGAATTCTCTGAGGAAATGAGTGTAGACAGGAGAGCAGAGGGCAAAGATTGAACCTTGGAAGATGCCACATTGCGGAGGAAGAGGAAGAAGAGGGGAGGAAAAAGGAGGAAGGTTTACTATAGTACAAGGAAAAAAGTGTAACTGACAAAAGGGAGACCTAGACCAAATGCTCTAAGAATATTTGAGATGAGAGCGCTCACTTTCAGTGAACAGGGGTGTATTACCATGTCAAAGAAGTGGCAATGTCTTTCAAGTAACTTACAGGATTTTAATTTTGTCATTTAAAATTTTTAAATTGTTATTTCAGTGAATTCCATCAAGGGACTTTTCCCCATGAGAGGGATGATATATTTGGGGCTGTGACTTCACCAGATGAATAAGCTCTGGAAATGTGACTTCTCCTGTTCCAGACCAATGATTTCATTGGTGTGGAGAGCTCCCAGTGAGAAGATTCCTTCTATACATGTAAATAGGCATTTCTTCTATAACTCACTGTATTATGGAATTGTCTGGGGGTACTGAGCACCTAAGTGATTTCCCCATGATCACTTGGTTAAGAAGTTTCGCAGATAGGACTGGAACCCTGGGCTACCTGGCTCTGAGACAGTGCTCTGTCTTCTACTCCATCACTGCCTTTGGTTCTGTGATATAACCACAGAGTCTCAGGTATATCTCTGGTTTTTTCCTTTTGAAAATAGAGTTTATATGCTTTGGGGTTATACTTGAAAATGTAGTGATCTCCTAAACACTATGCTGGCCTAATTATATGGTTGCACAACAGATTATTTCATCAGAACTTGCTGTATCCAGGATCATGCCTATGGTGCACCAACTGCATTCTTAGGAGAGTGAGAAGAACCATTTCTTCTACATGATGTAGCCTATGAAGTAGTCTGATGGGCCATATTCCCTTGGAGTAGAAAGTTGGATCCTTCTGAAACCATGAGTTTATGCCCAGAGAGGTCTGACCTTTCTTTTTTAAATTCACAAGACTTAAGTGGAGAGGGCAGTTTCAAACAGGACATAGATCATCGCTTTGCTGACTTCCTAGATGCTAGCTAATGTTGGTTGAAGGCTCCCCACCTCATCTGCGATTCATATTGTGCTTTTCATCTCTTGTTCCACTCAGTTTCCTTACACTGCTATTTCCTGCTAGCATTGTGCTTCCTCCACTATAAGCTGTGCTCTTCTCATAACTCCAGTAGTTCTCCACAATGCCTGGGTAATTATATGTGGCCCCTGAGGGATTGATGACCCTTGCGTTACTTCATGATGCTAGGCCCCAAATAAGAAATGTTGTCATCCTGGTTTCCATTCCCCAAAAAGTGGCCTGCCAGAAGTGATGTTATTTCTTTGGGTAACTCTCTTTTCAGTCATCTTTGAGTTATCCCCTTTTACCATTTTCTCCCCTAAAGAAGTCTTTTATTCTAGTTTTTCTTCCTTCTGCTCCTATACTGCCTTGAATCCTATTTGATTCTTCTTGATTCACTTCAATTTGTGAATTGCTCAGCATAGGACACATGCTGAAAGATGGAAAGAGACCATCTTCATTCTCAAGAAGCTTACAATCTAATGGGGGTGGTAGTAGTGGACATGGCACATTCATAAGTAGGTATGGCACAAGGGAAAAAATGTTACTGACGAAAGAGAGCAGCTAGGTGCCAGATTTGTCATCAGGGAGACCTGGGTTCAAATCTGGCCTTAGACACTTACTAGTTGTGTGACCCTGGGCAAGTCACTTGACCCTGTTTGCTTCAGTTTCCCCATCTGTCAAATGAGCTGGAGAAGAAAATGGCAAACCACTCTAGCATCTTTGCCAAGAAAACTCCCAAGTTGGAGTCACAAAGAGTCAGATATGACTGAACCACAAGAAGTTCCAAATAGGGAAAGGGGACAGGTGAGGAGAGAGAGAAGGGTATGGGTCTGTGCTATGGTAAGAAGATCATGGGTGGGGCTGGCTAGATACAATGGGCCATGAAGTATTCATCGACCCAGACAACATGGGCCCTAGAGGAAGATCTCAAAATAGCTGTGGCACCATTATCAGGCCTGTCTTGTTCAGCAAAGCTCCATGCCTCCTCCTTCCTTCCCTCTTTCTCAACCCCATCAAGATTCCCCATTACTACCTGGGAAGAGATCTGATTAAACTAATTCACCCTGAAGAAAGATAAGCACTGAGTATGTTAACCATCCCAGCACTGAGTATGTTAAAATAGGACACTTGTTAACCCCAAGAAAAGAAAGTCTACTGATAGCATCTCAGGCATATCCATTTCACAAAATGAAGAGGTGAGATGGTGTGGCCAGTCAGTCAGCTAGCATTTATTTAGGGTCTAATACGTGCCAGGCACTATGCTAAGCTCTTGGGGATGCCAAGAAAGACAAAACAATCCCAAGGAGCTCCCAATCTAATGGTACACTAGAAGCTGTCAGAATCGGTGGTTAGAAGATGTTGGATCAGATTCCAATTCTACCACTGACTATTTTTATGACCTTGAGTAAATCAATTAATCTCTTTGGACCTCAGTATCCTCATCTATGAAAATGACAATTGGACTTAATATTCTCTCATGGTCCTTCCGGCTCTTAAATCTGCGATTCTAAGAACATTTTCAAGTAGTATGGGAGAGATATTTTAGGACTTAGGGAGTTTTTCTTGGGTTTCTGTTGGCAAGGTTGTCTGTTTAACTGCCTCAGCTATGGATCCTCTCTGATCAAGGTCAAATCACTACCACTCTCGTGAGTATTTAGATTCACTTTTTCACTCCCCAGCTAATGCTGTCTATTTGTTTCTCCTAAAAGGGCAAATGAGTCAACTTTCCTATTACTCTCCTCACTATTCCTGTGACTTTTGTAAGTAAAGCATCTCTCACTGGTCACCACTTCCCTAGCTGTTCAAACCATTGTTAATGATCAATGTGAGCATTTGCACCTTGGAAATCAGAAAATGCTACAACTTAGTGTTTGATTTGTTGCTTTATAATTGTCTAAACTTAAGAAGATGATGGAAGAAGTATTCACAATGGAGATTAAATATAAAAGTGTGTTGTGCTTACATTTTTCTTTCTTTCTTTTTCCCCTCACAGAGCTAGCTGTTAAAACATTTATCAGCACATCTGTGCTTTTCCCCTCTGTTATACCATCTTACTTTTATATTTGTATTTCCAGAACTTAGCACCACATGAGGAGCAAAGTGAGAACTGGATAAATGCTTTTTGTCATCCATTCATTCATAGAGGATTCTGGTCAGTGAGAGGATAGAAGTCACTGGATACCTGGGAGACAGAGTTAGAGGGGATGCCAAGGGGTGGGAGAGTGTGGCAAAACAAAATATGCAAGAATAAACATCATTGACTTCATGTTTTTCCCTCATCCCATCCTTGGCTGGGTGACTCCCGAAATTATAACTTGATCAGGGCAGCTGGGGCTTTGTCTCAGGTACCAACGTGGAGGGGTTTCCTTCCTCCCTGTGGCAGTTTGCCTGGGTCACTGTCCACTTGGATGGGGGGGAAAGTAAAGGTTGGGGGAAGAGTAAGAGGTCATATGCAGTCAGACTGTTTCTCCTGAAGGTTTCTTACACTTCTCCCCTCCCCAACTGAATTTGCCCCAGATACTGGGATTCCTAGTTATATCTCTGGTGACACTAGCATGAAAGAGTTGGTGCCCTCACTTGAAGTCCTGTAGGACAAGTCTCTTGCTAATCCAAAGGTTCTGTTCCACCTGCCATTGTCTAAAGAAAGGATATGAAGTCAAGGCCTGGAGTCTCTTTTGGCAAAAACAGTCCCTGTGGTCATAGCAGAGGCACCCAGTTAGGAGGCAGAGGGAGGGAGGGAGGAAGTTTGAATTTATATCCCAAACTATGAAGTCACTACCACATTGATGTAATTACTGTGTTTTTTAAAAGATAAACTTGCTAATTTTCTCTTGATTTCTTCTTTTAGGGGGACTATGTTGATTGGAGAACACAGACCCTTTAGTTCTGTTGAGAGCTGTAACCCCTAGTGTTGTTCTGGGTAGCTAACTAACTCCTTTTTTGAGTGTGCTGGAGTAACCAACAGGGCAGGCTGAAGAAGGGGGATCCTTTCAGAGTCTAGTGATTGGTTCATAGCCTCGTGAGTGTGTGGGAGGTTTCCTTGAGACAGATGGTATGGGTGTAGGAACCAGACAGACTGGAGAAATTAAGTCACTTTTCAAGTTTTCTCCAAACCCAAATTTCCTAGCTTAATGCAGAAGCCACTGTTTTGTTTTCTCAAAGGCAAGGCACTGGTCTGATTGCTTCTGTCCACTAACATTTGGTTGAAAACAGAAAAAGGGCTTCAAAAGTAAATTAAAAAAGAGGAGGGAAGAAAAAGATGGGGAGAGTGAGGAGAAAGAAAGGAAGAAAGGAAGCAATTCAGTGACTTACTATGTGCCAGGAACTATTCAAAATAAGTCCTAGGAGCCCAAAACAATCTTCCCACATTGAGTTTATATTCTACTGGGAGAAAGAACATGTATACAGATAAGCAAATAGGAAATACTCACAGAAGAAAAACAAAATAATTTTAGAAACAAGGGACAGGAAAGAACTAACAGTGCGGAATCAGGAAAGACTTCTTGGAGGAGGTGGTCCTGGAGCTGGGGATTCCATGAAGTAGAGGAGAAAAAAGAGAGCATTCCAGGCATGGGGGATAACTTGTGCAAAGGAATGGAGGTGGGAGATGGAATATTATATATGGGGAACAAGTAGGCTAGTTGATCTGGAATATTGTACGTGAGGAATAATCAAACTGGAAAGAGACAGATTACAAGAAAGCATACAAGGAAACAAAAAAGCATCCAAGAAGTTTTTTCTTCTCCTTTGCCAGCACAAATGGTTGGATGACTAAGGTAGGCTGTATTAACAGGGTCCTCATAAGGTAGTAAAGACGTATGGTGTGACCATCATTGGCCAATTCCATTATCACAATGTTCAGTTGTTTTTCTGTTGCATCTGACTCTTTGTGACTCCATTTGGGGTTTTCTTGGCAAAGATACTGGGGTGGCTTTCCATTTCTTTCTCCAGTTCATTTTACAGATGAGGAAACTGAAGCAAACAGAGTTAAGTGACTTATTCAAGGTCACACAGCTAGTAAATGTCTGAGACCAGTTTTGAATTCAGGAAAGGGAGTCTTCCTGACTCCATGCCTGGCACTCAGTTCACTGTATCACCTAGCAGCCATCATCACAGTAGGATCAAAGATTTAATAGTAGAATGAATCTCAGAGGTCATCTAGTCTAGCCCTCTTTTTCTACAGATGAGGAAACTGACACCTACAGAGGACAATCAACTTGCACAAGGTCCCCCATAGAGTACAAAAGTGACAGCTGAGATTTGAACATAAGCCCTCTAACTGCAAATCTGGTGTTTTCTCTGCTATACCTCTTTGTGACTGGCTGCTCTGCAGCAGTGAAAGGAGTTTACAATATTGGTATTCCATTATTTCCAACCGTGGCATTCCAATATTGGCCCCTATATATGGAATTACAGGTTTGGTCCAAAAAAGTGAGTCATAATGGCTACTAACCCATCTCATACTGCCTATTTTGTTTCTGCTATCTTGTTTGCTATCTCTCTCCTCATGGACATATAACACCATAGCAATCCCAGAGTACAGAGTATACTCTCTTATGACCCGGGGCTGCTTGCTATAAGATGGAATCTTTGGAAGGGGTGATGCCAAACAACCTCCCTGGTTGAAAGCAGAATCTCTGGAACAGAAGTGGCAATAGCACTTCTTGGAGAAGGGCAAGAATGGGGCAGCTGCCTCATTAGAGGCCTCCTCTGGTGGACTTTTGTCCACATGAAAATGAGAACAGTGTTGCATTTAAGGTGCCCAGATGACAGCAACATAAACTATGTGACCTTTTTCCTGGGCAGTCTGGTTTCCATGGTGAATGGGCCTCATGATCTTTCCCAGGCCACGCTTGGCGGCTCTCGGCCCCCACACTGGAATGTGATGGCAGGAGTGCCAACTGTGGAATAGTGATATTATACGGAAGGGTCGCAGCTCTCCAATCCCCTCAAGGTTGTGAGCCGGATATCTGCTATCTGGGGCCTAAGATATTGAGAGTTAGAAGAGACCTTAGAGTTCCTCTAGCGCACCTCTCTAATTTTACAGATTTGTCCCAAATTGGTTAAGTGACTTGGCCAAAGTCCACAGCCAAGAAGTAGCAATAGGGATTTGAACTCAGGTTTTATCAGCCACAAGCTGTTTCCCTCTCCATTCTTTCAAGCTGTTCCTCCCATTCCCCCCTGACTCCAGGCTGCCTCTTCTACATTGCTGAAAATAAACAGACACTAAAATTGACCTCTCTTTGGGGTGGGGTAGGGGGCTAGAGAGAAAGGAGGGAGCAGGAATGGTGTCCAAAGGGAGTCCTCTCCTTGAGCATTTTCACTTGAGAGGTGTTGATCATTTTCACTTTACCCAAATGGCTTGGAGTTACAAAAAGGACTGTTCTCTCCTTTGCTTTCCCAGCTCATGTGTTCTGGTCTGGCCTCTGTGACACCATTACAAGAACAGGAGGTGAATTCAGAGGGTGCCTTGCCAAAGCTTGCTAAGAGCTTACTTCTTACGGGCTGTCCAAACGGAGGCCCCTGTGGAATGCACCCCTAACCTCTCCATTGCCGCTGCCACCGCCGCCTCCTCCCCAGGGCTGCACTCCCTCCCTCCAGCTGGAGTCACATCAGAAGAATGCAAGGGAAGAAAGAAATCCCCCATGTGTCATGACATTTCCTCATGGAAATAAGAAACAAGTGAAGTGGGAGGAGCAGGAAAAGGAGGAGGAGGAGGAGGGGAATGATATAGTCACAGCAAGAGTACTGAGCACTATGACGAGTTTGTTGTCTTTCTTGGGGCAGATCACCTGTTACTTTATGCCTCAGTTTCTTTATAATCTTGGGAAAATAATCCTGGCTCATATTCCAAAAGGTTTTGGGGGATTAACTCTTTGATATCTTAAAAGGTCTTTGAGAATTATAAGTAGCCTAAAAGAAATATCACATTACTACAAATGGGCCATTCCTGAATCATATTTTTTCTCATGATGTTAGAATTGCCACCTCAGATCTTCTAAATAATCTCTCCCCATTTAAGTAAAGAAAGCCTAAATTCGTTTCTCTTCAATGAGGTCTGAGCATCTACGTGGGAATTACCGTGTGGGTTATAACAATCCTGTTTCTTAAGTTAGGATGATGGTTACAGTCTCCTTCTCCAATGTCATAGATTCTCCATATTCTCAGAGAATGACTATCACATCATAAAAATTTTAAACAAAAGCAAAACACCCTTACATTTCTATTGAATTTGTTTACCTCCTGATGTTTACTTACTATGTGCCAAGAACTATTCAAAGTAGGTACTAGGGGTTCAAAAACAATCTTTCCTCACAATAACCCTGTGAGTTACTTTGTTGTCCAGTCGTTTCAGTCGTGTCTAACTCTTTATGACCCCATTTTGGGTTTTCTTGGAAGAGATGCTGGAATGGTTTGCCACTTCCTTCTCTAGTTCATTTTGGAGATGAGGAAACTGAGGCACATAGGGCTGGTTAAGTGATTTGCCCGGAGTCACACAACTAGTTAGTAAGTGTCAGATTTGAATTTAGGAGGGTGAGTCTTTCTGATTTCAAGTCTGATGTTTTAACCACTTCACCACCTAGCTGCCCAAACTACTTCGTATATTTTTAAAAATTTACTTACATGTTTATGGTTATTTTTTCCGATAGAATATGTTTCTTGAAGGCAGAGGCTGATTCATTCTTGTCTTTATATCATCACAGTGTGTGGCACCCAGAAGATACTTAAAAATGTAAGTTGATTGTTGCGGTGGATAGTATATATATTATTTTCACTTTACAGATGAGGAAACTGAGGTTTAGAGAAGTTAAGTGACCACCCACAATCATAAAACTAGTAAATCAGAGTTGGGATTTAAACACAAATCAAGTACATGATTTTGTACTCAGCATGGTATATTACAGCTCTCTGTGTATATGTGTCTTATCATCCTGCTACAATGTGTTCATCCTTTGTTGCTGAAGAAGACCATGCCATCAGAGAAATAATGACATGATTTGTACTTGACTTTGTTTTGAGTGAGGGAGGGTTGTGCAGGTCACCAGCCTCACTTCTCCTCCAGAGCCATCTGAATCCAGTGACCAGATATTCATCAGGATGACTGGAGATGACCCAGGATGAGGCAATTGGGGTTAATTAAGTGACTTGCCCAAGCTCACACAGCTAGTGAATGTCAAGTGTCTGAGGTGAGATTTGAACTCAGGTCCTCCTGATTCCTGCACTGGTATGCTATCCACTCTACCACCTAGCTGCCCTTCCTGCTACAGTATAAGGTTGATGAAGGCAGAGACTTGATGTTTGATGCAAATTTCATCTTTCCTCCTAGCATCAAGCACAATGCTCTCTACACAGAAAGGACTTAGTAAATATTGATTGAATTGAATTGAATCATAGGAATATTTCATCATTACTTAGAAAACCCTGAGTGGGACAAGTAACAAAAATCAGACAGATATTTAGCAAAGATACAAGTTATGACCTTATTGGTGTCTCCCAATTTTCCAGCTTCTCTTCAACCTACAAACCATTTAGCAGAGATTAAAAGTAATTTGTCTGAAAAACCTAGAAAGACTTATATGAACTGATGCTGAGTGAATTGAGCAGAACCAGGAGAACATTATACACGATAACAGTCACAGTGTGTGAGAACAGGTTCTGATAGACTTAGCCCTTCACAGCAATGCAAGGATCTAAAACGTTCCTAAAGGACTCTTGATGCAAAATGCCATCCATATCCAGAGAAAGAATCGGAACGCAGAATGAAGCAGACTATTTTCTCTTGTATTATGTTTTGTTTTGTTTTGTTTTTCTCATGGTTTCCTCCCACTCATTTTAATTCTTCCATGCAACATTACTAATGTGAAAATGTGTTTCGTAAGAATGTGTGTGTGGAACTCATATAAGACTGCATGCCTTCTCAAGAGGGAGAGGGGTGGGAGAGGGAGAAAATTTAAAACTTATGGAAGTGATTGTTGAAAACAAATAAATTAATTAAATTTTAAAAAAAACTGGTTCTCCAACAAATAAAATGTAGTTCAACATACACACACACATACACACACACACACACACACACACAAAAGAATAATTTGTCTGAGTCAGGAGTAGAACATTGAACAGAATCAAGTTGTCCTTCCTCCCTGAGACACCCCCCTTCCAAATTTGCCCTTAGACCTTTCTTCCTAACTGCAACTGGTCTGGCTTTAGGGTTTCACATTACTAAAAACAATAGGAATTTCTAAAATGGCTCAATCCAGCACCTCACTGTAGGCATCCAGGAAAATACTAGTTCCCACAGCTCTTTTTTCTTTTTTTCTTTTCAACTGACTTGTTTCCCCTCTCCCCCCACCCTCCATGGAACTGTTGTTTTTTTTAATAGTATTTTATTTTTTCCAATTACATGTAAAGACAATTTTAACATTCATTTTTATAAGATTTTGAGTTTCAAATTTTTCTACATCCCTCCTTTCTTCCCCTCCCTTATCCCTAAGTTTAAAAGCTCTTAATAGAAAAAGGTATTAATTCATTCTTTATGCTGTATTTGTGAGCTCAGGGCATCATATCAAGGACCAAAGAAAGGTGTGAAGTCCAATATAAGCATCACAGGGAGATGTGAGATAAAAGTACCTTTTTCCCCTCTTACACCTTCCCCTTTCACATTCTCAGTTGTATTTTTCACAGCAAATATGGAAAGGGGGCAGAGGGTTCTGCATTTACAAAGAAAAAAAACTATGTGGTGATCACTTGTTTTATAATACGATTCTTACTTTACTATATAGACTTTCTGTATTTGGAGCTCTTTGATGTACTTGTGTGTTGGTAAATATTTAACATTAAAAAATGTACCTATGACACTTTTGAATTTAATCTACACTATTGGTATTTTTCTCCATCACTTTCTTAAGTCTTGGCAATCAACTAAACAATGAGTCCTGATTTGTAATATTTGCAGATTTCCAAAGTGTAAATGCTTACACCGGAAATTTAACAATCTATAGAGCCAGCACACTTCTGTTTTGAGATATGATTCCATCTATAAAAAGAAATCTTGATTTACATAAATTTTTTTGGGAACACATTTCTTATGCAAAGGTGTATAATTTGTTGTTGGATCATTTCTGGTATGTCTGACTCTTTATGACACTGTTTGGGATTTTCTTGGCAAAGATATTGGAGTGGTTTGCCATTTCTTCCCCCAGCTCATTTTAAAGATGAGGAAATGGGGAAAATGGTTAAGTGACTTGCCTAGGGTCACAGAGCTAACAAATGTCTGAGGCTGAATTTGAACTCACAAAGATGAGCCTGATTCCAAGCCCAGTACTTTATCCACTGTGCTTCCTAGCTGCTCAAAGGTAGACAACTAAGTTAATGTTCAATCAATGCTCTGAGAATATTTTTAGTATGCTGGGATAATGACTTGTGATCTCAGGCACTAAAAATAACGTTCCTTTTCCATTCTGAAAACATTCAAGATTCTTGGTGGTGTTTTACTACTTTTGCCTTGTAAGAATTAGCAATATTCCACAAAACAGTTTTGGGCTAATGTCTTGTAAAACTCGATGATTTCATGTCACCAGATACATACATGTCTCTGGATACAGAAGCTAGTTTATGTTTCCAAAGTCCCATCTCTTTAGGAGTTGCTCAATTCTGGAGATTTACAAAGCTCTCCACATAATCCCAGTCACACTCACACCTTTTCCACCCTCCTCTGAAGCAACTGAAGCATTTTTAGAGTTGTAGAAGTAAGTGTGGGAACAAAATTGCAAAGCCTCCAAATAGCCAGACAGGTTAGGTCAGATGAATGAACAAATATTTACTAAGAACTTAATATATGTCAGGCAACATGATGCAATGAGTGAAAAGGATATGGCATTTGAAATCAAGAAGATCTGGGTTTATATATCTGCTTTGCTACTTACTACTTTTGGCCTCAGTTTTTTATCTATAAAATGAGAGGATTGAGTGGCTCAGAGCACTGGACATAGAGTCAGAAAGACCCAAGTTAAAATCTAACCTCAGGCACTTGCTAGCTAACTCTGGGCAAGTCGCTTAACCGTTGTCTGCCTCAGTTGCTGCAACTGTAAAATGGGAATAATTAAAGCACCTATCTACAGGGCTGTTGTGAGGATCAAGTAAGATAATATTTGTAAAATACTTAGTTCTGTGCCTGGCACATAGTAGGTGCTTGACAAATATTTGGTTTCTTCCTTCTAACTCTAATCTATGATCCTCTTTGGGCCTCAGTTTCCTCAAATATAAAACAAGGGAGCTATAAGGACCCTCCTAGTTATAAATCTATGATCTTATGGTCTTTGCAATTGAGACTGTGTTAGATTGTTGAAGAAAATAAAGTACAGTATCGGCAAGACAGGGTCCTTCAGAGGTAATATTATTGTTAGTCATTTGTTTCAGTCGTGTCTGACTCTTTGTGACCTCATTTGAGGTTTTCCTGTCAAAGATCCTGGAGACATTTGCCCTTTCCTCTTCCAGCTCATTTTACAGATGAGGAAACTGAGGTAAACAGGACTAAGTGACTTGCCAAGGATCATACTGCTAAGCAAATGTCTGAGGCTGGATTTGAATTCATGAAGAGTCTTCCTGACTCCAGGCCTGGTACTCTATTCACTAAGCCACCAGCTGCACCCAAGAAGTAACATGGGGTAGTGGAAAGAGCATTGGACTGAGAGTCAGAAGACCTTGGTTGAAGTCCTCGATCTTTCCCTTCTGATTTGTGGAACCAAAAGTTACTATTTTTTAAATGGGTTAATAATAATGACAAGATAGTTGAGAGGAAAGCACTCTATAAACTATAACTCATTATAGAAATATAGGCTGTCACTATTAACTTGGACAGACATTCCCCTTGCCCTTTGAATAGTACCTCCCTAAGACCCATACTTGTTATAAATGTGTTTTCAATGGGATCTGAAACTCTAATGATTGGGAAAGAAAAATAAGTTTCAAAAATCCCACCAGACTTCTTCAATATACTTGTGAATTAATTCAGCAACAACACTATTACAAAGAACTTTTTTTGAGGTACTAGAAAACCATAAAGAAGCAGTAATAATCTAACCTGAGCCATGGACTTTTCAAACATACATGAGATTCAAAATTCATAAAATGTGTTATCATTTAATACACAAGAGTAATGTTTTAGCCCAACAAATTTTCTAAAGGACTAGCTTACTTAGGGCATGAAATGTGTATCAAATACAAAAAAAAACTATTAGGATGCTCTGAATTTTAGTGCTTTCTAAATAACTTTGTTTTTAGCTTCCTCTGCTTTCTAGGAATTCTCACACAGATCTTTTTTCCCCTTGTGCTTTATAGGGCAATGTGGTTTCATTTCTGGAAAGACTCTTAGACTTGTCAACTTTAAAGCAATATGTAAACATAATAGTTATTAATGAGTTGTATTTGCTTACACAACTGACCTGTTTTTCAGTTTCTCAAGTTGAAAAATGGAATTGTTAGAAATAGTCATCTGGTTTTCTTCATTCCCTCAGATAACATCCTTGTATATCTTTTGACTCCATAGGATTGGAATTACTGATGGGTTACTCCAGATCTGAGTAAGCCCTGGGGAATGGAGCCTTTCACCTCTTGCCTCATCTTCACTTTGTGTTCTAGCATTCAGACCTTTTACAAGTCCCAGAGGCTTAAGCTTGGTCATAGGATTGTGGCTACAGAGCTGGTCTTTATGACTTTTTGAGCCTGAGCCTGGAATTCCCAGCAGCATTCCCTAAACACAACATTCTGTATCTATCTCTTTGCTTTTTCACAGGCTGCTCTGCAAGTCTGGAACACACTTCTACCTTATCTCCCCCTTTTAAAATCCCTTGCCCTTTTAATAGCACCTCCTGAAGGAGGACTCAGTTTATATGCCTACTCCTACATGAAGCCTACTTGGATTCCCTCATTCCATGTAACTCCCCTGCTCAACCAACTCCAGTGACTTGTTCTTTCCTGTACGAACAAATACAAACTTCTTTGTCCTCTGTTCAGCATTTAAAGTCCTATCTATACTTCGACCCCAACTTTTCTTTCTAATCTCATTGGACACTGCTCCTGTATTTTGTGATTTTACCCAATTAGCCTTCTTTCTGTTTCTCTTAAAAGAAACTCTATTGCCTTTCTCAGGGCCTTTGTAAGGACCATCCCTTATGCCTGGACTGCTTTCCTTCCTTGGAATTTCTTGTCCCCTCTTATTTTTTTGCTTTAAGATGCATCTACTGTACCAACTTCTGGATAGAAGGAAGGAAAGAAAGAAAGAAAGGAAACATTTATCAAGTCCCTAAGATGTATGTACTAGGCATTTTTTGTTTGTTTTTAATAGACACAGTGATAAACACTACAAATACTATCTCATTTGATCCTCAAAACAACCCTGGGAGGAAGGTTTTACTATTATTCCCATGTTATAGTTAAGGACACTGAAGAAGACAGAGGTTGTGATTTGCCCAGTGACATAGTTATTGTCTGAGGCTACATTTGAACTCAGGGCTTTCTGACTCTAGGTCCAGCTCTCTATCTACCACACCCTGTCACTGGTCTCTGAATGAGAACTTTGTTTCCCCCAACTGCTAATGTCCTCCCTCACAAAGTACTTTGTATATATTTGTATTTATATTTAAGTTCTATGTATTTTCTATGTATTTTGTCTCCCCAATTAGAATCTAAGCTCATTGCAATTAGGAATTGTTTCATTCTTTGTCCTTGTATCCCAAGTGTCTAGCATAGCAGATGTTTAATAAAGACTTATGGATTAATTGTTAGTTGGTAAATATTTTGCATTCACTTTTTGGGGTATATGTTGTTTATCTTCCAACAATCACTATTTCCCTCCCTCTTACTCTGCCTCCCATCCTCCCAATCGAAAATAAGTTCCTTAAGAGTTGAGACTTTTCCATCTATCTTTGTATCCCCAGTACCTAATGCAGTGCGTAGTATGTAGCGAATACTTAATAAATGACTACTGAATGAATCAACAAGTCAAATGTGGCGTGCTACCTACAATATCCTACTCCCACATTTTTTCTCTAGTGAGGTTTAGTTTAGTTTAGTTTCTCTAGTTAGAGGTTTAGTCTCTAGTGAGACTAATGCCAGAATCCAATAAAAAGAGGCAGTGTTCTAGAGTGGGGGAAAAAAAGAAACAACCATAAGACTAGAAATCAGAAGACCTGAATTCTAATGCTATTACAGCCACTAACTGGCAATAAGGCCTGAAGACCACTTCTCCTCAGGTCTCAGTTTTATTATCTACAAAACGAGAAAGATAGATTGTTGTGAAGTTGTATCAGACCCTTTGTGGCACCCTTTGTGGCACCCTTTGGGGTTTTCTTGGCAAAGATACTAGAGTGGTTTGCCATTTCCTTCTCTGACTCATTTTACAGATGAGGAAACTGAGACAAACAGGATTAAGTGACTTGCCAAGAGTCACATTGCTAGTAAATGTCTGAGGCTGGATTTGAACTCAAGAAAATGAAGCTTCCTGACTGTAGGCTCAGCACTCTATTTCATGTACTATCTAGCTGACAGGTTGTGTTTAAATGACCTCAAAAGTCCCATTCAATGAAAACTCTCCATGCAAGAGGAATAGACAGCAACTATAATTTGAGCATTAGGGGTTCTATTGGGTGTCTGCCCTGTTCAGTGCACATGACTGGGGTTGCCTGCTTCCAGTCTTCACAGAAGGTCCAGCAGATCCAAATTCAGCCAAAGGGACAAAGGGAGAGGGTGATCACTTTCCTCCAGCTACTTGTTGCCACAGTTTGGCCTTACCCCTACTCATTGAACTTTAGAATCAAATACAAAATCCTATATTTAGCACTCAAACCTTTGTAACCTAGCTTTCCTTCCCCCAACATTTCCAGTCTCTTCACACCTAACTCTTACCCTCTGCTCACCCCCTCACCTCCCCTGTACTATTCTGTTCAGTAACAGGGGTCTCTTGTTCTTTGACCAAGACCTGCCATCTCTCAGCTCTGAGCAATTTCTCTAGCTGTCCTCCATATCTTGAATGGTCTTTCTGCTCATCTCTGCTTAATAACTTCCTTCAAGTTCCAACTAAAATTTCACCTTCTACAGGAAGGCTTTTTTGCTCCTTTTAATTCTAGCTCTGCCTTTTTGTTAATTATTTCCTATTGATCCTTTATAGCTTGATTGTACATATTTGTTTGCTTGTTTTCTCTGCCATTAGATTGTGAGCTTCTTAAGGTCAGTGACTATCTTTTGCCTCTTTTTGTGTCCCCAGCACTTAGCACAATGATCTATCCTGATCTATATCTGGCCACTGGACCCAGATGAGTCTGGGGTCCCTCTCTGGAGGAGAAAATGAGATTTTTGACTTTGTACAGCCCTCCCTCACTTAAATCTGATTCACTTGCAAATCATGGCATCATCTTCCTAATATCATGCTCCTCCTCCAGAACAAAGGACAAACCCGCAACCTGTGAGTAGACTGAGCTTCCCCCCTGGGGATCCCACTGCTCAGTTCCAGTTAGGTAACTCAGCTTCTTCTCTCCTGCTCTCCCCTCCCCTCCCCTCCCCTTTCCCCTCTCCTCCCTTCCCCTTCCCTTCCCTCCCCTCTCTCTAGTTGGGCATCTCCAATGACCCACTGGACATTTTGAACTCTGTCCCATAAATATCTCCCACTCAGCATGCTCCAAACAGAATTCTCCTTCCAAAGCCGCCATTCTGCCCAACTTTGCTGTTGTTGGGCACCACTATCTTTCCATTACCTAGGTTCATCACCCTCAACTGCTCACTCTAATTTATCCCCATATATTAAATTAGTTACCAAATCTTATCCATGCTAGCTCCCAAACATCTCTTGAATACATGTCCCTCTTTCTATTCATGCAATGCTAACCCTAGTTCTTGCTGCCATCACCTGCTACCTAGGCTGTTAAAAATAGCTTCTTAATTGGTCTCCCTGCCTGAAATCTCTCCCCTTGATAAACCCTATTCCACACAACCATGAAAGTGATTTTCCTAAAGCTTAGGTTTGATCATGTTATCCTCCTATCCAGTAAATTCTTGCGGCTATGACTTTTTAGAATCTATATATTTAAAGCTTTTCACAGTCTGGGCAACTCCTGTCTTCCTAGACTTATTACACATTATTCCTTTCCACACATTCCTTTCCACACACATGACTCTCTATTTTGTCTTCTTACTGTTTTTCACATATAACACTCAATTTCCGGTCTCCATGCTTTTACACTAGCAGTGTTATACGCCTACAATTCTCTCCTTCCTCATTTCTACTTCTTGGAATTCCTGAATTCTTTCAAGATTTAGTCAAGTGCCACCTTTTGAATAAGTCTTTAATTGGTACCTTAGCTTCTAGAGCCTCCCTCATAAAGTTACTTTTTATCAGCTTTATATATGTTTGGAATATGCCTATATATATGTGCATGTTGTTCCCCTCATTAGAACTGAAGCACCAGTTGGGTAGGGGCTATTTCATTTTTAATGCATCCCCAGAGTCTAGCACATAGTGGTCACTTAATAAATCTTTGTTGATTGATTTATCAGCAGAGGAGTCAGAGAGGTTGAAGATAAGATAAGAAAGAGTGAAGGATGGAAGGAAACAGGCATTTATCAAATGTGCCTTACTGTGTGCCAGATATGGTGCTGAGCACTGGAATACAAATACAAGCAAAAAGAAGACAGTTCTGATGTCAAGGAACTCACAGTCTGACAAAACTTAATATGATTGTTGAGGTAATGACAGAAAATTGTTAATGCCTGTTGTAACATGGACTGTCTAAACCTCTTAGTCATCATGACAATGTCAAAAATTCCAATAATTTCCTTACATTCCTACTCTTAAGATATTTACTTTTGATTAGGTTGCACTGAACCACTCTAGGTTCTGCCCCCTACCCAGGGATACTGCCTTGTGGGGGATCTCAGCTTCTAGTGTCCTTGTCCTCTTCCATTAGGATTCATGGCATGAAAGGCAAAACAGCCAGAATGAAGTGGATTGCTATGGGCCACTGGGCTCTCACGACCAGGCCTTGCCACTCATGCTATCTCCTCCCTCTTTCATTCTAAAACTAGAAAAAATGTTTTCGTAGGTCTCTTTGGTTGGGAAATACACTGGACATCCCCCAAGGTGTTAGGTTTGCTACCTTGTTATCTCAATTAAAGATACTTTCTTCTTCTATTCATGGTTTTAATTTATTTCAGGACTTGACAATTCTAATGGGACAAGACAACCCACAAAAGACACCTGAAAAGGGAGAGGAGGGAAAGGAGATGAAGGTACATAGTCCAAAATAACAAACAAGCCATATTAACCATGTCTGAAAAGCATGTCTTTTTCTGAATTTTAAGTTTATCACCTCTCTGTCAAGAAGTGAGTAATGTGCTTAATTTTCATTCTTTTGACTAATTGTGGCTTTGACTAAAGTTCTAAAGTCTTTCAAAGTTGTTTTTCTCTATAATGTTGTTATCACCATATAAATTGCTTTCCTACTTTTACTCACTTCATTCTACATCAGTTCATAAATGTCTTCCCAGTTTCCTCTGACATTATCCTTTTCATCATTCTTTATGGCACAATAATATTCCATTACATTTATCTAATACAATTTGTTTCCATTTATTTCCCAATAGGAGTACATCCTAACTCTTGTCTTTCAGAATATTGTCTTTTCTATTTCTGAAGTGATTGAACTAATGACACAAAAAAGCCGTCTCATCTTTTTTTAAAATCCAATTTTATTTAAAGTTCTGAATTCTCTTTCCCCCCTTTCCTTCCCCGACCCTGCAAGACAGCAAGAAAAACACAAGCACATTAAAAATATCTATAGTTAAAAAATTCATTCATCAAGTTCAAAAAAAAAGAAAAGAAAGAGAAGAAAATATGCTTCCATCTGCCTTCTATCTTCTATCAGCTCTCTATCCGGAGGTGGATAGCATGTTTCATTATAAGTCCTTTAGAACTGTGGTTACTTATTATATTGATCAGAGTTACAAAGTCTTTCATGGTTTATTATCCTTACAATATTGTTATTATTGTATAAACTGTTCTCTTCATCCTGCTCACTTTACTTTGCATCAGTTCATACAAGTCTTCCCAACTTTTTCTGAAGGTTCAGAGCATTTAAACTGAATTCCCTTTTGTCTGTGAATCTGCCCTCTTTGAAGAACCACATGGCTACCATTTGCTTCCTAGAATTTTGTCCATGTTCAATACATAAGTAGGGCCAATGTTCACTACTACTTCTCTCTACTCTGAATCTGTGACTCAGAGATGAGTGGTGGTCAACAGAGCTGTCTGATGGCCCTCATACTTGTACCCAGCACTTGCTAAGGGATTCCTTGGAATCTCTTTCTATCCTGGTGCTTTCTGCCCTGGTGCTCAGGCTTGGCCCTTTGGTCTCTGGCTGCTAGAATACTCCACAACACTGCTCATTCTCCTGGCTAGATTCTCTCTCCAGTGTCTGAAGACATCTCCCTCTTTTTATGTGTGTGTGTATGTGTGTGTGTGTGTGTGTGTGTGTGTGTGTGTGTGTGTGTGTATCTATATCTATATACCTATATATATACAGACATAGATATAGATATATATGTATAGATATAGATATATATCCCTAAACCATCTTGGGCTTCAAAAATGACTCACTGCAACTTCTTGGATTTTCTGATCATAATTCAGTATAGAGCATTCTCTAGATCCTTGTCAAGGCAGTATAAGAGGAGAACTAGACTCTAACACCTCCTCTTACTCTGACATTTTGACTTTGTCTCCAATCTCATCTCCTTATGTACTCTGAATCAATCAGCCTACCCAATGGAAGAGACCTCTATCACATTCAAAGAGAAACTCTGTTCTCTTATTCAGAATATTCTCAATATTGATCTTTGGGAGGAGTCCTAGGCCTGTTCATTTGTTGAAATGAATGGTTCTAGAAGGCATGGGAAGGTGAATTCACTCTTCTATTCTGGAATGTAAACCCAAAATTATATATTTAGCAATTATGACTTTCTTCTTCAAGAGTTCTATAATGTGGAAATCAATTGATGGGAATATGGAAGTCATTCGCAGAATGTAGCAGATCATGGTTGTATGTCTGTAGGTTTTAGTGTATTATGTTTTGATTTGTCATATGATTTCTTCCACTTATGTCAGTGTGACTACATAACATCACTATAGTGAAAATATGCTCAATAGGAAAGTATATGTCGAACCTATACAGAATTGTATGCTGTCATGGGGAGGGAGGGGGGTGGGGGGGAAGGTGTGGGGGTATAAAATCTTAATTTTAAAGAAGTGATTGTAGAACATTTATAAATAAATAAAATAAAAATTAAAAAAAAAGATTTCTATAATGTTATCTCAAATTATCTTAGAGTAGAAAGTTACGTTGGAAGACAAAGAACTGTGCTAGATTGGACAGTTTTCTAAGCCAGAAATGGCTTGTTTATTAGGATAATGTTAATTTAATGAAAATCATTTCTGGCAGACTTGAGCCTAAACCACAGAATACAATACTAGTGTTTTTCAATAATACCTTTTAGTCACTATAACACAACAAAAATTGTAGTGAACAGAGGTAATTTGAAGAAAGGATTAAAACTTAATGAGGAGTAAATAATTTATTAGGAGAGATTTGGTGGGTTAAATAAAATACAGTTACATATATAATTTATATATAAATAAAACAATATATAAAATACAATAAAACAATAGATAATTTCATTAAATCAAATGATGATAATGAAACAACATATCAATACTTGGAGATACTGATAAAGCAATTATTGGGAAGAAATTTATTTCTTTACATTCTTATGTCAACAGAATAGAGAAAGAATAGATCAATGATGGGCACAAAACTAAAAAGACTAGAAAAGCAATAATCAAGGAACCCCACCTTAATACAAAGATAGACATTCAAAAAATCAAAGAAGAGATTTAAAAATTGAAGAAAAACCTTTAAAATTGATTGATGATTTTATTTATATATATATTAAAATTTTTTAACTGACAAAATAGGTAAACTATTAACTAGCCTTATAAAAAAAGAGAGGAAAATCAAATTGGCAGTACCAAAAATGAGAAAAGAGAATTCACTGAAAACAAAGAGGAGACAAATTATTAGAAATTATTCTGCCCAGTTATATGCCAACAAACTGGTAAATGAAAAAAGACAAATATTTATGAAAATTTAGAATGCCCAAATTAACAGAAAAGAAATAGGGAATTTAAAAAAAATAACCCAGTCTTGAAAAAAGAAACAACAAGGCATAAAATCAATTAAAGGAAACCATTTTTAACACTTACTATGTTGTTTGGGCATTGTGCTAAGCACTCAGTATGTAAATGGAACCAAGGAGTGAGATAGTATCTTAAACTGCTTACATTTTAATAATGGAAGACAACATAGAAACCAGATGAAAAGTGGGACAAGATAGGAAGGTGTATAAGGGTGGGAAGGCTATCCAACTGAGGGCAAAGTCTGCAGAGTGAGAAGTACAGACTCAGATAGGAACTTCAGAAAGATCTCAGTAACGGTAGAGTGTGTGTGTGTGTGTGTGTGTGTGTGTGTGTGTGCGCGTGCGCGCGCACAAAGAGGCTGTATCAATATATTAAACAGATTATACATTGTGACTATTTTGGATTTATACCAGGTTTTGCACACTAAGAAGGCTATAAACATAACAGACCATAATAATAAGTGATGTTATTTTGATCCTCTTCAAGTACAAATACAGCAACCAACTAATGGGAGAATAGAACTTTGCCCTGCCCCACCCTCTGCAAAACCTAGAACCAGATGGATTTACAAGAGAATTCTATCATATATTTATTATTATATATTTAATTTAATTATATATTCATATAATTATATATCTAAATATATGATGTTCTATCATATATTTAAAGAAAAATTAATTCTAATATTAGATAAATTTCTTGCAAAAATTTAACAAACTCCTTCTATGAGATAAATGCTATTATGTCTAAACCAGGGAGAGAGAAATTAGAGGGAAAAATTTATAGGCTAATACCTCTAAGCAAAAATATTGACTAAAACTTTATTAAAGACTGTCAACATATTAAAAAAATTATACATTGTGACTATCTTAGACTTATGCCAGGGTTGGTATAGAAAGAAAGCTATAAATATAATAGACTATAATAATAATAAAGATAAAACAAAAATTGATTGTATCAATAGGTACAAAAAGTGTTTGACAAAATACAATAACCCTTTATTTTTAAAACATTTATGAACATAGGAATACATAGACTATTTCCTAATATGGTATAGTATTTATGTATAGATAGCATTATCTACAATGGAGAAATTCTAGATGAAGAGTAAAGCAAGACGTTCGTTGTCATTGCTATTATTTGATATAGTTCTAGAAATGCTAGTTCTAGTAATGAGACAAGAAAAAGAAATAAGGGGAGTCAGCATAGGCAAAGCAGAAATAAAAAGACAATTTTTTAAAGATGATGACAATGTGGAAAAACAGCTTGCCTCAAAAACTAAGAAGGCCTGGATTTAAGTTCTGCCTCTGACATATACTGCTTGTGTGACCCTGGGCAAATCACTTAAACTTTCAGTGCTCTAGGCACCTCTCTAAGACCATAAGTTTCAGAGAACATGTTGCCATGCATTGGTAAAATGAGTTTTCTTGTCTGAGAGTTCTCTACAACAAGAAAATCATAGGTCCAATACCTGTCCCAATCCCTATAACTATCATAATCTACTTTAATTAAAAAAATAATTGACTTATACAACGATCAGCTGTTAATGACCTAACTCTTCTAAGCCCTACAAAGAAAGGTTCAAGAAAACTCTGAAAGACCTGTAATGGAAAATGCTATCCACTTCCAGAGAAAGAAATGATAGAATCTGAATGTAGATCAAAGCATACTTTTAAAAACTTGGTTTTTCTTGATTTTTTGGTGTGTTTTCTTATACAACATGACTAGTATGAAAATGTGCTTTGCATGACTGTACATTTTATCAAACTATTTGCCTCCTCAATGAAGGGAGAGGGGATGGAGAGTAGGAGAGAATTTGGAACTCAAAACTGTAAAAGAAAAAATAAGGTTAAAATTGTTTTTACACATAAGAAAAAAAATTACTGAAACAAAAACTTCACTAAAATGTCAGAATATAAAATAAACTCACAAAACTCACCAGACTTTCTATATGTTAGCAACAAAATCCAATAGAAAGAAATAGAAAAAGAAGTAATTTTCAAAATATTTGGGATTCCACCTATCAAGACACAAGCAAAATACATATAAACACAATTATAAAAAACTGCCTATAGAATAGGAAGACCTAAAGTGATATTAAGTGCTCATGACTGGACCATGATAATATGATAAAAATACAATATTGGCTAATTAATTTGCAGATTCCATGCCATACCATTTACACTATAAAACTTTCCTTTGTAGAACTAGACAAAATAAAAACAAAATTCATTTTAGAAAAACAAAAGGTCAAGACTTTTAAGGGAAATAATGAAACAAAAGTGAGGAGACCTAGTAGTGTCAGATCTCAAAGTATACTACAAAGCAGTAATGACCCATGCTACCTTGTACTGGTTAGAGAAAAGGAAAGCTGACAATAGGTAAGACCTAAAAGCAATTAGAAATAATAGTACAGTGTTTGGTAAACCCAGAGACTCTAACTACTGGCAGCTACGTGACACAGAGGATAGAGTGCTGGACTTAGAGTAAGGAAGAACTGAATTTAAATGCTCCCTCTGACACTAACCTATGTGATCATTGGTAAGTCACATAACCTTTCTGTGCCTTAATTTTCTCAGCTGTAAAATGGAAACAATCTAATGGGGGAAGAGATCACATAAAAAGGAAGCTGAAAAGCCAGGATAAGGAAGTAGAAGAGGCAGTCAAGGTACCCATCTCAAGGGTAGGATGATCAAAAGAATTAATGTAGCTGGTGGGAAATGAGAAGAAAACTATGCTGAGCTCCTTTCTTAAACATAGGCTCTGGAATCTATGGCCCTCTCCTCAGTCGAGATGGTCCAATCAGAGGGGCAGAGGGTACTGATAAGATGTGAATACCAGGCAGATTCAATTTCACAGGCTATTGAAATTTCTGAATGGTGAATTCTTGGGGAAGGAAAACAATGATGGAGATGTCCGAAGAAGTCCAAAAGCAAAGGTGCCTGTGGAAAATGAGAGAAAGACTTTGCTGAACCCCTTTCTTAAGTAAAGGTCCTGGAGCCCAAGGGTTCTGGTTTTAGGCAGTTTTCAAAAGAAAAAAAGCAAGTTTTCAACAACCATATAAAAAAAATGCTCCAAATCACTAATTATGGGAGAAATGCAAATTTGAAATCTCTAAGGTTTCACCTTACACTTACCACATTGTCAAAGATGATGAAAATGAATAATGACAGTTGTTGGAGGGGCTGTAGGAGGACACGATAACGTACTTGTGGCAGACCTATAAATTGAAACAATCATTCTAGAAAACAATTTGAAACTATGCTCAAAAAGGCACTAAATTGCACATATTGATGCAATGGTACCAATCTTAGGCTTTCTCTCCAGGGAGGTCAAAGAGAAAAGAAAAGGACCCATATCATAAAGATAACAGCTCTTTTTGTTGTAGCAAAGGTCTGGTAACAAAAGGTATGCCTTTCAACTGGGGAATGGCTGAGCCAATTGTGGTATTTTAATATAATGGAATATTATTGTACTGTAAGAAATGATAAAAGAGACAGATTAGAGAAATCTGGGAAGCTCATATGAACCGAAGCAAAGTAAGATGAGTAGAACTTTGAAAACAGCTACAATGTTGTAAAGGAAAACACCTGTGAAAGGCCTGAGATCTGTGACTGATGCAATAACCAAAAAACAAACAAATATAAAATAATGATGATGAACCTGCTTCTCAACTCTTGGCCAAGAAATGATAGACCAGAGGTGCAGAAAGCAATAAATAATTTCAGACATAGCCCATGTGTGAATTTGTTTTGCTCTACTATACCAATATATTATTAAGAGAAAGCTTTTGGGGGAGGATTAGGAGGTGGGTAGGAGTTATGGAGAATGGGAGGAATGTGAAAGAAAAAATGCATAAAATAAAGCAGAAGGAAATTCTGAAGAGAACACTGGCAAACAGGGCAGTGTTGGAGCTATAAATTTAATACATATAAATGTGACAAATTTAATACATACTTAAAAGACAAGTAGTGCATAATAAATATTCATGGTGTCATACAATACTACTTCTCTGTTCTTCAGATAAAATGTTTATATTTTTGAGTTTATGTAATGATAAAAATAAAAGAGAAAGATGAGCTACATTTACTGAAAATGGGACGAAAAAGGAGGGACAAGAAAAGATATCCAAAGATTTTGAGATATGGAGTTGCAAAGATGAAGGTAGATCAGGACAGATGGTATCTGTTGCCTCAATAAAGTAGAAGGGTAGTAGTGAGGGTTTGAGAAGAGAAAATTTGCAATAACTGCTGGTAGGCATGTGAGAGAAAGTCAATCAGAGATAAATAAGAGGATTTTTATCCAGGTCTAACTGAAGTTGGATAACATGAATATGCAGTAGACAAGTTCTGATAATCTCCTCCAGGAGCACTAAAGCAGCACTATGGTTACAATAGGGTATGAGCTTCAGAAGGAGAAGGAGGCAAGGGATTCCAGTGCATTGTTGATTTGATTAACTATATCATCAAGATTATGATGTAAGGAAAATGAAGCCAGTGTGTGGATGACGGACTTGTAGAATAAGGAGACACTAAGAGACTGAAGACGGGGTTAGCAGAAGTGAGGAAGTAAGAGCCATGGGAAGATAGGTAACTGATCAGAAATAGGAACTTCAGGGTTTTAGATTGGAGAAGGAACAAAGGTAATTGGGTATCATTAAGGGTTATGGGAGGAGGTGGGTGGCTGTGATAAAGCAGAGACAGAGTTTGTGAGAATAAAAGAATCCAGAGTATTCAAGTGATTGATGAATATGAATGATGAAGTTACCCAGAAGGGAAGAGATTGGTTTGAAGAGGATGACTATGAACCAGGTACTATAAATTCTTTGAGAAAGGAAGAAGAATGAACTGGAGTCAGTAAATGGAAACTACATGAATCTGGTCAGCTTGACATAAACAGATAGGAATGCTCTAATTATTTGCTGATTTCAGTAGCCTCCAACTATATGAAAGGGTTTTCCTCCTTTCCCCTTGTGAATCCTGTAGACTGATTGTTTCTGGGTCTCCAGAATTGGGTGGCAAATAAGGCATTGCAGTAGCCTCCTGAGTTCTAAAAAGCCTGAGGAACACCGGAGGCTCAGGAGTGTGGCAGCTGTATTTTCTGCAAAGCAGCACTGGTTTGTGGCTGGGGAAGCTTTCATTTCATACAATATGGCCATAGACAACACAGAGGTCTGGCTTAAGTTACCAGCAATTGAATGCCAGGCATATGATTAGACAGTACAAGACTAAGATGAAATATAAAATACCTTGAATGGCAGACCTACAAAAATGTTTTATGTTTTGCTGAGGTTTAAATATGTCTTCTGGCTTATTGTAACTGTAGTTATGAATTGCTGAATATCATCAATTATATTAAACCTGTTAATTTTGTGACTACGTGCTAGATTCTTTCATGTTTTGCATTTCCTTAGGTGTATGCTATTTGATCTTCCAACCCCCAAACTGAAAATATATGGCGGTGAATCTCATAGGAGAAGAGGTTGCTGAGTAATGGTGGCAGAGAAAGAAATATATATGCTTTCTGTCCTAGTGAATGGGCGAATTCAGTAAAGGAATGATCAATCCTGAAGAGCACCTCCATGAGGAAGCCTTTCAAGGTGAGGGAAGAATCATCTTTTGAGCTGACTTCACCACCATCATCACCATTGCCCACCCCCCTTCCCGACCCCTGCTTCCTTAATTCTCTAGTTATCAAGAACTCTATAGATACAATTCAATTTAACAAATATTTATTTTTTCCAAAAATTTTCTCATCTCCTCTTTTTAAAGTTAATTTATTTTTAATTTTCAACATTCACTTCCATAAGTTTTAAATTTTCTCCCCTTCCCATTTCTTCTCCCTTCCCAAGATGGCATGCAATCCAATATAGGCTCTGCACCTATATTCCCCTGAAACATATTTGCCCATTAGTCATGTTATGTAGAAGAACCAGAACAAACAGGAGGAACCACAGGAAAGAAAGAAAATAGTCTTCTTTGCTTCGTATTCATAGTTCTTTCTCTGGATGTGGATGGCATTTTCCATCATGAGTCCTTTGGAATTTTAACACTTTTTAAGAGCTTACTGTGTACAAAACAAAGCTCTGTGTTAAAGGCGAGGAGAGATACAAAGTTCAAGTAAGAAATAGTCCTGACCTCATGGAGCTTACAGTCTAATGTATGTATATATATGTACATACATATATATACACACATACACACATATATATGTATATATACACATATGAACATACATATACATACACAGACATACCCATATATTTTTATCCCCTACTGTTGCATCTGGACGTGATTTCATTGATAAAAGGAAGCTGCCTTTAGCAATGAAGACTGGCAACTCTTTGTAATTTATAGTCTTAGATAATAACAGTAAATAACAGATGCAAAAGATGTACAAAAAAGTCCTTTGTGGGGTCTGAGGTCTGGGAAGAGGAAGGCCCTTACCAACTAGGGAGCAATCATGAAATGCTTCCTGGTGAAGATGGTACATAAGCTGAGTTTTAAAAAAATGATTAAGGATTCCGCAGGTGAAAGGGGTGGGTGTGGAAAAGGCATGTTAGGCACAGGGAGTCAGGGGATGCTGCAGAACCTTCACTAGGAATTCCAGTACCTAGGACAAATTCTGTTTGGGTTAGAGGGAGATAGAGAAAAGAGAAACCAAATCTGTTGCCTGTTGCTGTCACTACTGGTCCTGGGCATCCTGTGTGGTATGGATTCCTGGGCTAAGTGATGCATGAGCAATACTCCTTGGTTGGATGAACTTATGACAGGGTGGGGAAAGTCAGACCCAAAAAAACCAGGATTTTCCACAATACAGTGGCATCTAGGGCCAGGTATGCATAGGAGTGTTCTTCCTTTCAGGGTCCTTACATAGGATAGGAGAAAGTATTTCTTCACAGTGACAGTCCTCTTTTAACTCGTTCTTCACCCTTTGCCGCCATTTCTGTACTGTTCTTCCGATATTGGCCCTCTGGAGCAAAACCCCAGTGATCTCTCAGAGGCAAAGAAATAGTTCTTTGTTGAAGAAGGGGAATAGTCCTTTGTTCCTAAGGCACAGATTATGAGCATGTATTCTAAGCATACCTGTTTTCTTGAAGTTACATGTTCCTAATCAGTGATCTGTATGAGGAGAGAATAAGAATTTACTGCCATGAATTCAGTTACACATATGTTTTTTGGGGAGGAAAGGTTGATAAAGTATTTCTCCAAGTTGGTGTTTTTAAGTGCTTATTGGAAAGATCTATTTGTTTCTGAGTATTGCCTAGATTTCTCCCAAAATTCTGTTGACCTAAAATAATATGAAATCCTTCTCTTGAAGGTGAGTTGGAATGGTATAATCATTGACTTCTTGACCAAGCACATGCTTCAGACTTTTTGCTGACCAGATTTGTCCTTCAGCCTTTCCTGCTTTCAGTTTCCTCTCATTTCCTTTTTAACCTATTTTAGCGTGGATTCTTCTGACCTTAGCCACCACCTCCTGCTGGCTCTGTGCCTTAGATCTCCCTGGTGAGCAAAGGGACAAATAACTCAACCTCTGTCTGGCGATACTCCATGTGTTACACAGTTTTAAATCATCAAGATCAATAGAGAATACTCATTCTCTGCCTTTTTGTAAACAGACTGAATCAGATGTGGCTGTTTGCCTAGAAAAAGCTGCCATCAGTTCCTGCTGGGGACGAGTCACTTCCTTTCTTGGCATATTTTCCTATTAATATTTCATCTGGTGGTCATGTCTAAAGGTCCCTTTCTCTGAAAGGAAGGTTCAAATGCAAAACTTCACTTTTCTTAAGTATTTGTTTAATTTGTCATCTGAAAAAAATGTTTTACCCAGGTTCTTGATTGAGCTGTCAACTAGAAGCAGTTCCTTCCCAAGACCCCAAGATCCATCCTTTAATGTACAAGGCTGGAACACTTCAGCCAAGTTTATAAGTTCTGGGTAGAACTTTCTAATGAATTCTAGTTTTAAAAAGAAACAGGTATAAATAGCTTAGGCTTTCCTCTCCCCTGCATATATACCACACTGCTAGACACAAAGTAATTTCTTTTGAACTAAATTTTACACTCATAATGGATTTTTTTTGTACTATAATGATATAGTGAATAGAATGCTGGAAAGACCTGAGTTCAAATAGATCCTTAGACATATACTAGCTGTGTGATCCTGGACAAGTCACTTAACCTCTTTCCCCCTCCGTTTCCTAATTTTTAAAATGAGTATAATAAGAGCATCTATCTTTCAAGGTTTTTGTGAAGATAGAATGAAATAATATTTGTAAAGCAGTTCACAAACCTTTAAGTGCTAAATACTTGTTAACCATGATTATGAGACATAATTATTTTTAAAGGCCCCATGCTAAATCTCATCAAGGATACAAAGATGGGTGAGACAGTCTCTGACTCCAAGGAGCTTATAGTCAAATAGTGGGGATAAGATATGTACACAAATAACTCTGAAAATAGGCAGAATATGGTTAAGTGTCATAGGAAGGGCACCACCAAGTGTTATGGAAGTTCAGCGGTTATTTTTATTTACTATATAAAGGAAGTTTGGTCAGAAGTCCATTAAGTTGCATGACTTCTTAATTCTCTCTTGCTTTTTCTTCTAAGTATTGGCTCTTTTACTATTTCAATGATTTATTTCATAAACAAACAACAAAGTAAATACTTCCTGAGTTCAATGCTCTGTTTCATGGACTGAGAGGAGGCCAGTTCCTCTTTATTAAATGTCTAGTCTAAGAGAATTCTCATGACAGAATTATAATTAGGCTAAAGGTGGGATTATATTCATGGCATGATGGGATGTGAACTGAATTTAGAATCCATCTGCCTGTCCTTTTCCATACCTTTCCTGAATCATCCTCTGTGCCTTATCCCCATGTGTGGGTGTAACTCAAAGTTTTATCTTGGGGGTCTTTTCACTTCTGTCACTGAACACACACACACACACACACACACACACACACACACACATACACACACTCTCTCTCTCTCTGTCTCTCTCTTTGTCTCTACCTCTCTCTCTGTCCCTCTTTTTGTCTCTCTCTCTCTCTGTGTCTCTGTCTCTGTTTCTCTCATCAGCTCCCATTGGTCTAATTCTCATTTTTATGCAGATAATATTCAGAATTAGGTATTTATCGCAAGTTTCTCTTCTGAGCTCTAGTCCTATTAGCCCCAGCTGCCTATGGGGCACTTGGAACCAGATGTTCTGTAGGCATCTCAAACTTAACATGTCTAATAACTGAGCTCCTTATCTTTTCCCCCAAGTCAACCCCCTTTCTTAACTTCCTTCCAGGGCACTACTATCTTTTCAGTTACTCAAGTGTAAACCTGAGTCACCTTTAACTCTTTGCTCTCTCTTCCTGATCCCATTATCCAGTCAGATACCAGAAAAAAAGTCTCATAGATTCTACATCTCTCTCTCTCTCTCTCTCTCTCTCTCTGTGCCCTTCTCTCTGCTCACCGGATTCACACCCTGGTTCAGGTACTCATCACCTCTGACTTGGACTATTGCAAAAGCTGGCAAGTTGGTCTGCCTGCCTCAGTTTTCTTCTCCAATTCATCCTCCAGTCAGCTGCCAAAGCGATATTCCAGAAACACAGGCCTCATCATTCTACTCTCCTGGCTAATGGATCTCAATAGCTCTCTCTTGGCAGTGAAGTAGATAGAGCACTGGGTTTGGAATCAGGAAGACTCATCTTCCTGAGTTCAAATACAGCCTCAGACACTTACTAGCTCAGTGTCCCTGGGCAAATCACCTAACCCTGTAAATAAGAGGATTTGTTCTGTAAAACTTGAATTCAATCAAAAGGCCACATCCAAGGACCTAGAAGGCCTTGAGGCTTCAGGTTTCCCACACCTGGATTAGGTACACAATATACATGAGTAAATGCCCATAACAATCTTAGCTATTGGGGCAAGAACTCACTATTTGACAAAAATTGCTTGGAAAACTGGAAAGCATCTAGAAGAAGGTAGGCATAGACCAACATCTCACAGTGTATACCAAGATTAGCTCAAAATGAGTATATGATTTAAACATTAAATGAGTATATGATTTAAACACTAAAATATTAAATTACATAGCAAATCTATGGATAAGGGAAGAATTCATGACTAAATAAAAGATAGACAATCTTGGGAGATAAAATGGATAATTTTGATTACTTTGAATTAAAAAAGGTCTTGCACAAAGAAAACCAATGCAGCCAAAATTAGAAAAAAAATCAGGAAACTGGGGAAAAAAATTGCAGCAAGTCTTTCTGATAAAGGCCTCATTTCTCAAATATACAGGAAACTGAGGTATATTTATAAAACTAAGAGCCATTCCCCATATGGTGGCCAAAGGATATGAACACACAGTTTTAGGAAGAAGAAATCAAAGCTATCAATAATCAAATAAAAAAGACTTGAAATCACTAATAATTAGAGAAATGCAAATTGAAACAATTCTGAGATACCACTTCAAACCCATTAGATTGGCTAACATGACAGAAAAGGAAAATGACACGCTGGAAGGGACATGAGAAATTAGATACACTAAGACACCGTTGGTGGAATTGTGAACTGGTCCAACCATTCTGAAGACTATTTTGGAACAATGCATGGAAGGTAGCAGCTAGGTGGTGCAGTGGATAATGTACTGTACCTGAAATAGGGAAAATTCCTTTTCCTGAGTTCAAATCTGGCTTCATACACTTACTAGCTATATGACCCTGGGCAAGTCATTTACCCCTGTTTGTCTCAGTTTCTTCATCTGTAAAATGAGCTGGAGAAGGAAATGGCAAATTAAGCCAGTATCTTAAACAAGAAAACCCCCATGGGATCACAAGGAGTCAGACATGATTGAAAAAACTGAACAACAACAATGCCCAAAGGGCTGCAGAACTTTTACCCAGAAGTACAATGATCCAAGACAATTCCAAAGGACTCATGATGAAAAAGGATGTCTATCTCCAGAGAGAAAACTGGTAGATCCTGAGTGCAGAATGAAGCATATTTCCCCCTATATTTATTTTTCTTGCTTTTTTTCACAACTTGGTTATTGTGGAAATTTTTTTTGTATGACTTCATATTTACAATGGGTATTGTATTTCTTGCCTTCTCAATGGGAAGGAGGGTAAAGACGGAAGAAAATTTGGAAATAAGAATTTAAAAAATGTAAAATAAAACACAGAGAGAGAATTAGGCCTAGCAATCGGCAGTTGGGTGATGTGTGGTGCGGAAAGGAACCAGCCCACTGAGCCAACTCAAGTGATCTTTACAGCAAAGGTCATGTGTCCAGGGTGGCATAGACTGTCTTTGCACTTCATTTAACACATTAACAGCTGGCTATCTCTGTTCCTTTTCTCATGTGATTCCATCTATTGAGGGTAAAATCAGTTGATTAAGGGTTTTCTGAACAACTCACTCCCACCCCCACATATATTTTGCATGTACTTAATTTTATAAGTTGTTTCACCTGAAACAACAGCTCACAAAGGCTGTGGTTTTATTTTTTCTCTTTTTATCCCCAGCACTTAGCAGCATCTGGTACATAGTAGGTACTCAATAAATACTTGTTAAGCACTTCCTATGAGGAACGCATTGTGCCAGTTGCTGGGACCAGGGCAGCTCTACTTTATCAATAATCTAGCATAAGTGTAGTAATAATCTGAATACTTATTGATTGGAGTCAAAATTTACTGTTGCTCTTCAGTCATGTTTGACTCATTATGACCCCATTTGGGGTTTTTCTGGCCATTTCCTTCTCCAACTCATTTTACAGATGAAGAAACTGAGGCAAACAAGGTTAAGTGACTTGCCCAGGATCACACGGATAGTAAGTGAATCTTCCTGATATTCACTGCGTCACCTAGCTGCCCCACAGGATAGGAATGAAGAAGATTGAAATAAGTTTGGAGATGAATGCCATTCCTGGAGGCAGGAATTTAGTGTGGTGCTAGTTTCCTGACAAAGTGACGATCTTATCCCAAAATTGTCTCAGCTCCCCAAGAAAGAACCAGAACTTTATAAGTAACCGAGGATATTGGGAGCTAGAATTCACAAGACACATTTGATCAAACAGTTTTAAAGGCACTCTATTATTTCTCCAGCATAAAGCTTCATTGGAGGGGAAAGGAGGGGGTTTACACTTCTTTTTCATTATTACTCTTGAGATTCTTGACCCTTTGTTTCTCTATGAAAATTTCATTATTATTTTTTCTAAATCTATAAAATACTCCTTTTGTAGTTTGGAACTCTGAACTCTAAGCAAATCAATTTAAATAGTATTGTCATTTTTATTATATGGATTTGGCCTACATATGAACATTAATATTTCTCCAATTAAATAGGTCTGTCTTCATTTTTGCAGTTTTATGGTCAAATTTATATAGTTCTTGGGTGAATTTTCATAAATACACTTCCTAATAGTTTATAGCTTCTGATGCTTTTTTGAGTGGAGTTTGTTTTTCTCTTTTCCTGTGGTTTTTCTTTCTGTTATATATGAATGCTGATGATTTATGCAAAATTTGTTTTATACCTTGAAACTTGATGAGTTTATTATTTCAGTTAATTTTTGGTTGACTGGCACAGTTTTCTAAAGTCAATCATGATTTCATCTACAAAAAGCAATAATTTTGTTTCCTCTTTGCCTGTGTTTATCCTTTCATTTTCTTTCTTGTCTTACTTCTACAGCTAGCCTTTATAGATCTTAACTTAAAAACACCAACGTCTCCTACTGCATCTAGGGCCATCTCCAGTCGTTGTGATCTGTATGTTGCCACTGGACCCAGGTGGCTCCAGAGGTGACAGTGAAGTGATTTTGTTTAGCCTTCCCTCACTACTCCCATTCACCTTCCTGATGTCATGGTCCTCTTTGAAAATGAAAAATTGGCAATAACAAGGGAGAGTGGCAGCCAAGGCATATGATTATCTACCAAGCTCCTGTTACCTGACCTAGCTTACAAAATGAAGGGGGAAATTCCTATTTATATTTATAGTAACTTTTTTTGTGGTAGCAAAAAAGACTTGAAACAAAGTAGATGACCTTTAACTAAGGAATGGCTAAGCATGTTATTGTGCATAAATGTAATAGAATTTTACTGAATCATGAGCTAGTCACTTGATGAAATGAGAATTTTACTGATAAACATGAAGAATTCAGAGAAACATGAGAAGACTTAGAGTCAATAGTCAAATATTTATTAAGTGCCTACTATGTGCCAGATGCTGGGTGCATAAATACAAAAAAAAATGACAGTCCCTTCCCTCAAGGAATTTATAATCTAATGGATTAAGGCAGAGTAAAGTAAGTATGATCATATATAACTATGATAACGAAAAGAATGAGAAAAAAAGTGAATTAAATGCTGTATAATTATCATGAATTAAAAGCTTAGTCCTGGAAATGAACTGAGAAGACATAACTTCATTCTTTTTCCTCCTTCATTCTTTGTGGGAGTGGCGATGGGGGTAACAATAGATGAGAAAAACTGCATACAATATCAGACTGGGTTGATAGGCTTATTGGCTTTGCTTTTCCTTTTCCTATTAAAAATTTATGGTCACAAAGTATGGTTCATTAGTATAATATGAATAAAAATGAAATTCTAAAAGTGAAGGAAAAAAGAGATGTAAGGACCAATTTATTGAACTTAGATCCCCATACAACTTTTGTTCTTAAATTTGTTCTAGGCTTGAACAACATTGATTAGGCAAACGATCATTTTATCAAATGTCTATACCACCATAAAAAACTACCAGTAAAAAAATAAATGTATATTTGCTGTTGTGGTCATTGTTTTAAATGAAATAGTAGCAAATATTTACGTAGCATGGCCTAGTGGAAAGAAGGCTAGCTTAGGAATCTAGGAAAGCAGAGTTAAAGTCCTGCCTCTGACACATGGACTGTGGATGAGTCAGTTAACCTTCAAGCAGCATTCCAGGTAATTTTTTAAGACTCTGGTGGAGTGACTGGTAGAGTGGATTTCCACACCAGGAATTCCCAACAGTGATAAAATCACAAATCCAACCCCCAGTCTGCCTCCACACCCCAAAAAATCATTCCAGAAATCAAAGTGTAGAATTTGTCTTATGGATTTTTATATTCAAGAGACCAGTCTTGGGATCATAAGGAAGAACCTCATACTCTGAGAATTAATGCTATGAGGCACATGTGAAATAGACATGGGAGAAAGCTTAGAAGCTAAGATCTGTGTCTTTGGACATAATAAATAGATCTCATTTTGATAATATTTAAAAGGTAGTGCCATAGGGAGGGGTTTGGGGAATAGTTAGGTGGTGTAGCAGATAGATTTCTGGGCCTGGAGTCAGGAAGACTCATCTGACTTCAGACACTTACTAGCTGCGTGAGCCTGGGCAACTCACTTAACCTGTTAGCCTCAATTTCCACATCTGTCAAATGAGCTGGAGAAGGAAATGGCAAACCACTCCACTATCATAGCCCAGAAAAATCCAAATGTGGGGCCATGAAGAGTCTGAAACAAGTCAACAACCATCCATCTTTCTCATTTTATAGATAATAAAACTGAGAAACTGAACAACAATAAAAGTCATAGATGAGGTTGTAAAGGTAGAGAGAACAAAGATCTAAACTAGGATGTGGGGTAGCATCCTTGGAGTTCTGTGTTTCTTTGTGGATCTGTCAATATGTTCTTCCAAGCCCGTGTTTAGCCAGAGTTTCCCTAAATGGAGTAGAAACAGAGATTTCAAATCACAGTTTCAGATCTGAAAGAGAATACATGACTCAGAAGAGGGCGAGATGACTGAATACTGACAAGGCAGTCTTGAGCATGAACACAGGCTGTGTCAATGAGGAGGAATGCTGACTGGCCGAGGTGAGGAGGGCTGGGACATGAGAAAAGGTTGCTTGCTTCTGTTAGATGCCACAACTCGGAAACTGGTTAAACCTCAGAAGGAATCATATCCTTGGGTCAGGGCAGGCTGCCAACTAGGTTTCAGTCTGAGGCTCCAGAAACCCGTTTCCCTGGGAGAACAATAGCGGTAAGCACAGAGGAACCGATTCACTGGCAAGCTGTCCATGTGCTGCAGACTCTTCTGTGTTACTAGGGGGTAGTCTCTTCCTGTCACCCTACATGATTCAGAGGTTTATTTATTTAAGATCCCCAAAAAACTATTATGAGTTATGCATTAGGAATAATTCTGGAATTGAAGAGAACTTAGAGGTCATTTTTTCCAAACCTTTTCATTTTACAGATGAGAAAAAATGAATTCCAGAGAGGTTCAGTGATTTACTTGTCCCAGGTCATACAGGTACTAGGACTTCCCTTCTTTGGGTTCTTTACACAAGGGTTGGATGACCACTTGTTGGGAATGTAGTAGTGGGGTTTCCTTTCATATATAGATTGGACCAGATTGCTGCTGAGGTCTCTCCTGTCCCTCAAATGCTGTGATGCTGTGTTAGAGTAAAACTTAGCATGGGGCAGCAGGACTTTGCCCCATGTTTTTGGATGGAAACCCTTTCTACTTCTTACTTTGTGAAGCCCCGGGGACAACTACTTTCATCATTGCGAAACCTCTTTCAGGACCCTCCCACTAATCCTTAAGGTGGTGGGGTCCTAGAAGTGTATCCATAGTAGGGATGTCCTGCGTTGTTATGACCTATGCACTCCTAGGTCTCTCCTTTCAATTGCCCATTTGGTTATTCCCCTCCTGCCACATCCCCTTTCTCTTCCTCTAAGAATTTGTCTTAAGCACAGTTTATGATTAGTTACAACAATTGGCATGGCAATCAGAAAGCTACTCCAAATTGTATTCTTCAGAGTGGGACTGTGATATTACAGGCAACTTAATGCTCTGCCATGGGTCAGATATTTTGGGTATTGGTCTCATGATCTCTCTGCTTGGGGGCTTAAAAATATAGTGGAATTAATCATAGCTAATAAGAATATAGTCAGTCAATAAATATTTTTAAAGTGCCTACTATGTGCCAGCCATTGTACACATTGGGAGGAAAAATCCTCCCAAAATAAGACATTCAAACCAGGCTCAGTTCTCAAAGAACTCCCAGTCTAATGGCAGAGACAACATGCAAACAACTATGGACAATCAAGTTATATACAGAATAAATTGGAGATAATCAATAGAGGGAAGGCACTAGAATAAAGGGAAATAAGGAAAGGCATTTGGTAAATGGTGGGATTTTACCCTGGACTTTCAGGAAGCCAGTGAAGCCATGAGGTAGGGATGAGGAGGGATAGAATTCCAGGCATGAAGGACAGACAAGGAAAGAGTCTTGTTTGAGAAAAGGTAAGGAGTTACATGTTATCACATTTGATTAACCTGAGGTCTCGATGGATTTGAAAAGCTCAGATTCTGGTCTAATATTTTCCAGATCAATTAGAGGATAGACACTGTTTCCCCAGTAGGGCAGGTAAGTGGTAAAGTGGATAGAGTGCTGGACCTGGAATCAGGAAGCCCTTAGACACTAGTGATTCATTATCCTTCCAGCCACTCAAACCTGTTTTCCTCAATTTCTTCATCTGTCAAATGAGCTGGAGAAGGAAAGAGCAAACCTTTCCAGTATCTTTGCCAGGAAAGCCCCAAATGGGGTCACAAAGAGTCAGCCAGGACTGAACAGTAACAACAATAAAGCCAGTATCACTGAATGACAGACTACTTGGGGGAGAGTAAGGTGTAAGAAGACTGGAAAGATAGGAAGGGACTAGGATATGAATAACTCTGAACACTAAATGGGATTTTATAATTGTTCTTGGACATGATAGGTAGTCAATGGAATTTCAAATTTTATTTATTTATTTTTAGTTTTCAACGTTTATTTCCACAAGATTTTGAGTTCCAAATTTTCTCCTCCTCTTCCCCTCCACCCACCCCAAGACAGTGTGCGTTCTGATTACCCCTTCCCCTAATTTGTCCTCCCTTCTATCACACCCTTCCCTTCTCTTTTCCCCATCCTCTCTATTTTCTTGTAGGGCAAGATAGATTCCTATACCCCATTGCCTGTATATCTTATTTCCCAGTTGCATGTCAAATCAATTTTTAACATTTTTTAAAAAACCTTTGAGTTCCAACTTCTCTCCCTTCCTCCCTCTCCACCCATCCCCACTGAGAAAGCAAGCAATTCAATATAGGCTATACATGTGTAGTTATGGAAAAGACTTCCATAAAAGTTGTTATAAAAGGCTAACTATACTTCCCTCCATCCTATCCTGCCCCTATTCATTCTATTCTCTCTTTTGACCTTGTCCCTCCTCAAAAGTGTTTACTTCTAATTACCTCCTCCTCCCATTTGCTCTCCCTTCTATCATCCCCTCCTCCTTTATCATCCCCTCCCACTTTATTCCCTTCTCCAGGGGTGGCTAGGTGGTTCAGTGGATAGAGCACCAGTGCAGGAGTCAGGAGGACCTGAGTTCAAATTTCACCTCAGACACTTGACACTGAATAGCTGTGTGACCTTGGGCAAGTCACTTAACCCCAAGTGCCTCATCCTGGGTCATCTCCAGTCATCCTGATGAATTATCTGGTAACTGGATTCAGATGACTCTGGAGGAGATGTGAGGCTGGTGACCTGTACAGCCCTCTCTCACTCAAACCAAAGTCAAGTGCAAGTCATGTCATTATTTCTCTAATGGCATGGTCTTCTTCAGTAACGAAGGACAAACACACACAATCCCCTTCTCCTCTGCTTTCCTGTAGTGTAAGACAGATTTTCATAGTAAATTGAGTGTGCATGTAAGGTTCACTTTTTCCCTCTTATCTCTCCCCTCTTCCCTTCCAGTCAATGGAATTTATTAAGGGGTAGCATCACGTGGCCCAACTTGCTCTTTAGGAAGATCACCTTGACAGCTAAGTGGAGAATGGATTAGAGTTGGGAGAGACTTGAGGTAGGGAGACCAATCAGAAGGTTGTTGTAATAATTGAGGCAGGAGATGATCAGGGTCCAGGGTTTGTTCTTTTAGAGGCAATCGGTGTTGTGACTTGCCTAAGATCACACAGGCACAAGCAGTTTGAAGTTAGGTTTGAACTCAGGAAGATGAGTCTTCCTGACTCCAGGATGAGTGTTCTAGCCACTTTGCCCTCTAGCTTCCCCCTGGAGTTTGTGCCAATGTTGTGATAGTGTTAGAGGAGAGAAGGGGGTGAATACAAGAGCTAAAATCAGCAGGATTTGGTAATAGATTAAATATGGTGGGGCATGAGAGAAGGAAATGTTGATGACACTGAGACTGTGAGGCTGGTCACTGGGAGGATGGTGGCACTCTCAATAGTTACAGAGAAGTTAGAAAGATGGAAGAATTTGATGGTGGATAATAAGTTCAGTTTTGTATACATTGAGTTGCAGATGTCTGTGCAGCTTGAGACGTCTAACAGGCAGTTGGAGATGTAGTACTGGAGGTTAGCAGAGAGGTTAGGGGTAGATAAGTTGATCTGAGAATCATCAGCATAGAGATGATAATTGAATCCATGGGAACCAATGAGATTACCAAGTGAAATAGTGTAGAGGAAGATGAGAAGGACCAAGTCTGTGGGACACTCATGTTTATGAAGCATTACCTAAATAAAAATCCCCAAAAAAAGACTTAGGAGTGGTCAAAGAGGTGGGAGGTGAACCAGGAGAGAAGTGTCATGAAAACTTAGAAGAGGTTGATCAACAGTGTCAAAGGCTGGAGAAAAGTCTAGAAGGATGAGGACTGAGAAAAGGCCATTACATTTGACAATTAAAAGATTACTGGCAACTTTATAGAAAGTAATTTTAGCTGAATAATGAGATTAAAGTCAAACTGTAGAAAGTTAAAAAGAGAATGAGAGGAAAGGAAGTGGAGGCATCTGTTGTAGATGGTCTTCTCAAGGAGTTTAGCCAAAAAAGGAAGGAGAGATATAGGGTGATGGCTGCAGGGGGAGGTGTAGGGGGGAGGTGGATGAATCAAATGAGGGTTTGTTGTTCCTTTTTAGGATGGAAGAGACATGAGCATGATTCTTGGTAATAGGGAAGCAGCCAGTGCATAGGCAAGACTGAAGATAAATGAGAGAGTGGGGATGATAGAGGAGGCAATGTGCTTGAGAAGATGGCTTGGAATGGGGTCATTTGTGAAGGAGAAAGGCTACTTCTTCTTGTGATACAAGGGTGAAGGAAGAGATAGTGGAAGGAGGCATCGGAAAGATGTAAGATGAGGAGAGGGGGAGAAGAGAGAACTGTTGGTGAATGGCCTTAACATTTCAGCGAAATATGAGGCAAATTTCTTAGCTGAGAGGGTGGGGAGTGGAAGTCATGGAAAATTTGAGGAGGGATGAAAAGGTTTGGAAAAGCTACTGCATTAAGTTGAATAGTGAGTCAATTAGGGAGATTGCTTTGCTATAGGAAGGGCCCAATTGAACTCATGTAACATAAATTTGTTAGTGGATCCAGTCAGCATAGTTTTGTGATTTTTTTCCATCTTCATTTGGCAGCACATGAATAGGAGCTGTGCATGGTAGGAGTAATCCAAAGCTGAGGTTTAACAGGCAAAATTGGTTATAGGATAAGAGGGTAAGGGATATGGTGCTTCAATGTTACAAACCACTTTACATGTTATCACACTTGATTAACCTGATGTCCCAATGGATTTGAAAAGCTCCGATTCTAGTCTAATATTTTCCAGACGAGTTAGAAGATAGACACTGCTTCCTTGGTTAGGTATTAGGGTCCCTTTCCACGAATAAGGTAATAGGATCTTCATAAACTTCTAAGTTCAACATGGCAAGAAAGGGCAAATAACTTTTTCTTTGGTATTTCAAGGTTCTATATCCTATATTTTGAAATATATCTATATTTCATTGTTGGGTTCACTCTCTTTATTTAAGCGGATTCTCAAACCCTCTGTAACTTAATCAATGGTTTTTGAAAGTTCTTTTCGAAAAAGTCTTCACCAATCTGATGAGGATCATCTCTGGATTCAGCAAGGCTAGTCCATAGACAACAGACATACAGACATACCTGACTCTGAATAGTTGCTCTGGGCCCATCTGTGATTAAATTGATGTAGGGGATTCCCAGCGTGAATATTTCTTCCAATTGAGCTTATTGCTGATGAATAAATTCTGTGAACCTTATACTCAGTCTTTCAATAAGTATTTTCCCACAATATGACAGGGACTATACTAAGCACTGGGGAAAGGCAAAAAAAAAAAATAGTCATTAGTCTCAAGGAGCTCACAATCTAATGGGAGAGGCAACATGAAGACCACAGTGTTAGAGAGCTGCCTGGGAGCATTAAGAGACTAAATGATAACTGATAGTATGTGTCACAGCTGGAATTTGAATCCAAATCTTTCTAACTCCAAGCCCAACATTTTAACCTGTCTCTTATGTCACATCAATGAATTCAACTCCTAGCATATACAGATAGCCATTCTATTCTGGCCAAGATAGGTTAGTTCAACTAGGGAAATGTACTGGTAGGGAATATGGAGTAGTCTACTAGTTGATATGAAGGTCCCATAGCTATCTTAGTGGGGACTCTGACAGAATTAGTTGTTAAAATGCTGCTGTCATACCAACTCAAATCAGTGGTGTTATGACTTATAAAGAACTGGGTTTGTGTGGGGCCTGCCCAGATCCTAATGAACATAATAGCTCTAATGTATCTTTAGAACCAGCCCAAGCCTCTCTGATGTCTTAGGGATCTCCTAACACTTTGCACAACTTATATTATTCTTACTTTCCTGGTGTTGGTAACAACCTGAGAAGATTGCAACCCCTTCACATATTCTCGTCTTGTACAATCCTTGTTGGTAAGACAAATTTTCCACGAAGGAGAATACCAGGTCAGGGCTCTAGTTAGTTGACTTTTTCTTATTATTGGTTATCTCCTTCCCTCTGGCTACATGGATGGCCAGGTCACCTCCTTTTCAGATCATACAAATCTTTAATGATATATTTTATGGTTCTCACATAAGTCATTGTTAGTAATATGATATAGTTTACTTAATTTATGGTACAAGTCTTCATGTTACCTTTTGAGTTATCTACAACTTTGATATTTCTGAAATTATGATGTATATATATACATATATACAAATCTTTAATGATATATTTTATGGTTCTCACATAAGTCATTGTTAGTAATATGATATAGTTTACTTAATTTATGGTACAAGTCTTCATGTTACCTTTTGAGTTATCTACAACTTTGATATTTCTGAAATTATGATGTATATATATACATCATAATTTCAGAAATTTCAGAAATATCAAAGTTGTAGATAACTCAAAAGGTAACGTGAAGACTTGTATATGTATATATACATATATAGCCACACAGTGGTAACTTTTATTTATACATGTCATACTGCTTTTTTTTTTTAAATGGCAATGAACTTCAAAGCATTTGCTATAACTTCATTTGAGTCTTGCAGTAGGCTTGTGAGGTTAAGGTTCTACAGATATTATTTATTACCATTTAACAGATAAGGAAAGTTAGGCTCAGGGAAATGAAGAAATCTTTCTTTCCTAAATGTCTGGAGGATGTGAAACCCAGCTCTCTCCTGATTCCAAGTCCAGTGACTTTCTATAACATGCTTTCAAGATGAGGTTTAGCAACATGGAATAGTTGAAATTGTTAAGCATATTTCCTCATAGGAAAATAGGATATATTATAATCTATAAAAGAATATATCATAATCTATAATAGAATCTATAATCTATAATATAATCTGTAATAGAATATATTATGATCTATAACAGAATGCATTATAATCTATAACAGAATTCTAGAGCGGCAATGGCTCTTACAATACTAGACCATCAGGTCCAACGCTTTGTTTTACAGACTAGGAAACTGAGTCCCTGCGAGGAGAGCTGAACCAGTCGGTGTACGGTGGGCATATTCACAGACCACGTGCTTTCTTTCCACTACAGTTGGCTTCTAAATAGTAGCTAGTATTCGTGAATTTGCTTTATCTCCCCTTCCAAACTCCAAGTTCCTTGACGAAAGGGCCTATTTTTGTAGTTACTCCAGAGAACAAAACTGGTGCTTTAAAGATGAAAGTGGAACGAACGGACAGACAGGTTGACAGTCCCCACAGCAGGAACCTAAAGACAAGCAGTCCCCAAACCGCAATTCTTTCCCGCGCAGGCGCACAGGGTAAGCGAGGTCTTCCGTTCCCTCCGTTCCCTCCTCCGTTCCTCCGGGGGCCGACCTTGCTTCCGGCCGCTCAGTGCGCAGTCGCAGAGTTCGCCCCAAGATGGCTGCCCCCGTGGACCTGGAGTTGAAGAAGGTAAAAGAGGGTCTGGAATGGGAAGAATCATCCTTAGAGAGTCTGAGGGACCCCTGAGCGAGGAAGGCGAGGAGGACGCCCGGCACGACGGCGGGAGGGGGGCCTGTGGGAGCCCGTGCTAGGGTCGGGCCTTCTCCGCGCTCTCTGGGGCTGTGGGCTCTTGGGGGTCTGGCCGGGCCCGTCGGGCCTCCCATTCGTGGTCTGTGCGCCGAGCGTTCGGGCTCCCGTGCCTTCGTGCAGCCGCTGCGGCCTGAGGGTGGGGGAGGGGACTCCATCTTCCAGAATAGAAAGAGGCAGGAAGCTGTTTTCTGTCAATGATGGGGAGATTCCAGGACTGTTCGCGTTTGAACCACGCCCCTCCCCCCCATCGCCATCACCGATGTTTTCAAGCACCGCCAGTGGCCCCTCATTTTTAAAAAAATCAAAATACTAATTAGATCTGAAAAAAAGTCTAGAACTTAATCTGGTTAGCAAAACACTGCCATTAGAGTCAGGGTAGATTTCAGGATAAACCCTGTTTTGCTACACTATGACTTTGGGCAAGTCACCTTCCTGGACTCCTGTTTCTTTACACAGTGAGGGAGCTGCCTTCTCTTGGCACGGAGAGAACTAGAGGAGGACGGAGAGCCGGCTGTCCTCCCCTTGGCGGAGGGAGGGAGCATGTTGAATGCATCTGTCACTTGAGGTTACTGTCAGTGGTTTTCACTTAACTTTTTTTTTTTTTTTAGTCGCGAAGGGAGGAGGGGTTAACGGGAGGGGCGGTTCTCCGGAGAGACAGTGTATCATTAAAACCAAAGCATCCATAAAACTTAGCAAAAATAATGTTAAATAAAATTAGGGAGTTAGATTAGATGATCTTCAGGGTTTCTTTCAGCACAGAGAGGTAGTGGTACAGTGTCATTATAAGAACTCTGGATTTGGAGTTAGAATGCCTGCGTTTGTATCCTGGACTTAGCATTCTGACTCTGATACTAGCAGTGTGACTGTGGTCCGGTCAGTTCCCCTTTCTGCTCCTTAGTTCTCTCATTTGTAAAAAAGAGATAATCATATTTATTCCATACACTTCATATAGTTGTCCTGAAAAGAGCATTTTGTAAATCTCAAAGCACTGTGTAAATAGGAGTTATTAAATCCTGTGAGTATCCTTGTCGGTTTTGTTTTACCAATGGAGCTCTTTTCCCAAACTTTTAAAGGCCCCTTTGATTTTAGTGGGAAGTTTGGACTACCTGATGTTCTTACAGTACTGTCTCAGACTTTCAAGGGTTTTGTTTATTTTTATTGTTTTTTAAAGGCTTACTTGGGGAAAAAAAATCCAACAAAGTTTTCCCCATGAAGTAAATTGAGAAGATTGAAAATTTCTGTCTAAATCATAGGTTCTAGGTATGTACATTTCCCAAAATAATTTTAGGTCTTTAGAGTACTTAAGGAGGACTTTGATAGTCCTTAAAACCCAGTCATAGAATCAGAGAACTGGGAGAGATCTTAAAAGATCAGAGTCCAATTCTCTCATTTTATTTTGAATAAAATCTATTTTTTTAGAGATATAAATCATCTGGTCAGTCTTTATTTCTTAGAAGAAGAAACTTAGGCCCAAAGAGCTTAAATGATTTGGCCAGGGTTTCACAACTATTAAGTAGGAAAGCCAAGACTAGGACCTAGTTTCCTGATTCTAGTGCTCTGTTACACTATACTTTAATGATATATTTAGCTTTGCTGTTTGCAAGACCACATGGTCAAACATTTCTTCTCTCAGAAAAAACAATTGCTAAAAAGAAGTTTGTGGTCTTAAATTTAGTATGAGTTTATAGTTTAAAGGAAAGAGAAGGCAGGTAGAGGTTATAATGAGCAATGTGCCTCACTTTCCAGGACTTTGAATTTTTTTTTGGTTAAAAAATAGGAAAAAATGCAATAGAAATTTTTAATCCTGAATGCAAGTTAAAATTGGCACAAAGTTATTTTAACCAAGAGCTTAACAATAATTTGTTTTTAGTAAAGGCAATTATGTGTTTTGGTTTTAAAGTAGGCTAAAGATTTTATTTTTAAACATTCCTCCAGTCATTTATTAGTTGGAGACAAATGTGGAAAATTTCAGGAATTAAATAATCTGGAATAGTTATGAGTGAGGGAAAACGGGGTGAGAGTGAAAGTCAAGCTATGGTTTTGCTATGCCTTAGTAATCACAAATGCTATGATTAAGGCATAAATTTGATAGCATGTGAAAATCATTCCAGGCACTTTAGCAAGAGTATTATTCATGGACGGTGTTTATCCCTAGAATAGGGTACGCATAGACAGTAGTAAAATTTTGCTTGGTATCTGTGTGGAGGAATCAAGATATGATTCCATAACTTAATTTTCTTGGTTTTTTTGTTATAATAGTTATGTTCTCAGCTGTTATATTTTTGGTTCACATTTTTGAATTTTCTCTCATTTTTTTCCCTTGAGTTCCTATATTACGTATTGTTTAACCTGTTTATTTGGCATTTAATACCACTTTGTTTTGTTATATTTTTAATGTGTATTGTCTCTTCCACTAGACTATAACTTTGAATTCAAAGATTATCTCTAAAAGTCTTCCACCTCAGACTTCATGTAGCACTTTATATCTTTGTAATTTATTTAACATGTATTGTTATATTATGTATATGTATTATGTATAATATATTACATGTAATACATATGTATTATGTATAATAGTATGTATTATTTTCTCAGTGCCTTCTTTTAGACTGTAAACTTCATGAGGGTAAGGTTTATCCAAACTATGTATGTAAACTCCTTGTCTTATCTCAACTTTGTTGTTTGTTTCTTTCCCAGTGCTTAGAAGAATGCTCTGCATTCACCCTAGGTACTTTATAAATGTTGGATTTGTATTTTCAGTTCATTGTACATAGTGAGTACTCAATAAATATTGAATGATAACTGTTATTCTATATTTATTGGTAAGTTATAAGGTTTTGACTATGTTGAGAATTTAAAGCTAAAATCACATGTTTTGAATTGTTGTATTTTGGATTTTATTTATTAGCCTCTCTCAAATGTTTTATTTGCTAAATCAATGGCTTATTTTTATTTTTATTTTTTTTTTGGTCAGGCCTTCACAGAACTCCAGGCCAAAGTTATTGATACTCAGCAGAAGGTGAAGCTTGCAGATATACAGATCGAACAGCTAAATAGAACAAAAAAGCATGCGCATCTTACAGATACAGAAATTATGACTTTGGTAGATGAGACTCACATGTATGAAGGTGTAGGGAGAATGTAAGTAAAGTTTCTTTATTAAGGGGGTGGTTCTTGGGATGATTTATGTCAGAATTCTGTAAAAAATAGTTTTATTGATGCTTTGTTTTTTTTTAAGTATCAATGTCATTTTCCCAACTCCAATATAACTCTCCTTTGTAACAAAGAACATTTGAGCAAAACAAGCTAACAGTGACCATGTCCAACAATGTATTCTTCCTTCTGTACTCATTTGGTCACCTTTCGGCCTTTAAGGTGGACCAAAGAAATCTCAGCAGTAACGACAATCAAATGAACATACAGCTAACATAAAAGAAGATCTAGTAATTGTACATTGTCAAGCAGTGTTCAGACATGAAGAGTAGCAACTTATACAGGAGAAATCCTATAGAAATCAATTCCTCTTGTGCTGATCTTACATTATCACCAATCATGTAAATTTATTTCCATTTGTATTATGCACTAAAGTCTACTTTATCTTCCTTTAGTAGGAAAGAAGGTATAAAAAGCATGATTGCAAAAATCTAAGTCCATTATAATTCATTTGGCATGTTTGTTTTTATTATTGTCTGTTTTTGTATTAAAATTTTGAATATTGCCTGTATGAAGGGATCATTGCTTGAGGTATGTCTGTCATTACTTTATACAGAAATTTCTGACGGTATCTTGTTTCTGATTGATTTATAATTAAGCTTAATATATGTATTGTAAAAATTACTTGTAAAATGTCATTAGGAAAGCGAGTCTAGGTTCATGAATTCAACTATTCTCCTTGAAAAGAAAGTAACAATCTGATTAATTCTCATTTTACTCTTTCAGAATATGTATTATACACAAATTCTTTTGCAGCTTTCTAAAGCCTAACATTTTCTGGTTAAGTATGTTTTGAGAGGAAGTAAATCCTTATTTGAGTTAGTTGTTGAGACATAGTAGAACTGGGAAGATGACAAAATTAAAAACCTTGACTGTGGCTGGGCAGCATCGACTGCATACTTGGCATTGACTGCATGATAATTTTATCCATAAGTCTTAAAATGATAGCACTAACTTCTCTGAGGCGCAGTGTCTGTTGATGTGCTGCATTTGAGTTAAACATCCTTGTCCTTTTTTTGCAACATCTAGTGAATTTCCAAAGTGGAAAATTGGAATTAATGTCTCTTACCACTTCTTCAACCCCTGGAGAATTCTTTTTTTGTTTGAGTATTTTAATTTAATTTATTCTATCAAGTAGCTAGGAAAATGCTTTTTTTCATCAAGTAGCTGGGAAGATGTTGGGTAGTTCCATTAAGATAATTTGACATAAATAACTTAAGGGGGGGATAAACAATTAGTTCACAGTAGACCAGTGTGCTCTCCAGAATATGTTAAGTAGATGCTGTTTCTTTTTTAGAAAACCTGCTTTTCAAACTTTTGATGTAATGATATTCTTCTGTGGCTTAAAACTTAACTTTTAATTTTGACTTCATTGTTTCCTACATCACATTGACAGTGTGAGTTTGACCCTGTAGTGTAGGGGCATGTAAGGTGAACAGAGTTTGTTGTTTAGCTAGAATGAGAATGCATTATGAGTGAGAGAAGATTTGTGAGTATCAGTCTTGTCACGAGGACATTCCCTTTTTTGATGCTAAGCCTGAACTATCTATTTATGAATTTGTATTCTTGGGTGCAGTATCTTTGTGATTCAGTTCTTTTTTTTTTTTTTTAATTTCCAGTTATTATCCTAGTTAGTTTTGTCTCTTTGAGGGGTGGTGGTGGAGGATATATTAACATCACTTTCTTGTGTGTTAATTAGGTTTCAGGGTTTGATTTAGGATTTGTTCTAGCATTTTGAGGATGATGATTTTGATTCCTTCCTTGTTTTATTTCCCAGATTAATTGCATCTTTCTTTTTTTTTAATCCTTTGGAAAAAGAGTAGTAGCTTAAAGAGAGTAAAATACTCATGCATTATAATATATTGTTAGTGACCCAGTCCAGAAGAAAGAAAAAAATACATCTGCTATGAAGTGTTAGAAACAATAAAAATGAATAAGAAAATCACTTCAGAAGAATTTATAAAACTACTGATAGGCTAAGTCCCTTTTAATTCTTATATGGGGTAAATTTGGTAGTAGTAGTTAACACTTATACAATGGCTATTTTTGGTTTAGTACAGGTAAAATCAAGCTTCATGGTAAAAGATAATGAATTACTATATACTGTAAATTGTGAGTATTCATTCCTCAAAGCTATATTCCTGCCCCATGGCATGTGGCCAACACATTTTCATTCTCTTACTTCATATTCTTTGGAGAGGCTTGTCATGTAGTCTGATACTACTACCACCAATTTCTAGTTTTGCTACTTAAGCTGTTTGTGAGCTGACCTCACTGTGCTACTTTGAGAACCATGATGAAAGTTACAACTGTGGAATGATCTGTCTGAATATTTGGAGGTATTTGCCTTTGTGTCCAACATGCAAGTAGACAGAGTGATCCTTGCATCTTTTGTGATTGAAAGGAAAAAAATTATAATGGTGCATGTAATTTTCCCTCTTTACCTTATTTAAGGTGATTAAACTCAGTGAGAGGAGTATTTTTTTCTATATTTGTAGGAATTGTATTTGAAAGTGCATGTAAGAAATGCCATTTTAAAAATGATAAGGCATTTGAAAATACCATGGCTAGGAAAAATAGGGCTGTGGATATTTTTCTAAGTAAAGATATGACCCTGTTTTGATGCCTTATCAAATTTTTTGATACTGTTTCTCAGTAGTTATTTTGGTTGAGGACTGCATAAATAATTTTCATCCTTTCCAAAGAGAAATTAGATGTTTTTATGGGTGGAACTTGAGTAGATTAGCCTTTTAGAAGAATGGTTACTGCCCTTTTAAAATTGAAGAGAACTGTAAATAACTGGACTATTTAAAACCTAATTTAGAGGTGTGCCACATTTCTGAGGGGTTTTTGTTTTTGTTTTTGTTTTTAATATTTAAGGATCTAAGAATGAACAATGGTATAAATCTATCAACTAGTTAAGTGTCTAGCAATGCAGAAGTTGCTGTTTGGGAACTGTGCTTCTATTTCTATTTGGTTAAGTAATTTAATAGTCTGTAACTACTGAAGGATCCAGAAGAGTAAAACTTAATGTAAACATAATACAGGTGTAAAGTGAAACAGGGCAGGTGTATTGTTGACACAACTTAGCTTTTTTGGGGGAAAATTTAAATAGTTTTGCCATTTTTACAGGTTTTTAGGGATAGATTTAGAAATCTGGACTCACAGCATTTTGAACTTTCTATATAAAATAGCACAGTATATTGGTTTTATCATGGATTTCTTGACTTGTCATTTTAGTAACAGTATTTGAAAATACAAGAGGAAATATTTGTGGTTTCCCTGAGTTTTATTATATTAAATTGAAAAAACATAATAATAGTATCTTACATTTTACAACTATGTTTTAGGTAAATTTAATCTTAAAAATCTATAGTGCAGTTTGCTACTAAATGATTAAGAGCTAAAAATGGAAAAAAAGTCAGTATAGAGAAATGCTGATTTATTAATGTCATCTGACTTTCTGAATCATGTTTAAAGATAATGATGCAATAATATTACAGTGGTTGCAGTGTAATTATATGACGAACAGGTTTGGTCTGTGCAGTCTTTTAATTTTTGAATTCTAGCTCCATTGATACAATATTTGGTATACATTTTTTTGAACACAGAATCATAGGCCAAATTACTTTGTAAGTAATAACAGAGTTCCTGATTTTTGTCTTACTATAAGAATATTATTGTCCTCCTCCATGGTGAGTTTTTTAACTGACCAATTTTAAAGTCTTTGTTCTCATTCCTCACGGTATTCTGTTTAAAGAAAAAAAATCTTTTCCTGTTACGTAGGGAACAATTACTTCAGTTTTGTTGATAACAGCCTCAAGTGAACAAACTTCCAAAAGCTTTAATCTTCCACAGATGTCATATTAATAGAGAATGAGTCTTTTGAATAATGTATCCCTTCTTTCCTTAACTTGCTAGTAATTTAAGAACTTGATGTTTAAAACTGATGCTCATTTAAGAAACAAAGTTACTTCCTAGAATGACTACTTTTTTCAAGACTTTAGGAAACACTTTTGTAGCGACTATATAACTTTTTCTCTGCAAAAGAGTGTTTTCCGTGATTCTTTCTCTATTTTTCTCTTGATCCCTAGGATCACAGAGTTCTCATTGGAAATCAGGAAAATGAGTTTTAAGATGTCTCTAATCAGAAATCTTTTATATTGTATAAAGTTTCCAATTTGATTTCTTGAAAGTAAGAATGTCCAAAAGTCAAATTTTTTTATTTAATATGTTTAGATCATAAGTATTTGTTTATTTGAAGCTTGGGATTGTTGAAAAATATGTGTGGTACTGATTCTAATTAGTTCTGTTGATGACTTACCTTCCGTATTTACCATATCATTTTTCTAAAGTGACATTAAAGAATTAAATGATTTATGAAATATTCTTAAAAGTAATTATTAGTAATTAAAAGTAATTAATTAGTAATTAAAGTGGAATAAAACCAAAATGTAGGAGAAAAACAAACTAAGCTATAGTCAGAGTTTACTGATTTTAGCCATCAGTTATCTCATAGTGGCAAATTTAGGAGCAGTGTGCTACTTAATCTCCTTGAGATGAGAAGACTCATGCTTCAGTCAAGAAATATAATCTACTTAATGAAACATCCCAAAAGAGTTGACAAGAAAATTGGTGACCTAGATGTTAAGAGTATAAATGAACAGAAACTCTAACAGTAAATTACTAATACCCTTTTCTCCATCTTTTTACTCACATTGGAACTTGGCTGTGAGTTTCATCCTGGTGTAGTAATTAGGATTGTAGGTTGCTGCATGTATAATTAGTACTAGTGCATTTGTAAAGAATGTATGCTCATGTTATTTTTAGAATTTAAATTCAAATGGACACATCAGAAGAATGTTCCCCTTATGCTGTGGCCAGGAGCTCTCATTGCCAGCTTCTTGTCTAAGGAAGATCCTTTACTTTGGGAATGATATCAGCTTGTTTAGAAGACATGATCCATTGGCCTTTAAAGAAAACCCTAAATGTTCTCACACCATACAAAGGAAAAGTTTGCATAGCAGCATAAATTCAGTATTAAAAAGCATATTTATTTAAATAAGCTTTTATTGATGCCTTCTGTTTTTTATAGGATCATAGCTTTCTCTAGTGTCCCTTCTTCCCAGAGACCCATCATAATGAATAAATGTTTTTTAAAAGTATATTTAAATAAGAAAATGATTGTGCTAAGCCCTGCTTGCTATGTTGTTTGGCCTAGTGTTAAAAAACTTTCACCACAGTGTATATCCTGTATGTGTGCATTTCAGACATTAGTTGTAATGCCAGAATGTATTTGTACTTTCTCAGTGCCTTTCTTCTGTTGTATTAGGAGCCTGTTGTGTATTTGGCTCCTACCTACCACTCATTGGAAGCTCATCTTTTGGTGGCATTCAGCTTGAATTTAGTATCTCCTTTAGCATTTCACACAGTATCTAGCAGAGGAAGACATAGAGGATGTTAATATTAGATTTTTAGACCATCTGTAAACACTAACTCTTGGTAGTTTTGAGTACATTATTTTTATTCATTGAACAGGGTGATGTACTGGAGGATTTAGATTATGTCACGATTGATATTTTTGCTGTGAATGAAATCAGAAGATATATGTAAGGGAAATTGAAGTTAAGTGGAAGGATGGCTCCATAGTTTCTTCTTGGAAAAGCAAATAAAGAAGTTAGAGTTGATTTCTTTGTGCCTCTAAGACATCAAGAAATTTAATTTTATGGGACACCTGGTTACCTTGCATTGTGATGTTTGCAGAGAGATTAATAAAAAGAATACCATGAGGATGATTGCTCTTTATGCACCAACATGTTTTAGAGAGCTTCTCTGAACAACTTGCTTGATGTCCTCCAAACCAAGCCGGTATAGACATTGATACTCGTTGACTCTGGGTCCTGGTGAAAGTGGGTACAGTGAAACTTACTTTGGAAAATTTGTTTTAGGATTAAGAAATTAAAGAGGTCAAAACATTGTAGACTGCTTAAAAATCTCATGCCTGCATATAATGAATCTATTTAAGAAGAAAATCAGAGGTCACTAAAAGCAGCATTCCAAAAAATGAAGTTTGACTATCTTCAAATACAGAAAGACAGGTTATTGCTAGAAAAGTCACTTCGGAATCAGCTGTCTTTGTAGTCAGACCCACTAGGTCTTTTTTTATTTGCATATTTTCTCTTTTGAACTTTGAAGTTCTCTTGTTCTTAAGAATAGTTTTAGCCTAATTGTTATTGTTAGCACTAGAGTATCTTGTTACAGATATTTACAAAATTAAAACCATGACATAGAAATGAAGTCTTAAGCATAACTACTTATCATTGTAATTCTTTCTATGTTGGGTATGCTAAAACTTAATTTTTTTGGGGGGACATGAATGTTGTTCTCTGATGATCCTACAAGATACTTTGGAAAGATGAGGACAAGTACTTGAATACATTTTTTAAAATTTTAATATTTTCTTTTTTCTCAACTACATGTAAAAACAGTTTTTAAATTCTTTTTTTCAAATTTTGAGTTCCAAATTCTGTTCCTCCCTCCCTTGCTTTCTTCATTGAGAAGGCAAGCAGTTTGACATAGGTTATATCTGTGTAGTCCTGCAAAGCATGTTTCCATGGACACATATTTTCTAAAGAAGATAATTTATAAGAAACTGAAAGTTTATGTTGAGTTCAAAAAGATAGCCCAATTTAGAGCCTGAGGTAGTTATTGCTGCAACAGAACTTTGGTTCTGTCATAGAAAAGGTTTAAACATTTTTTTTTCTGGTTAGTGATCAGAAGCCCTTAGTTTAGTATTCATTTGGTTCTCCACTATGCCTTTTTAAAGTGATTTTTATCCTGCTACATGGATATATTTATTGCATATCAGATTTGGAAAAAGTTAGGGAACATTATTGAAATCTTTATTCTGAATTATAGACATTATCTTTCAATTTCAGTAATGAAACTGGGCTATAATAGTTCCTGAGCAAGTTTGATTTCTTCAAAAAGTTGACCAAAGATTTAAGGGAAAATAGATTGCTTCATCAGCTTCCTTCATTTGCTACTGCCTTTGGAATGAAGTAATATTGTATAATAAGCAAATTTTTATTTAACCTTTTTTATATATTCAGATCTTACAATGCAACAAAAGTTGATATTAGAATATCCTTTCAGACATCTGCTAACCCTGCATAACCGTAAAGTCAGGAAAACCTTTGCATTTGTAAAATTCTGAGATTTTGATAGTCATTTAGCAGTTTCTGTACACTGTAAAAACACAGACAAAAGAAGACATGTATCTGCTTATAGATTGCTTTTCAGATAGTGAAGATAAGCCTTAAGAAGAATGATTTTAGGTGCCATTGCATGCCTGGCAGATATTGTGTTTGACCATGGATTTTTCTTAAATAGTATGGAACAGAAAACTGTTCATTAATTGTGCGTAGACAACAGATGTCCATAGAGGTACTGCTATCAAAGGAATAATGAAATCAGTCAAAAAGTCAAGCACCAACATGTATCAAACTCTGGACCAGACTAAAACTCTGTAAATCAGTGGTAGTCTGTAAGAATGATGATACTTGACTCTGGTTTAGATGTCACACCTGGATTTTTAAACATTTTCATGAGCACATTTTGTGAACCCTACTGAATAGCAAGTGGTAGGGCAAGGTCAGCACTGTATCTTGATTTGCAGCCCGTTAGCCTGCCAGCGTTGAAGAGATGCTTATTATAATACAATGTCTCTGAGTAGCTAGGATAGATGACAGCAGGATACTCAAGCAAATGCTATGCAGTGAACTGTAGTAATCATAAGTGAGAAGATTTTTTAAAAAGTGTTTAAAGGACTCATTGAAGCAGTTATTCGATGTGTTCAACTGTGGATGACTAAAGCACCACAGTAGAAGACAATGTGTAGCTATACAAGGAGTAGAATTTCTCTTTTAGTAAAGACTTTAGATCTGAGAGGCAGAATAGCAAACAGGCCTAGAATTACCAGATAGAGGAGATAAAAATCAAATGACAGTCTCATAGTGGATTTTTAAGCAGTCATACATAGTTTGTAATCTCTTAGTAAATAGCACCATTTTAGAAAATGAAGTATACTTTGCATTCATTAACTAAAGACTTGAAAAGTAGTATGACATATTGTCTAGAGATCTGGCCCTAGGAAGGTCCAGATTCAAGTTCTACCTTTGACACACACTGGCTGTGTGATTCTAGATAAGTCAGTTAACCTCTCAACACTCCAGGCAACTAAGACCATAAGTTGTTGAGAATATGCTAATCTTCAGTGTTAGAGAAAGTTCTTCACCACTTACCGCTTACACCAGTGAAATCACAGGTCCTATCAAAGATAAAACTAAACAGCCACCTTTTTTTCCATGTTCTCAAAGACTGTCACTTGGAACTTCTTGGAAGTCTGGAAGACACCCGCATGTCTTTTTGTATTCACTGGCTGTTCTTAGAAGGAAAGTGGGTAAAGTTTCAAAAAAAATACCTCATGCTTTTGTAGGTCAATCCATTTTGAGGCATGGAGTGCTTTGTTACCATGTGAAGGTTGAGAACTTTTTGCCTGGAAAGAAAGATATGTCTATGTGTAAGCTGCTCTAATTCACAGAACTATCCATCTGTCTGTCTGTCTCTCATAATATGTCTATGGTAACAAAAGATGAGAAACCACACTTTTAGTCTGACCATTTCTTAATTCGCAGTGAATTTTGAGTCATAATAACCCAGCTGGGGCAGTTTCGGTCATTTTTAATATCGTCATTCATAACTTCTTCCTGGGATGAATAGTTTTTGTGAGTCTGCAATTACTCTGCCTGATCACATGTTGATGGGTTGGGTCTAATGACTTGGAGACACAAATAGGAGAAAAAAGGAATAAAGTTCTTATTTTTAAAAAAAGAAACCTACTTTTTTCAATATTACTTTTACATTTACGGAGTTAAAACGACTATGTTTTTAAGGGGAAATGTGCCCTGGGAGCTGTAATTCTAATTGACTAAGTTCTTTTGATAAGAGCAGCTGGACTAGATTAAGAGTATATAGAGGATCTCCATTCTGGAGATGGCATAATTTTGAGGCCATTGAAGAATTTATTCTCAAGCTACCTGAAAGAGGGAAAAGTATTGAATGTAATATAAAGATACTGAATATAAAGTTTTAATGTATATCAAGATACTGAATGTAATATATACTAAGAGAAAAAGACATGTATGGTATTGCTTCGGGGGGGAAGCATTTATAAAAATACTAGTAACTATTAACCTATGTCTGTATTTTTTTTTTACAGTTATCCGACCATTTTTATTTTTTAAAATTAATTAATTAATTTTTAGTTTTCAACATTCATTTCCACAAGATTTTGAGTTCCAAATTTTCTCCCCATCTCTCCCCTCCTCTACCCCAAAACACTGTGCATTTTGATTACTCCTTCCCCCAATATGCCCTCCCTTCTATCACACCCTTCCCTTCTCTTATCCCCATCCCCTCTGTTTTCTTGTAGGGCAAGATAGCTTTCTATACCCCATTAGTTGTATTTTTTATTTCCCAGTTTCATGCAAAAACAATTCCCAACATCCATTCCTAAAACTTAGAGTTCTAACTTCTCTCTCTCTTCCTCCCTCCCCACCCATCCTCACTGAGAAGGCAAGCAATTCAGTATAGACTATACATGTGTAGTTATGCAAAAAGACTGCCATAATAGTCTTGTTGTGAAAAACTAACTTTTTTCCATCCTATGCTGCACTTCATTTATTCTATTCTCTCTTTTGACATTGTCCCTCCCCAAAAGTGTTTACTTCTAATTACTCCCTCCTCCCATTTGCCCTCCCTTCTGTCATTGCCCCCCCCACATCCTACTTATCCCCTTCTCCCTTCCCTGTAGTGTAAGATAGATTTTCATACCAAATTGAGTGTGAATGTTATTTCCTCCTTAAACCAAATGTAATGTAAGCTTCTCTTTTTTCCTCTCACCTCCCCACTTTTCCCCCTTCATTGAAAAAACTTTTTCTTGCCTCTTTTATAAGAGAGATGATTTGCCCCATTCCATTTTCCCCCTTTTCCTCTGAATATATTCCTCTCACCCCTTAATTTTATTTTTTTAGATATCATCTATTCAGCTCGCCTTGTGTCCTCTGTCTATATATATATATACACACACACACACACACACACACATATACATATACATATATATAAAAATAAATAATCCCTCCAACTACCCAAATACTGAGAAAAGTTTCAAGAGCTGCAAATATTATCTTTCCATGTAGGAATGTAAACAGTTCAACTTTAGAAAGTCTCTTATGATTTCTCTTTCCTGTTTACCTTTTCGTACTTCTCTTGATCCTTGTGTTTGGAAGTCAGATTTTCTGTTCAGCTCTGTTCTTTTCATCAAGAATGCTTGAAAGTCCTCTATTTCATTGAATGATAATTTTTTCCTCTGAAGTATTGTACTCAGTTTTGCTGGGTAGGTGATTCTTGGTTTTAATCCTAGTTGCTTTGACTTCTGGAATACCATATTCCACGCCCTTCGATCCCTTAATGTAGAAGCTGCTGGAGCTTGTGTTATCCTGATTATATTTCCATAATATTCTAATTGTTTCTTTCTGGCTGCTTGCAATGTTTTCTCCTTGATCTGGGAACTCTGGAATTTGACTACAACAATCCTAGAAGTTTTCTTTTGGGGATCTCTTTCAAGAGGCAGTCAGTGGATTCTTTCCATTTCTGTTCTACCCTCTGGTTCTAGAAGATCAGGGCAGTGATAATTTCTTGAAAGATGATGTCTAGGCTTTTTTTTTTTATGGCTTTCAGGTAGTACAGCAAGTTTTAAATTGTTTCTCCTGGATCTATTTTCCAGGTCAGTTGTTTTTCCATTGAGATATTTCACATTGTCTTCTATTTTTTCATTCTTTTGGTTTTATTTTGCAATTTTTTGGTTTCTCATAGAGTCATTAGCTTCCAACTGCTCCATTCTAATTTTTAAAGAACTATTTTCTTCAGTGAGCTTTTGAACCTCCTTTTCCTGATTGTGCTTTTTAAAGCATTCTTCTCCTCATTGACTTTTTGGACCTCTTTTGCTATTTGGGTTAGTTTATTTTTAAAGGTGTTACTTTCTTCAGCATTTTTTGGGGTCTCCTTTTAGCAAGTTGACTTTTATATCTTCTTCTGATGATATGCTTTGTTCTTCCTCATCAGAAAGGACATTTTCTTCTAAATTTTCTTCTAAATTACCTGTTCACCAAGAAAGTAACCTTCTATGGTCTTATTTTTTTTTCCCTTCTTTGGGCATTTTCCCAGCCATTTATTTGCTTTTTAAATCCTTTGCCAAGTGGAGAGTATCACTTTAGGGACCTGTAAGTTCTCAGTTTCTCCATGGTGGCAAAATCAAGGGAGAGGTGTTTACTCCTCTCTTGGCCTGCATTGTTGTTCGTGAGCAACCACAAGCAATCTTTTCTGCCCAGAATCTGTGAATAGGGTTCCCTCTCTACCATCACCACCACTCTACCACGCCAGAACTCCTCCTCACCCCAGGACCACCACGAAGGGCTGAGACCCAGCTTACTCAGGTGAAAGAATTTTCTCACTGATCTTTGAAACTGTCTTTGGCATTTGTGGGTTGAGAAATCAGGGAACTGCAGCTGTTCCCCGTGATTCTGCACCCTAAAGTCTACTTCAGACCTATCTGTGCTGTACTATGTGGCCAAGGCCTGTGGTGGACCTTTCCTGTTGGCCTTCCAGGGTGCCTTGGGCTGAAAATCTCTTTTACTCTGTCGTTTTGTAACTTCTGCTGCTCTAGAATTTGTTTAGAGTCATTTTTTACAGGTATTTTATGGACTATGGGTGGAGAGCTAGTGTAGGTTTGTCTTTCTACTCTGCTACCTTGACTCTGCCCTCTACTTTCTCTTATTGTGAGAAAAATCAATATGCATATCAAGGGTGTGAGTTGGGACAGGAAGGCTTTTGTAAATGATATTCTAAAGCATATCACATCTTTATAGTCACATTTTTGACTAAAAGATGCAAATAATACTTTTATTGTGTTCCCACTGAAGTTGTAAACTATAATAAACATTTAATTTAGTCAAAGACAGGGCAGCCTTAGACACGCCTCCAACAAAATGTTTCCCTTTCATATGTTTTGCTCATCAAGGATTCCTTGATAGACGAAAATTTGGAAAGAACTTTGTAATTCTGATTGTTTATATTAAGTGAAACAAAAAAATAGAAGTACATGTTCGCCACTGTCATGGAAGTTATTTAGTGCATTGTTCAAGTACAAGAGAGATTGATTCCATATAGAGGATGCATCTGTTTACAGCAGACATTGTGTTGTTTGTGTCAAACCCTGAAATATTGCATGGCCTCTTAAATAAAATCCATAATCACTCAAAAATATTCAGCCTAATTATCCACACAGGAAAAACTAATCTAATTAATTAATTCATTTTGGCCACACTGTGATATACATTTAGATGGAAAGTCTGTTGATCTGGACTATCAGTACATATGCCTTGGACAAACACTGCAGTTTACAACTAATTGGATCCAGAATTGACTAGGAGAAAGAGAGCAGGGAAATGACAGAGCTCTTTTAATGACCTCATGCTTCTCCCTGAAATAAAACCCTATCTTTTTAATACTAATTCTTCCTATGATGGAAGTTATGTGATTACAAATCATGGAATAATACAATAATCTCTGAAGAAACAAAATAATGCCCTCACAAGTGGCAATAGAAAGATGCATTGTAGTCACAAATAGGTACCAGTGATATATATTGTTTCCAAAAATTGGCAAAAGAGATAATAAAGTGATACGTAATTGAAAGAGATTAGCCATTTTTGTAGTGAGATGCCCTAAAATGACATTATTGGATAACAAATAGACAGTTTATGTGCTACCCTGGTACCTATATAATGTCAAGAGATGCAAAAGGCCTCTAATGTATTCCTGTGGAGGATTTAGAGGAGGACATAGATAAGAATTATATAAGCTGAGAAGGCATGAATGCTGTTTGATAGAGTAGCCATATCAGTAAGATCACAGATCCTCTGAAATGTTGAAGTATATCTGGCATTAAATGCTTTCTGAAAGCATGTAAACCTAAATTTGTCTCAGTCTTTGGTTCTCTTTGCTGCTTTCAGCTTGATTATTAAGCTTGGCATCATGTAGCTGTCGTGATAGAATTTTTCTTTGCTGTTGTCTTGTGAGTCAGTATCCATTGAGACAAGCTTTTGGGAGTCTGTTTAATATATTTGTTTCTAGCTTTGGTGGTGGATTCTGCCTGCTTTTTGAGGATGGTACGGAACAGCACATGCAGATGTGGAAAGTATGTCTTGCTTGCTGAATGTGCTTGCTTTCTAGTAACTTTATTTTCTACTCAAGGGATTTAATATCTACTCAGATCCTTTCTTTTTAAAGGCTACATAAATAATAACTTGACCGCTAATCTTAGCTTTGAAAGTTTCCCAGACCCTAATAATGATGATGCCTTGGTGACCTATTATTTGAATGCTACTCTTAGGCCAACAGTCAAGGACGTTTTGAAAAATGTACATTTTGCTATGAAAGCACGTCTGTGACTAAGAGACCTTTTGGATAAAATCTTGTTTTTGTCAGTCTAAGAATTTTATGTCTTGGATTTAATTGGCAGCTATGTGGCCTGTTGTTTTCCTGCTTTTTTACAAAGTGTCTGGCAAGTACCATCCAAAACAGCTCCTTCTGTCCACTAACAGATTGAAGTGTAGAAGTTCCTTATGTTGTCAGTTTTAGCCTTAAAATCACATGGAGCAAATATCCTTAGGATTAAATTAGAAATTTGGGGGATGTTATGAAAGCAAAATATCTCATGTGAATTTTTAATTTCTTTGAATGTAAGAAGTCATTAAGATCCATAAACTTGTAAGAATTCTTTTAAAAAGGTCAAGAATTTTCATGTAAGAAAGAATAATTATTATATTAACTGATCTCTTTACTCAAGATACAAGCTTCAAACACTCAGGTTAAAAAGAAATTTATCAGGTCCCAGGATAGCACTGTGGGATTGTCTACTGGCAATCTGTGTATGTAAGTGGAGAGAGGTAGAGTTGGAAGAAGAGGAGGAGAAGGAGGAAATTGTAATAATCCTGGGCATTTTGAAAAAAATAATTGACTCTTGATTTGTACTGATTTCACTTGCCTTTTATTTATATATAAAGTCACATATATGTAAAGTCTCATGAATGTCGAGTACCTTAGTGACGTATCTATTTTCATTATAGGGTTAATTCAGGAAACAACATATTCTTACCCTGGTTTGTTTTTTTTTTTTAAATTTGATCTCTTATTCAATTCAGTAGACATTTATTAAGCAGTTATCATATGTATGTCACTCTGCTGGACAACTGACTTATTTTTTAAGTTTATATATTCAAATTGTAACTAGTGCTCAAAAGAGAACCATTTGTTTTTCATTAATTGCAAGATTTGTCCCATAAACTAATTCTTTTGGAATATCTTCCAGATAAAGTGTATTGGCTATTTTAGGTTTTTCCACTTTAGAATTACGTGTATTTCTGTGAGATGGAAATGTATAATCTACTTGAGAGCATAAATAAAATGCTGGTAACTAATTTTTTTTTGACAGTTTTCATTTGCAAAAAAGCACTTTCCTTACAATAATCCTGTAAAGGAAAGTGATTTGTATATCATTTAAACATTTATTTTATTGATATTTTTTGTTTTTATGTCATATATTTCCCATTGTATCCTTCTCCCCCTTCTACCTTTCCCTGAGAGCTATCACTTGGAACAAAGAATAAAAAGGAAAAAAATTTTCAATAAATTTTACTAATGTATCATGAAATGGTTGAGTATATGCACTATTTTGGACTATTGGCGCCTTTTTCAGTTGGAGTGGGATGCCTCATTATAGATTTCTGGGGCCAAGATTGATCATTACAATTTCCCAGCATTCAGTTTTATTCTTTCCATTTATATTGTTATAAACACTGTGTATATTGTTTTTCTGATTTTGCTTCACTTTGCAAAAATTTATGTTTCTTCCTGTGCTTCTTTTGTCTTATTAAAAGCATAATAATTTTCCATTGCATTTCTGTACCCATCGTCCAATCAATGGACTTCTACTTTATTTAGCAGTTTTTTGCTCCACACACAGAGATGGTTATTGTAGTAAATATTTTGGTGTACATTAATCCTTTCTTTCATCATAGCTGAGTGGCTAGCACATACATTGTTGGAGCCCGAGAGATCTTTGTTCAAATCCAGCCTCAGACACTTATACTGTGTGATCCTTATACTGGGCCAGTCACTTACCCTCCCTAAGCCTCAATTGGCTCATCTATAAAAACGGTGGTTATGAGGATCAGAAGAAATAACCTATGTAAAAACACTTTGCAAACTTTAAAGCTCTGTATATATATTAGCTATTACTATTGTAGGACAATAATATTCTGTTACATTCATGTGTCACAATTTGCTTAGATAGTTTCAAGTCAGTGGGCAGTTGTACTTTGTTTCCAGTTCTTTGCTGCTACAAAATTATTCCTAAAATTTTGTGTTATGTTGGTGCTTATGGGGCTTTTTTATCGTTAGGATTTAAGCCTAGCAGTAGAATCTGTGGATCAAAGGGTGTGGACATTTTACTCACTTCCTTAATATAATTCCAAATTTCTTTCCAGAATGATGGTAGCAATTCACAACTCTACCAGCCTTGCCTGTCTTTTCATAATCCTTTCAACCATAGACTTCTTTTTTTTATCTCTTGTCATTTATAGTTTAACTATTATTTTTCTCATTTTACAGATTTATCTAAGGGCCCCTAGCTACTAAGTCATATAGCAAGAACTTGAACCCAGATTTTCTAAAACCAGTGTTTTATCCTACTACTCCCAGAAAGAATTGTTAACCCAGTGGTCGTATATAAAGAAAGCAAAACAGATAATTTGTTCATTTAATTTTTTTTCCATCTTTCTTTATCAGCACTGAGCCTGAATGTAAAGAGGGAAAAATGTATTTTCCTTATTTTTGGCCTTTTGAACAATAATAGGACTTATACACTGCTTTTTGTGTGAGGAATTCATACATACACTAAATGCATTGATCCTAACACAGTAGTTGATTGTATGACTTTAAAAGGTCATGGGTTACTATTGTTAGAAAATGGGTGAGGGGGAGCAGCATTTTACAGATTCTGCTTTCAATATAGCTGGATAAAAGTAATTAATGAGCTGCAACTAATAAAATATTAAATGTAGGTTAGAGTATTTTATATGTTTAAGATATCACTTTGTGGTTGATTTTGTTACCTTTTTTGTTTTTTTGCCATAAACTTATAACATCAGGCCTTGATCCTTTGTCAGCCAAGAAGACTGAGTATACTCCCAGACATAGTAGCACACAAAATACTTCCTTTGGTTTGACCAGTAGGACACCCTTTCCTTTAATGAGTTTTGTGTTTGTGGTTAATAGTAATTGATTTGTGGTGAACACAACTTCCTTGCTTAATTTTCAGCTTTTGTTTTCTAGGTTTATTCTTCAGTCCAAGGAAGTAATTCACAACCAGCTGTTAGAGAAACAGAAGATAGCAGAAGAAAAAATTAAGGAACTGGAAGTAAGTTTTAAGCAAATGACATCTGAAGTAAAGTTGAAAATGAGGAACAGGGAGCAATCTCTCTGTACTTAACTTGTATGGAAATGAAAAGTTATAGTGATAAAAAATCTTTTATCTGGGTTTTTTTCACCATTGAAATGTAAATTAGAAGAGGGTTGTGGTGCTCTTTAAATGTATAGGAGAGGGAATGAGGAGAGCTTATGAATTCAAAGAACCTGCATGGGTTTTGCCCACTGAATGAAATGAATACCTCAGTTCTTTTAAAAATTTAATAATATCTTGTGTATGTGTGTTTGTGAGTGTGTGTGTGTGTGTGTGTGTGTGTGTGTGTGTGTGCGCGCGCGCGCGCGCGCGCAATCAGGGTTAAAGTGACTTGCCCAGGGTCATATACCTAGTATATGTCTGAAGCCAAATTTTCATTCAATTCCTCCTAACTCAACATTAGTGCTTTATGCTCAGGTTCACCTAGCTGTCCCCCAAAATATAATAATATCTTAAATGAGAACAAGAGGTAGGGACCTTGGTATATAGTATATTGTTAGTTAATCAACAAGCATTTATTAAACTTCTACTATGTGTCAGCCACTGTGCTAAGTACTGGCGATGTGTATAAAGGTAAAACCTCTTCCCCCAAAACCAGTCTTTTCTTTCAAGTTGCTTGTAAGCAAATATGGGAGACAACAAGTAAACCACTCTGTAGAAACAAGATAGGTATATTAGTTATAATACCTGAGGGAGAAGGTACCAAGATTGAGAAGGACTAGAAGAGGCTTCTTGCATAAGGTAAGACTTTAGCTGCTTTTGGAAGGCAGCCAGGGAAGCCAGGAGGTGGAGATAAAGAGAGAGAAAGAGTTCCAGGTATGAGGGACAGCCAATGAAAATTACCTGAAGTCACGAAATGGAGTGTCTTATTCAGGAAATAACAGGAAACACAGAGAACATGGAGGGAAGTAAGGTGTAAGAAGACTGGAAAGGTAAGAAGGGGCAAGGTTGTAAAGAACATTAACATTCTTTTCTTTTTAAATTTTTAGTTCCAAATTCTCTCCCCAGTTGAGAAGGCAAGAAATATGTTGTCAATTATACATGTGAAATTATGCAAAACATATTTCTATATTAGTCATTTTTTAAAAGCAAGAAAAATAAAGTGAGAATATAAGGAATTTTAAAAGCCAAACAAGTTTTTATGTTTGATGCTGAAAAGTAATAGGGATTCAAAACTAGATATTTTTGAATGGAAGAAGTATGTGACATGGTCAGATCTGCTCTTTGGGAAGATTAGTTTAACATCTGTATTTAGAATAGATTGGAGTGGGGCGAGACTTGAGGCTAGGAGACCAGCCTTAAGGCTCTTGTAGTCCTAGTGAGGAGTGATGAGGGCTTGCATCAGAATGGTGGCAATGTGAGAAATTTCTCTCATATTAATAATCAGTTACTAAATTAGGACCAGAATTTTTTTCAGAAACCTGTAGGATGTTCAGTCTTTGAAGGGCATTATTGATGGGAGACCCCACCCAACCAGAAAACTTACAAAGAATTTACGTTCAATTCATGCCCATTGTGTTCCATTCAGGCAGGCTAGGATTGAGGTTGGGGATGATCTGGGAACAAGAGTGATCAATGTAATGTCCCCCAGCTTCACATTAGAATGGGTTTATCTCTCATTACATAATAGTCATCCTGTCATTGTTAACCAGTCAGAGTTGATTACTCACCCCCAGAAATACTCATTCTTCCAAGGCCATATAAGTGTTGAGTGGGTTCCATGAAGGGTCTTTGGCATTCTAGAGAGCCACTGACCCCTTTTATTAATTATCTGCTAGCATAATTAATAAAATGACCCAGAAACTCTGTTTCTTAAACATTTTATACATCACAGACAGCATCATAGGAGAGGATGGGGAATATATGAGGGATGTTAAAAGGTAGAGGTGACAAGACTTGAAAAATGATTGCTTATGGGGGGTGAGAATGAGTAGTTAAGGATGCAAGGATGGGTGACTGGGAACATGGTGGTTCCTTCATCATTAGTTGGGAAGGGAAGGTTTGGGGAGAGGGAAAGATAATGGGTTCAGTTTTAGACATATTGAGATGAAAATGTTTACAGGACATCCAGTTTGAGATTTTCAGTAGGCAATGGGAGATGCAAGGCTAGAGGTCAGGAAAGCAGTTAGGGCTGGAAAACAGATGTGAGAATTATCTGCATAGAGTTGATAATTGAATCTATAGTTGATGAAATCACCAAGTATAATAGTATTTAGGGAGAAAGGAAGCAGACCCAAAAAAAAGCTCTGTGGGATACCTAAGGCTAGTGAGCATGAACTAGACGAAGATCTAGCAAAGGAGTCATTAGACAGGTAGGGGGAGAACCAGGAGAGAACAATGCTCTGAAAATCTAGAGAGAAGAGAGCAACAAGAACAAGGTGATAGCATTGTCAGTGGTAGCACAGAGTTCAAGAAGGATGAGGACTGAGAAAAAAAGTTAGATTTGACAATTAAGACATTATTGGTAATTTAGGAGAGAGTAGTCTCACTTTAATGATAAGGTCAGATGCCAGACTTAAGAAGCAATGAAAGGAAATTGTAAATTCCTCAAGGAGTTTAACCAGAAAAAGGAAGGAGAAATATGGGATGATAGCTTTGGAGATGGATTGATCAAGTGAGGGTTTTTTGAGAAGGAGGGAAATATGGGTGTGTGTAGGTGGTAGAGAAGCAGCTTGTATACAGGGAGAGATTAAAGATAAGTGACATGGTGCAGTTGAGAGGATACAGTCTATTGGAAGAGATAGGGTGGAAAGGTAATCCCTTTTGAATGTGGAAGGGTTTGCTTTGTCAAGGAGAGGAATACTTCTTCACATGAGGTGGGAATGAAGGAAGAGATAGTAGTGGAAGATTCTAAGTGTGTGAGTGAGAAGGGAAGAAGAGGGAGCTTTTGGTGAATGACCTCAAATTTTTCAGTGAAATATAAGGTGAAATTCTTAACTGAGTGGGCAGGAGAAGGGTCAGCCATAGGAGGTTTGAGAAGAGATAAAAAGATTTCAAAAAATCACTGTAGTAAGCCTGGAGGTGATTTGGTTAGAGAGGTATAAAAGAATTATCTTGCCATAGTGAAGGCCTTCTTGAGGTTAAGCTTAAATTTGTAGCGAATTGGTCAGTACAGTTTTGTGATTTTCTTTAGTTTTGTTTAGCAACACACTGTTTGGAGCAAAGGCAGCAGACAGTGGGAGCAATTGAAAGCTGAAGTTGGGCAGAGGAAGATTTTCAATAGGACAAAGGAACGGGGGAAGAGGGCAGTACAAAATTGAAGTGGTTCATTGGGTTTAAGATTGGCAAGGGAAGAAAGTAGCTAGTGTAGGAATAATAGCCTGGCAAAGAACTGCAGGTTGGAGGGATTGGAGATCGTAATGAGAACAAAGAGTGGGGTATGGAATTGCAAGGCAGAGGGAAAGGTGGAATGACAACACATCAGGATCAGATAATGGAACATTTATGAGTGACAGTAAGTTCAAGGGCATGGCAATCTCTGTGTGTTATCTATCTCTGTGTGTTAATCTGTCACTGTGGGTTATATAATATGTGTCTTCTAAGCTTTATTAGATCTTAAACAAGAACTTAGAAGTCATTTATAAGGACAAAAATACCTCAGAGGTCCTACCACCATGAAGCAGAGAATACTTTAGATTAAAAAAAGGGCTTATAGGTACATGCAATTAGTAAATATTTGGGGAAATTGGGTTAACTTTTACAACATCCTAATAATAAGAATTATAGTAGAATACCTTTCTTAGGATATTGGTAAAATATTCCTTGGAATATTTAATAGCCTAGTAGACTAAGAGCTACTCATCATATATTAGAGCTTAAGAGTCTCAGAGTATGCATTTAATGACTTCCTAGGTCATTTTATTGTCTAACTTGTATGAATACTCATAGGGGCAGTGGTGCAGAATCTGACTTAGCCATCTGCTGAATCAATTAGACTGTCTCCTGTAGTATCCAGGAGAATTTCTTAGAGCTACTGATCTGTTTTGATCTGATCTTCTATCATATCACAGACCATGCTCTAACAGATTTTTAAAAATAAATCTTCCATTTAAGATGTTCTACAAAAAGAACAAAGTCATGTCATGATAGCTGTTTTTGTCTCTGTCACTATCATCATTTAAACCATACATAACCAAGAATCCGTTTCTTTATTGGGCAGGTTTGGTGGCCTTATTTTATACTAGCAAGAAATATTTTTAAGGAGTGAGGGACCTTTTTTTTTTGTTTTTTTGTTTTTTGTTTTTTTTGTTAAGAGATTTAACCTCTGTGCTTCTCAGTTTTTTCTGGTAAATCAGAGGGTTGGATTAGATGGTATGTAATTTCAAAGGGTATTGATTTGTTAGAGGTTTTACTTTCCTAATCAATAAATATGGTAGGCCAATGGTCAAGAAAGAACAGTACTATTTCATCTTAGTGATGATTGAAAGCCTGATAATGGTACTCTTATTTTTGAGGAGAAAAGTGTAAGGCAGAGATGTTAATATACAATTTTAACCTTCCTTGTTGTTTGGGGAAATGTTAATCCCTTTGCAACTGATGGTAATAAACAGTTTTCTTAATATAAAATTTTATTTTTTGCAGTTATTAGCATTTGTTTTTTTCTCCCTCTCTTACAAAACAAAGCCCTTGTAACAAATAAATGTAGTCAAGCAAAACACATTTACATATTTGTCGTGTCCAAAAATGTGTTTTGTTCTGCATATTTATCACCTCTGTCAGGAGGTGGGTAGCAGATAAGTAACTTCTTAAAAAAAAAGGAAAGTTGAGTGTTTAGATGAATCATTAAAATAGGTTTTTCTATTATTAGAAAAATATCCACCTATGTAAGCATGTTTCTCTAGTTTTAAAAAATATTCTTTTTTTTAAATAGAGGGAATATGAATGGGCACTTGAATGAAATCAGAAGTAATAGAACTTGAGTTTTCTTATGTCTCATTTTGTAGCAATGGACAAATTCATTTTACATTGAAACTGTCTCAAGTGGTTGGTACCTCTAGAAAGTGGATAAGCCAGAGTTCAGATCTTAGCTTAGTCTAGCCCTTGGTTTTCTAATCTTTTCCATTCTAGCTTTTGCTAGGAAGCTTTTTTTAATGTTCCTTTCAATTCAGAAGATCATAGGATCATAGATTTAACATTGGAAGGCAAGTCAAGTCAACACGCATTCGTTTAAATACCTTCTATTAGCCAGGCACAGTGCTAAGCTCTGGAAACCTAGAACCAGAGAAATGAATAACTTCTCCGGGAAAATATAGGTAGTATGTGGAAAAACCATTATTCTACTGAAGGTCCAGTACTTTTTTTATTTTACTCTGGTGCCTCATCCTGACACTAGTTGTAGCATATCTAGTTACATTTCATCACCATTATCACATTTTATTTATAAATACCTAGTCATCCAGCTTATTTCTGTGTATCATGATTACTACTACCTACCTCACTCTGGCTAAAGATTGATGAAAGGGAATGAGGAAACCCAGAATATTGTGACCCATTTCCGGACGTTTTTGTTACGCATCTAATTTTGCAATATACAGATTGCAAAATAACACTTTGGCGTATTCTATTAAGCAAATGGGTAAGAAACAACTTCATCTTCTGCAAAAATATCAACTTTGGACGGGCAATTTTAAAAGTAGTTGCTAATGAGAACAGGAAGAATAGTGATGAGTGAACTGGGTGGGAGGGACCCTGTAACACTTTGCAGTTGGTTTACTTCTGATACTCAGATGAGAGAATGTTTTGGAGGAATTCCTATAATTGAGGAAATGTTGCCCCTCCTAGAGAGGGTCATTCTTTCCATAATCCGGGTGGTGGCTGGTAGGGACTTGGATATGTGTCCAGTTTTGCCTTAACCACTTTATTTTTGAGTTGGTACATTTATAGACAGGCCTTCTTTAAGAGTAGTGTCCTCATAGAATCTTAAGATTATAGATCTGAATCTGCAAGACACTTTAGAGACCATCCAGTTCAGCGTTTTACAGATAAGGAAACTGAGACTATCGAATGAAAACTTAAACCTGATGGATAATTTTTTATTATCTGTGTTTTTGTAAGGGTAAGTTGGGAGACTAGAAATAGTGTTAAAATATGAGGAAAATAAACTTCTCATATTAGAAAAAGACAGTAGCATCTGTTAGTTGATTCATCTAACAGTTTAGAATTCCTCAATAAACTGGCATATTCTTGTTGTGCAGTTGACATTTTGGAGTCACTACTAATGGTAACTTTTTTTCAAAATCTGTTTCATATTTACTTATATATGTATATGTTCTCTCCTAAGAGCAGAACATGAGCTCCTTGAGGGAAGATGCTGTTTCATTTTTGTCTTTGTGTCTCTAGCACTCACCATGGTGATTAGTACATAGCAGATATTTATTAAATATGTGTTGATTGATTGATTACAAAGCAATCCCAGCAGGATTTGAATTGGGGTTATAGTGGTACAAGCCTCTATCCATTTCAAAAGCTTACTTGCTTCTTTGTCTTACTGCAAAAATTCAAGTAACATTTTTGATTTGGAGGCTGCTTCTACCTTATTTGATAAACTTGAGTTCCATAATTAAACTATTTCTTTGCTACCACAACAGTCATAAGACACAAAAAAGGGACTTGTTGGATAAAGTGATTGTTTTTCCTTTTTTTAAAAAATATTTAGTTTTAGTTTTCAACATTCACTTTTATAAGATTCTGAGTTTTAAATTTTCTTCCTCTCTCCCCTCCCAGGATGGTGTGCAGTCTGATATAGGCCGTACATGTACAATCATGTTAAACATATTTCCACATTAGTCATGTTGTAAAGATGAATTAGAACTAAAAGGAAGAATCACAAGAAAGTGAAAAACAAAACAAAAAGAAAAAATAGTATACTTTGATCTGTATTTCAGACTCCATAGTTCTTTCTCTGGATGAGTCTTTTGGAATCATTTAGATCATTTCATTGCTGAGAAGAGCTAAGTCTATCAAAGTTGGTCACTGCACAGTGTTGCTGTTACTGTGTATAATGTTTTCCTGCTTCTGCTCACTTCACTCAACATCAATTCATGCAAATCTTCCCAGATTTTTCTGAAGTCTGCCTGCTCATCATTTCTTATGGAGCAGTACTACTCCATTACATTCATATACGCAAGTTGTTCAGCCATTTTCCATTTGATGGGCATCCCTTCAACTTCCAGTTCCTGGTCACCACAAAAAGAGTTGCTATAAATATTTTGGTACATGTGGGTCCTTTTCCCATTTTTATGATCTCTTTGGGATATAGAACTAGAAGTGGTATTGTTGGATCAGAGGGTATGCACAATTTTATAACCCTTTGGGCATAGTTCCAAATTGCTCTCCAGAATGGTTGGATCAATTCACAGCTCCACCAACAATGCGTTAGTGTTCCAGTTTTTCCACATCTTCTTCAACATTTATCATTTTCCTATTTTGTCATGTTAGTCAATCTGATAGGTGTGAGGTGGTACCTCAGAGTTGTTTTAATTTGCATTTCTCTAATCAATAGTGATATAGAGCTTTTTTTTATTATTATTATAGAAACTTTCATTTCTTATCTTGAAACTGTTCATATCCTTTGACCATTTATCAGTTGGGGAATGACTTGCATTATAAATTTGACTCAGTTCTGTATATATTTTGGAAATGAGCTCTTTATCAGAGATACTGGCTATAAAAATTGTTTCCCAGCTTTCTGCTTCCCTTCTAAGCTTGGTTGCACTGACTTTGTAGAAAACCTTTTTAATTTAACATAATCAAAATTACCCATTTTGCATTTCATAATGTCCTCTATCTCGTGTTTGGTCATATATTCTTCCTTTCTCCATGGATCTGTCAGGTAAACCATTCTTTGCCCTCCTAATTTGTTTATGGCATCACCCTTTAAATCTAAATCGTTTATCCGTTTTGACTTTATCTAGGTATATGGTGTAAGACATGGGTCTGTGCCTAATTTCTGCCATCCTATTTTTCAGTTTTCCCAACAGTTTTTGTCAAATAGTGAGTTTTTATCCTAGAAGCTAGAGTCTTTGAGTTTATCAAAAAGTAGATTACTATAGTCATTGACTATTATGCCTTGTGTACCTAACCTATTCCACTTATCTACCACTAATTTCTTAGCAAGTAGTTTTGATGATTGCTGCTTTGTGATACAATATTAGATCTGGTATGGCTAAGCCACCGAAGTGATTTTTCTTGTAGTTCCATGGATTGGGATTTCAACTATGTACTACTTGTTCTTCTCCTTAGAGTGTTTGCATTTTCAATACCTACAAGAAATAAAATAGCTAAAAATAGTTAAAATAGTTATTTGTACTTAAGTCTGAAAAAAGAATGGTATTTGGAAATCCCAGCATTCACACTGACTTCTTAATATCCTGAATCCATGGATATGTTGTCTTATTGTATCAGAGATGAATTTAGAATCATATTCAGTGTAATTAGTGCTGCCTGTGGAGAAGGTTGGTTATATACCAGTCTATATTTGCTGGTCATTTGCTTGAGAATTTTTCATTGTCTGTGAAGAGTTTCTTTAAGTCCCAAATACTTAATGATTTATGGTCCAAATGTAAAGTTTCCCCAAATATATTTTGGGAATGTCTTTTCCCTTTTCCACGAATGGCAGTAACATCTCAGGTTTGGTGAGGATTTTGCGGTTAACTATTATGGATGGCAAAATTTTAAAGGAAATAAAATTCAAAGTTAATTCTTTTTTTAAAAAATTAATTTATTTGTTTTCAGTTTTCAACAATTTAGGGTTCTGTAAGTCTTAAATTTTCTTCCGCTCCCTCCCTGAGACAGCATGCAATCTTATATGGGTTCTACACATTCTTATAAAACACATTTTCACATTAGTCATCTTGCTTAGAAGAATTAGAATGAATGGGAGAAACCATGAGAAAAACCAAAACAAAATATAATACAAGAGAAAATAGTCTACTTCATTTGCATTTTGATTCCATAGTTCTTTCTTTGAATGTGGATGGCATTTTGCCTGAAGAGTCCTTTGGGAATGTTTTAGGTACAATTGCATTGCTGTGAAGCTAAGTCTATCAGAAATAGACTTAGCACACTATGGCTGTTACAGTGTTCTCCTGGTTCTGCTCATTTCACTCAGCATCAGTTCATATAAGTCCTTCCAGGCCTCTCTGAAGTCCTCCTGTTCCTCATTTCTTATAGCACAATAGTATTCCATTATATTCATATACCATAACTTGTTCAGCCATTCCCCAATTGATGGGCATTTCTTTGATTTCCAGTTCTTGGCCACCACAAAGAGAGCTGCTGTAAATATCTTAATGGGGGACCTTTTCTCATTTTTATGATCTCTTTGGGATACAGTCCTAGAAGTGAAATTGCTGGATCAAAAGGTATGCACATTTTTGTAGACCTTTGGCATAGTTCCAAATTATTCTCCAGAATGTTTGGATCAGCTCACAGCTCCACCAACAATAAATTAATGTTCCAGCTCTCCCACAAATTCTACAACATTTATCATCTTCCTGTTTTGTCATGTTAGCCAAACTGATAGGTGTGCTGTGGTACCTCAGAGTTGTTTTGATTTGCATCTCTCTAATCAGTAGTGATTTAGAGCATTTTTTCATATGACTGTAGATAGCTTTAATTTCTTCCTCTGAAAATTGCCTGTTCATATCCTTTGACCATTTATCAATTGGGGAATGACTTGTATTTTTGTAAATTTGGCTCAATTCTCTATATAGTTTAGAAATGAGGCCTTTATCAGAGACACTAGTTTTAAAAATTCTTTCCCAGTTTTCTGCTTCCCTCCTAATCTTGGTTGCATTGGGTTTGTTTGTGCAAAAACTTTTCAAAGTTTTTTTTTTTTCCGAATTATCCATTTTGCACTTCATAATGTTCTCCATCTCTTGTTTGGTCATAAATTTCTCCATTCTCTATAAATCTGACAAATACATTATCCTTTACTCTCCTAATTTATGTATAGTATCTGCTTTTATACCTAGATCATTTACCCTTTTAGATTTTATTGTTGTGTATGGTATCAGGCATTGGTCTATGCTCAGTTTCTGCCACAGTATTATCCAATTTTCCCAGCAGCTTTGGTCAGTCAGTGAGTTCTTATCCCAGGAGCTGAAGTCCTTGGATTTATCAGACAGTAGACTGCTATATACATTGACTACTGTATCTTGAGTACCTAATCTATTCCACTGATCTACCCTTCTATTTCTTAGCCAGTACCAAGTGTTTTTGATAATTGCTGCCTTATAATACAATTTGAGATCTGGTAGGGCTAAGCCACCCAAAGTTAATTCTAAAGATAATTTCATTAAAGAACAATGAAATTGATAAGAATTATCACTGTTCTTTTATGGTGAAGATAGTTTCTTAAATTTTTTTAAGCTTGGATTTAATTTTTTCTGTATTTGGGTACTTAATCACAAAGTCTTGTTTCCTAAATTGCCAATAGAATGCAGAGTCAGTAGTCCTATAGCATTAACATATTTAAAATCCTTGATTTAGCTTGTCTTATTGTAAATTTTCATTTTATGTTTAATATGTGAGGAAAAGAACCTTAGTTCAGAATGTAGCTCTTTATACCTTTTTCTGTTGCTTTTTTCCTCCTTGGATTCTGCTGTTCCAAGAACACCTTATATCAATTTTGTGTCATTTTTGTTCTACTAGAAGTTAGACCGGTTACTCTGATTTCTGTTTCTGATAGCTTTGTATTTTAGGTGATCTTGCTTTTATATTTAATTACTTTCATTTTGCCTCCAGTGAGTTCCTTAAGTTATCTATAGACTGTCTAGAGATTTCTTAGAATTTACATTTCTTCTAGCATTGTTGAGTACTATTTGCTTTTGCTTTTGATGGGATGGAAGGGAGAAGCTAAGTGGATTGTTTATCGTGCTGATCTATCCAGCCTAGATTCTTATTCATCAGCTCTTGCTCCTTCATAGATTTGCCCAAACTGAAGCAAAAGTAGACGTTCCGAAGAAGTGTTTTACATAGAGAATGGTACATAAGTAGAAGTGAATATTAACATTTATAACTTTAAATGGTAGGTACTAACATGTTATTCAATTCAAAGGAACATTTAATAATTAAATTGCAGACATTTGGAATTAGGGCAGTAGACATTTCTTCAAAATATTTGAGAATTTTATGTACATGGGATCACCTAATTAAAAAATCTGGCCTTGATCTGTCTCTAAATGACCCTCTGGGAATTAAAGCAGCTTTACTTAATAATAGTAAGAACAAGGAAATAACCAATTTAATTTCTGACTTAAATCAAGACCTGTTTTTGAAAATGAGAGTGAACCAGTGTGGTTCATTTTGCCTGCTATACTTCTTAGGGTTTTTTATGTCTAATTCATTAGCTACATATTATGCAAGATAGAGCAAATGAAAGGCATTTTTTATAGTTTTTGATAGGCGGTATTTAAATCTGCAACATTTTGTGAATATGACACATTGTAGAGGAGTTTGGAGCGGGGTACAGTTTGAGAGCAATTCATTTTAAGCATAATTTACCCTACAGGCAGAATCCTTTTATCTTAAAATGTTATGAGTACCACATAAAGAGTCAACTTAATTACAAATTACTTGATCATATTTATTATTTTTTTCTATCTGTACTAACTGCTTTATTACAGTTCTATTTTATAAGGGACACAATACCAGAACAGAACCATGGGACTCCTTGCTCTAAATTCATATCTATGGATAATGATGAAATTTCTTGAGTGTTTATAATCACTTACATTAAAGAGATTTTTATGAATTTTATAGATAGCTTAGAGCTTTGATTGCTGTGTGATCACAATGATGTGGGTACTTCATAGACTGAAGAAAATTACAACTCATTCATACTTTTTTATCCTGTGTCATTTTAGTCAAGTCCGTAGATCTTCTGCAAATGTTTTAGAGTTGTAGAGTCCTTCCTTCTAGATCTTTTAATGGGGTTAGATATCATTTTAATACTTCAACTCTCTTAAGTGTATTATTCTAAGTTTATGTCTTAACATATTCCTTGTGGTTGCTAGAATAGTCCACTTTTTCCAACTGTAAGTATCCTTGATTATCTATTTTTCTGCCACTTCTTGTGTAGAAGTTGTTGCAGGTAATACACTGCAGCCTATTTGTAGCCATGACACATCTGCCTATGGATCTTTTTTGATCTTTCACAGTTTTGATTCTTTGGAGATTGTGGTAGGTATTCTGCTTGTAAACAATATAGCATCATCAGAAGAATATTATGTTGAAAAGGTAGGCTTTTATATATTAGAGCCACTTGTATTTGAAAAAACTATGCATTTGCAGTCTCCCTGATTTCCCATGTCCTATTTAATCATAGGCCCACATCATTGTCCATCTGAGTGCCCATTTAACATATGTGTATTTACGGATTAACTCAGTTGGCTGCCAGTCCAGTTGTATGACATAATCAAGGCAATATGCTTTCTTCATCTGTTTCATTTTTTCCTACAGAGGATTGTTAGACTGATCTCTTTTGAGTGGCTGTGGCTCTCATTAAGGAGACCAATAGTATTCTGTTTCTTGATGTAGTCAGCACATCATCCACATAAAGTATGTGGAAAATTTCTTTATCTCTAAAAAATCCTTTTTCATTCACTGTATAGATAACTTTAGTATGTAGATATCTTGTTTTTTGCTTTATTTGGTATTCTAGAAAATAACTGTCAAGAAATCTTGTATGATTTTAAGAGATGCGTAGAAGACAGCTTATTTGAAGAGAGCCTTAAATTTGTTCTGTTTTATTCTGAGTTAAGTGGTTTTTTTTTATAATCAACAATCAATAAATTTATAGAGATCATGTATTTTATATACATTTTGGTCAGTTGTATGATTGTGAAAATATAGAAAACTGTCTCCATATTCCAATCTTTCATTTTTGTCAAGAATATTCTCATTATGGACTAATGGTGAAACATTCTGCCCAATTCCTGATAGAGCAATGAGGGACTCAGAGTGCAGAATGAGATGTTTTGGACGGCTGTGGTCAATGCTATAATTTGTTTTGCTTGACTATACATGTTTAATACAGTATTTTTGTTTTCTTTCTCATTGCAGGGGATGTGGGAAGAAGAGAAGGAATTGTTGTTGATTAAAAAAAGAATTTTTAAAAATTAAAATATCCTCAGTATGTTTATAGGCCACCATTGTAAAGATTTCATAGAGATGAGAGTGAACATATAGGTTGGTGACCGCAGATATCTTTTGGGTTGCTTTTTAGAGGAATAAAGTTGTGATTTCTTTTTCTTTTGGAATCATTTCCATTTTTGTGATATGGGAGACATTGTCTTGCAGAGGGAAAAGCTCAGAATTGAGCTTGGACTGCTGCACTTGTTATAAGACTTGAGTTTGAATTCTAGCTCTTTCATACATTGGCTTGGGTCTTGAGCTCTCTGAACCTCATTTCCCTCTTCTGTAAAATAAAGAGTTTAGGCTACAGATCTCTAATTTCCCTTCCATTTTAAATCTATGATCCTTTCAAAATTGTGTCACCTTCAACATTAATTTATTCACTGTTTTTGATTATAAGAATAAATACTTTTACAAATGCTGGCATATCTATTCCATTTATGTCTGTTGTCTTTCTAGTTTCATCAGTTAATGCTCTTGGGATAAATTAACCCAATTGTTTCTTGGAACAAGCTTGTTTTCTCTTCATGCTAGATAAAGTATTTTCTTTCTGATGCATTTCTGAGCTCACTTGACTGTATTGTGGCATTGACTTTTACATTTGCTAATCAGATGATTAAAAAGTAGTGGTAATCCTAACAACCGTAAGATTGGTGAGGTTGACAGAAGGGAAAATGACAGATGGTGATGCTGGTTTTAGTGGGAAGTGGGTCTGGACCTCTGATTTCATTGGTGTAGGAAACTCCCTCTACCAATCCACACCTTCTTTCAAATTTATAGTCTCAGCCTGGAGTATTCAGAAATGATTTACCTTTAAGGCCTGGGGACAGACTTGAACATAGTCTTCTTGACCCTGAGGCCAATTTTCTGTCCCCTATGCCATGCTGCTTTTCTTCTCATTCTCTTCTTGAAGAAATTATTTGTGATTTATAGGTATGAGGCTTCTGAGAAATCTAAAAGCTTTTGTTTTCTTTCGTTTCTTCATAAAGTGCTATATTTTAAAAAAACATTCTCTAAGCATTCATGTTCCCAGGCGTCAATGAATATTCTTTATTGGTTTGGAGAGCCTTAAGTTCCTCATAGAAATGCTCTACTTTTCCCTTGTGTCTAACTGATGTTGGTGCATGTGCCACAGTTATCTTCGTGGTGATCTTTCTGCTTATGCTCATCATGAGTACTTGAAAGGTGATATAACCAAATATAACATGAAATGCTATTTCTTAATGCTTTTGAGTACAGGATGAAATGATTCCACCAGTTCTTTTATTCACTTCTCTAAGGGAAGCCTGTGAACCATTTTTTCATTTCCCAGATACTTTTTTCTATCTTTTATTGTCATATAGAGAAGTAATTTCAGAGTGGATGCATTTTGTTTCCTCCAGCAGTCTGTTACCTTAATCGCTGAACAAAGATCTTACATTTTGAGTAAAAGAGATAAATTAGTATTTGTAGATAGTTAAACCATGGGATTCTTAGCGTTCTCTACTCTCTTTTCTACCATTCCCCTACCATTAACTACTGTAACAGGAAAGGGCCATTTCATGTTTTCATATTTTTTTATCCATTGTCATGGTCAAACAGCTCATCCTTTAGTTGCCAGTATGCTTGTGATAGGCTACTTCATACTTAACTAGGCTGGACAGCAGCAGTCTTTTTTGCTAGCACTATACTTGAAGAATTGTCTAGTGAACTCCTTAATGAGAAGAGAATTAGAAGACAGCATGGTATAATGGAAAGTATAATGGTACTTCTGTAAAGTAGCATATAAAATAAGCTCATGAAAATCATCTGTGTTTCTTTATATTTCTAACTAACTCCAGCAGAAAGTGTTTAAAATAAGAAATATAGTTAAATAATTACAGTAACTGGAAGTCAACTTAACTAAGGATCTTATACAACTACAAAATTCTTTATGGAAATAAAGGAAGGCAAATAATTCAAGACATAATAAATTTGGGCCATCAAAGTATAATAATAAACACAGTGATACTGTTTAAATTAATTTACAGAGTTAGCCCCATACCACCAAGACTATCAGTGAGTTACTTTATGGAAGCAGACAAAATAATAACAGCATCAAAAATCTAAAGGGAAATAATGATAAAGGAGGGGAGGGGGCAAAAAGGTCTAGTGTTGTTACCAGTATTTAAGCTATAATGTAAAGTAGTTACCAGCAAGATGTTTTGGTACTAGATATAAAATAGAAAAGTTGAGCAGCTGCTAGGTGGCGCAGTCAATGGAGCACTGGCCCTGGAGTTAGGAGAACCTGGGTTCAAATCTGGCCTTAGAAACTTGATACTTACCAGCTGTGTGACCCTGGGCAAGTCACCTAACCCCGACTGCCTCACATCCTACCCTCCCAATAGAAAAGCTGATTATTAGAACAGAATAACTGAACAAGACCCAGAAACAACTAAACATAATAGTCTAATTTTTGATGAACTCAGAGGTACCAACCACTATTGGTAAGAATTCTGTTTCATTAAAAACTCCTGAGAAAAACAGAAAATGGTTTGCCATAAATTAGGTTTAGACCAGTGTCTTATACTGTGTATCACAGTAAGTCCCAAATGGACATAAGACATGGCAAGTGGACTTAGAAAACATGAAAGGTCATATGATAAAAAAATTAGAGAATGGAAGGAGGTACTTTCAACAACTGGCTAGAGAAAGAATTATTATTTTTTTTTTTACTAATGTCTTTTGTTTTTATATCACCTTTATTTTCAAATCTATTCCCCTACTTCTGTGAAGGTACTTTTCTTATCTCTTTTTCTTGGAGGGTGCTAAGCTTGGCAAGTATAATACTATGTATAGCATTCAGTTTTGATATTTTTCAGTCTCTTTCCATTTACATTGCTGTAATCATTGCATATATTGTTTGTTTCTGCTTATTTCACTTAATACCATTTTACATAAGTCATAGAGGAAGATTCTTAAACAAAGGATGGTGATGATAGTAGAAGATAAAATGGATCATTTGAATTACCTAGTTTTGTATAAACTAATTTATACTCAACTATTATTTGAAGAGAAGCACTTATTTGGGAAAAAAATATCTTTACCATAAATATGCGTAGTATAGTTATGTCTGATATTTAAGGTATTTGTAGAATTGAAATGAATATATAAGAATATTCCCGAAATCATGAGTGGGCAAAGTATATGGATAGTCCATTTAAAAGATTTATTTTTTTTTTTGGTCCAATGTATTTTAACATCTGTGTAAGTGTTGAATTTTAGGGACATTGCCTTTGGCATCTGTACAGCTTTTTGAACTTAATTAATCAGCTTGTTGTATCATGTCTTTCTCAGAAACAGTTACCATCCAGTTTTTTTCTTATTTCTCTCTAAAAATTTTATTATTTAGTTTCAACATTCTTTTTAAATTTTGAATTCTAAATTCTCTTCCTTCCTCCCATCGCTTTTGCTGTGCACTGAGAAAGCAAGCAATATGATAGCTGATACCCTTTATAAAAAAAGAATTATTTCCTGTTGTATTAGGGAATATAAGTTAAATATAATTTCCTTCAAGAATTTATATTTTTGAGCTTTAGAAATCATTATTTGGATTTACAGGCAGAAAGTTTAATTACATTATTAGTTTATCCTAAATAAATTCATTTCTCTGAAACTGGAATAGTTGAAAAAAATTGTAAATGTGGACTGTATTCTTTTTGAAATTGGCAGGTTTCTCTTCTAAATTTATCTCGTGAATTTTCATATTAATGTTTCAACAACTAAGTTCACTTCTTACTTAATTGCCTCTTAGCAAATTGGAAAATTAATGAATTTGCTCGATAAATGCTTATTGAGCCACCTATTTTAAAGATGCTACTTATTTAGTGAAATCTTGTAATGTGCTTTGTACAGCTGTTGCTGACCCAGTAACCTTTAAAATAAACACCACCCTAACGTATTGTATTTACTAGTTTAGAAAAAAAAAGAAAGAAATCATTACTTAATTGGTTCCATGCTAACTCTTCAAATATGTTTTTCATTCTGGAAGTTTCTGATTTCAAGTAAATAGGCATTCTCTTTAACCGCATTGATGAGGAAGTGCATTTCACAAAAAGCCTAGTTTAACACCTTTGATCATGTTTTACACATGACTACCGACTGTGTAAATTTTTGCAAGTCATTTTCAATTTCTTCACCAGCTGTCAAATTGGAGCTTTTTACCTTCTTTCCAAGGAGACTGAGTTCAACATTGATATGATTGAAATCTCTTTATAGAATTCCTCTACTACCCTTCATAATAACTCTTCACCTCTTAAGTAAAATGTCAACATTTTTTGGGGTGTCAACAGTTTGGTTGTGGAAAATGGTTTTCATTCTCCTTGTGGATGGGCCAAAGAGCTGAACAGTTTTAAAAAGAATTGCAAGCTGTCACCAGCTATATGAATGAATGCTCCAAATCATTAGTGTTAAAAAGATACTCATTTTAAAACCACTTTTGGGTTTCACCTCTCCCCTGTTTCCCTGCTGTCAGGTGGGCAAAGATACCAAAAGATGCAAATAATAAGTGTGGGAGGGGCTTTGGGAAGGTAGGCACACTAATGCATTATTATATAAATATTCTGGGAAAAAGTCCAGTTTGGAATTGTAGCCAAAAAGTCATTAAATTGTACATACCCTTAATCCCAGTGATACTGCTTTTAGAAAGGTACTCCAGAGTGTAGGTAGAGAGAAATACAAAAAATATTTATAGCAGTTTTTTTTGTAGTAGCAAAGGGTGGAAAGAGAGAGCCTATTGATTGGGAAACATTGAATAAACTATTATGCAATGTGATGAGCTGTTATTGTGTGTTAAGAAACTCTGCATATGAAAATTTCAGTGAATTTTCAGAAGACTTATTCTGAAATGATACCAGGCAAAGGAAGGAAAACCAGGAGAGAACAATCACACAGACCAAAAGTCACATAGAAGTAAAGACTTCTGGGGGGCGGATCCAAGATGGCGGAGTAGAAAGACTCACCTATGCTAGGTCCGAACCCACAGCCCATGGATTCCCTCTAAAAAGAACTCCTGACAAATTCTGGAACAGTGGAAGCCGCGCAGAAACACAGTGAAGGAGATTTCCGTTGCAGAGAGCCCTGAAAAACCGACCACAAAGCTACCCTGGACTGGAGCGGAGCCTTGCCCTGCGGAGTGCTCCCCTTCCCCTGCCCTGGCCAAGTGGCACTGAGAGGAGCGGGCAGAGCCCAGCAGGCTTCAGGGACCGTAATCTGCTGCGGCCGCGAAGGTCCTTCCACCCACAGATGCACAGGTCAGTGAGAGAGACAGGCTGAGAGGGGAGTGGGGTATCTCCGGGACTCAGACCCCTCGGGAGGCCGCCGCTGCGACAGAGGCTGAGGCAGCTCGGCCAGAGGCAGGCAGGAGCTCCACTGCAGCTCCATTACAAAAGGTCTCTGCATAAACCCCCTGAGGGAACTGAGCCTGGGAGGCGGCCCTGCCCCCACCTGAGCACCAGCAGATAAGCTCCCATTGAAGAGCAGTCAGGCCTGCCGCCAAAAGCCCTGAGGCTGGGGAGCAGCATTTGAATCCCAGACCCCAAGCACTAGCTGGGCAGACCTAGGCTGGGGTGGAGAGGACTCTCAGAAGTCAAGT
>CM053769.1:397096337-397122294 GCA_028658325.1 Potorous gilbertii
TTTTGGCCAAAGGCTTGAATATGAAATTTATATTTATCATTTTAAATGGTACTGCTCATGGCAGCGGCAAAATATGCAACAAAACAAGCCACTGAATGATTTCTTTCTAACTCTAATTATTGTTTCAATCTCCCTTGTCAATAAATTTTTCAAAAGTTCCAATGTTTGTATTGATGCAATTCAAGATAAGACCAGAAAATCAGAGCCTTGGTCTGTCTTTTCATTAGTAAGTTTCTCTTTGTTTATATGCATTTTTGTGGATAATATTGTAGGCACACACTGAGGCTAAATAGTGTAGTGCAAGTAGTGCTTAGATTCCAAAACTACTTCTGTCCATTTGTTTGATAATTTAAAAAATTTTCATCACTGGCCTGCTTCCAGCCCAATGACTGAGTTTGTGGCTGCATCTAGAAGCTAGGAGAGATACCTCACTTTTTTATGTTAGTTATATGACTGGCACCAAGCTGGGTGGTAGGTTAGGATTAAGCCAAGGAAAGTGTCCTTGCAACCACATCAGTGCCTAAGACCAGCCATAGAACTCCTCAGGCAAGTGATTAGTCTGTTCTCATCCTCCATGCTTTTGCAGGTGCAGCTAGTATGTTTTTCTGCTTAGCCACCTTATGGCACCAAGGCTATTATATGTCGAGTGCAAAGTCAGGAAGACCTACATTCTGTTCCTCATCCTATCACTATACTGAGTGACCAGGCAAATCACATTCCTCATCTGTAAAAGGTACCTGTCCACCCAACAGAATCGAATGAAGTAGGGAATGTAACCTGCTTTGCAGACTGCTACTCAAATATGCTGTTAGGAACACAACAGACAACTGTTTCAGCTGCAATCAATTCTTTACCTCCGACACTAACCTGTTTCTCTCAAGGGCCTTGGCAGAGGCCCCTGCTGCCTTGATTGGCTGTAGTTTCTTTCCTGAACCCCTGGAGGTTACCGTCTGGGCATGCTGCTTCACAGGCGACACTGGCTCTTAAGTAACCGAGTATGTGGCTAAGTGGGGTTTCCTTTTCATTCTCAGGATGGAAGCCCCCAGATACCCAGAGAGAAAACGAGGTCCCTGCGCTAAGCAATATCTTAGCAAAAACACCTGCCCTCCCGGTGGTAATTTGATCCCTAAGTAATATTACAATATATCCCAACTCTGGCCACTAAGTGGCACTAAACCACCATTCATGAGGCAAAGCAGCAGGACCCAAGTCAGTCTAATGAGTCAATGTGAAACTTCTCCCATCTTCTCTGCTGCAAATACTTTACTTGATCATACCTGGAAGGCAGCCCCTCTGGTAGAACTGTTACCAGCAAATCCTCACAGAGGTAAGGGCTAAAGAGGTAAAGTAAAGTGATTCCTGTTCTGCAAGGAGATTCCTTATTCAGAAGAGGGGGTGGGGAACCACACCTACAAGCCTCCAACAAATTCTGAATTCTTAGAACTTCCCAACATTGACAAGGACATCACAGTGTCAAGAGGCTAACTGTGTAAAAGAGATGACTATGGACCCAGCCTTGCCTGGGACAGACCTAATAGCCTCCCTGTTTCTTTACTGGAGCCTAGCCAGGTTGCTGTCTAGGACACCAAGTCTGGACAGTAAAATCCTTTCATATTTGATGCTGGTAGGCGCCAACTCTAGCATAGGGTCCCCACTGGAAAATCTATCACAACCTTATTTTCATCCCCCATAGCCACAAAGGTTTAAGATCTGAAGGTACTCCAATACAAAAATGAAGTCACTTTCTTGGAGCCCTAACTCTCTTGCCTTTCATGTGCTGTGTTCAGAAGCAGGGTAGGGAAGTTTCTCAGGAGCTAAGAGATTACTCAAGGCAACGAAAAGAAAGAGTGAGGATTATAGAGACAAAGGAGGATCATCAGGATAAAAAGGTCTCATTCTTGAAAGGATCAGAATAGAATGTTAAAGCTGAAGGAAACTTCAGGTCAACCTTTTCATTTTACGGATGCAGAAACTGGCCTAGAAAATTAAAATGAAGACTAGAAGAGAGAGAGAAGCCTTGGGACAAAAGCTGAGGAAGCAATAAGATTCCATAGAAGAAACTGGGATAGCAAGAAATCTTGATTATAGGATAATCAAAAATACCTTTCCCTCCCATCCCCTGAGCAACAAACCCTTTATAGTCACAGGAAAAGCAGACTTGGAAGAAGAAGAATGGATACCTTTTATTTTGTTTAACAACAATGGTAATATTGTCGGAGTCTTTGGGCAAGGGTACATCCTTTGCCCAGGGCTCTCCTCTCACCCTCAGAGGGTCATGATCAAGCCCCAGGCCAGCAGTACACAGCTGGCTCAGCCACAGGACACCGAGGGGAAGGCAGCAGCCTAACAATGTCCAAATAAAAGCAAGAATTTCCAAAATGTCCTCCAGGTAAAAGCGCACCAGAGTCTGCTGCTCTGTTCCACCCAACAGGAGCAGAGGAAGGGGGTCGAATAGAGGTTTTCTCATGGTGCTTTTTACTGTGCTCTTCTCGCCATCAGCATTTCCCGAATGTTGTCCTCTGCATCCTTCACACTGCGCTCCAGGTATGATTTTCTCTGCTGTAAAATGGAGGGGAAAAAATAGAATTAGGGTGTTGGCAACCCTTGAAGGACAGGGTCACATTTGTCCCTCAGGCCTGCAAAGCCTTATCAGGCTTGGTCAGTATCTTCATCTCCCTCCAATAAAGCAGTGGGAGCTTGGATGGGGCCAGCTGCTCCATTTCCCAGAACCTTCTCTTCTCAATGCCCAACAGGCCACGCCTGAAGGCAGATTCAGGGGGGCCTGAGTAATAATGAGAACTGCTTTTCTCAAAAGACAGTTTGCCCAACATATGGAGGAAGACTTGAAAGAAGTTTAGGAAGTCAGAGTAACTAAGTACCTAACCAAAGCTACAGCAAAAGAAGGCTGGGGAGAGGGAAATGCCTAGGAGTGAGGGACAACTTGGCACAGGAAATAGAATGTGCACATTGGGAGACTGGCAGCACCACTCTTCCCCCAGAAGGAAGTTAACATTAAAAACAAGTGTCTTGAAACACCGAGGCTGTAGCAGACAAAGGCCAGGAAATTCCAGGACAAAGCTCCTGCCCCACAGCAGACTGTCTCCTCTCAAGGTTTTCCATGCCCTGGGCCAGGCGCCTGATGAATGCAATAGCATCAGCAGCACTGAAAGCTGTGCCGGGGAGACCAGCTGGTCTCTGAGCACCAAGTCATACCCCACACCTCACTGCTGAAACATCGCTCAAAGCTGAAATCTACTATTTTAATTAAATTACCACATGCCAGAAATCTAGACAACAAACCAATAGACAGCTGTGAGTTTAAAGCAACCTTCAGAGATTTACTTCTCTCTGGGTCCTCTGGCTAGAGAGCTCTTTTTCCTAGACTTTTCCTTCAAAAGTCACATAAAAATGATCTAACTAAGGAAATCTGTTACCCTATGGACATTCCAGATGTCTCCATCCCCTTCTCTAACCAAAAACCCTAGATAAGGGCAGAAACAAAAACTACTTAACTCTCACCACCACTTCCCAGTGATCGAACCTTTTTTTTAGAACCCAGTCCCCAATTATGCTGCCATCCTCAAGAGATGTAGATCTCTGGAGATATTTAAAAACTAGTCCTCACACCAACCCTGTGATGAACAGGGAAATCCATACTGCTAAAGAGGAAATGGGCACAAGAAGCCTCCTCCCCCAACCATTCCCTCTTTAGAATATTTTCTCATTGTCTTTGTCTAAAGTCTTCATTCTGACTCGATTAGAATACCTTAACCAGTCCTTAAGATCGAGGAGACAGCACCTAAATCTTTTTGCTTCTTTCTTACCAAGAGTTCTTACTAGTTTGTAAAGAAAAGGTTTTGATCAGCCCTGGATAGAATTCTCTCTGAAACTGATTTGGTTAACGGCTAAACTATGAGAGCAGTGCTCCTCTTTCCCCACCCTTGACTGGGCTGAATAGTTGATTCTTAATGATATATTTAAGGTTACAATACAATTGTACTATATGGTAAACCATGTTAAATATGTTAAATTCTGACCGGAATTTTGTCTTTGTTCTTGAACCTATAAACTGTAAGTGAAATGGCTTGAGTCTGAGATTTTTCATAAGCAAGATGGAACTTGTCACTTTATATTTCTCTATGCTCAAAATTCAATTAATAAATATGTTTCTAAGAGACTCACTGACCAGGATGCAAAAGCACTGAGGTTTTTTTTTTTCCCATAGAGACTGAGAACTAGCTCATGGACATAGTTAAAATCAGTAAGTATAGAACCAAGGTTTCCTGAAACTTTGATATATAGCAAATATTTATTAGCGCCTACTATGGGTCAGGCACTATGCTATGAGCAGATCATGATGTCTCCAAGGAGGGGAGGATACATAAACCTCTCTCTACAACATACCAGCTAAATTAATGGTATACTCTATAACCAAATTCCTGTGAATTCAGGAATGCAAAATAAAACCTGTCAGTTAACTATCTGGCATAAAGCACAGTCACTAACTGAGGCAAAGGGAAATAACTCCCCCCAAAAAAATTACCTTTTCAGGAATACTTTAAGATTCTCTTAAGTTCTTTTCCTATTTCACTTCTTCCTATGTCCACCTCAACCAGGCTTCCTATCCTACCACTCATTCGCTATTTAGGGATTTACCCACAGTGTTGATTAAGTATTGTGATGTCTACATGTACTTGTGTAAATTCTGTATCTTTTGTCCTGTGTTCCAGTGTCTTGTCTATCCATTCCAGGTCTCAAATTCCCTATCTTTATCTTTAATGCATCCCCTTTCTGTACCTCAACAAGACTGTGAACAAAGGGCTTAATACATATATTACAGTAATCATGATACTCATATAGGGGCTGCAAATACATTACTGTCACTAAGGATTTTCATTTAATTACATGACTAAACATGATACAGACATCAGTGCCATATCGCAGTGGGAATTTAAACTTCCTCTGTTAGCTAAGATAAACAACTCTTAGACTTTGCTTTTGATGAGTAAAAAAAGGAGCTTAATATAAATAACTCCTGACACATCACTAAAGAATGTGTTGCAGAGAATGGGAGTCGCAGCTCAGAGACATTGCTGGGTGCCATCTGGGCATCCTGCGGGTCTCAGTAGTACAGGGGTCAGTGAGTCTGACCAGCACAGCTAAGCTGAGAGTAATCAGGAGACTGTTGGACCACCACATGCTGTTCTTATGTCTAACAGTTTTCTATACTAGAGATGGAGGGAATCAACACCCCTTTGCACTTCTTAATTAGGCTTCTTACAACAGACCAAACAGTATCCTCCAAAAGTCTGTATAAGGGAAATCAGAAGACCCCAAAATAAAAGCAGTAGGATTTACTCAACTGTATGTCTGCACAGTTATTATTAAGGGTTTTTCTTTTTCAACTGGGGAAAGGCTGGAAGGAGATAGAATAAAAGGGAGAGAAGATAAGTTTTCAATAACTGAAAAAAATTCTTAAAAAAAGATTTTACTTAAGAGTCACCAAAGGGGATGGAAAAAAATAAAAAAGTAATGGTTGCAGTGGTCTCTCATAAAATCATTTCCTAAGCTAAAAAACATAGCTATTGAGACATCTTTTTGAAAAGCAAATGGGTATATAATGGTTATGGGGATATACTTGCTGCCTCCTCCTGCAATGAGTCCTTTAATGTACCCAACCCACACAAACTGGGACAGCAGATTAGACAAGCCATATCTGGCTAACCAGGGATTACTCAGTCCCACAGATGGCAATATGAAGAAGATTCCAGCAAATCTCCTAACTTTTATTGGCAGTGAATATAGCTAGAAATGGCCTCCCTTCACTTCAGAAGTTATAATGCCTGTATCCATAGTATGTTCCCTCTGTCACATCATTACTGGGAACTCCCAAATAAGGACTAACACAGCTGTACCCTCTGGCCCTTTATCTGACCTGTACTTATGAGAAGAAAAAGCACTAAACACAGCTGAATACACACGAGAACAACTGGGCTATGTAATTCTACCATTTGAGTCAGGTTCTATTTAGAGATTAGTTTGTAACTGGCTTAAGCAGAAATATCAGAGGTAGAAAAAGGACCTAAAGTCGTCCAATTAATGTCTCAGCACTTTACTAAACAGAAGCATGTCTTTTCAGGGATGCAAACATATATCTCATTCCTTAGAGTAATGCCCACGATTCATTTGCTTTTAAAATTCTGTACAATTAAGAGATAAAAATTCTTCTCTGCATTATTTTCCTTAGGGTCACTAACTAAATCACCAAGTGGTTTCAAGGTAAAAGTATGTAACTCTTTTTTTATACTTTGAAATTAAATGTAACCAGTCCCCCTTCACCCTAACAGGATTCTTTGTATTGGCATTACAAACAGTGCTTTCAGGGAAAGGAACAAACAATCCACTGCTCCACACAACATCAGATTTTTCACAATTCCATCTGGCAAAGTCTCAACTAATTTTACTCTATTTTAAAGCTCTAGGTTTTAAATAAATGCTCCACATGCATTTAATTATCAGCAAAAGTGCCCCACTGATTTCCTGATGGCTAAATGCATGTGTGTGTTGAAGAGATAAATGGGCCTCCTTGATACTGCACCAGCCCCACGCCTTTAGCACTCACTCCTCTCTTCCTAGAAATGGTTTGCAGGGTTTCAGATACTCCACAATACACACTTCTAAACACACTGTTGTTTAGTGTTTTTGTTCAGTTGTGTCAGTTATATTTGACTCTTCATGATCCTTTTAAGGTTTTCTTGGCAAGGATACTGGAACGGTTTGCCATTTCCTTTTCCAGTTCATTTTACAGATGAGGAAACTGAAGGAAAGTTAAATGATTTGCCCAGCTAGTAAATGTCTGAGGCCAGATTTGAATTTAGGAAGAACAGTCTTCCTGACTCCTGGCCTGGTACGCTATACATTGCACCTCCTAGCTGCTGTAGCAAGAATTTAGTATTTGCTGAAAACGAACACTTCAGAAATTGTGTAAAAGTACTGGCAAAATCAAAACCGTTCTCCCATGGGGAAAGGGAGACCCTGCAAATTATTAGCATTTCATCATTAAGGAATATAAACTCCAAGTGGACTCCCAAAGAGTAATGTACAAACCCCAGAAGATGATACTCTGTATCAAGATTATCCTTCTGAGTGCTGGAAATCATTTGTTCTCTTTATTATAGCACATGGAAAACATAGCTAGCATAATTCCCACAGACTGATAAACCCAATTCTTCAGCAAGTTCTCTGATGGACACCAAACAACCAGAAACCACAAACCTCTGGGTACACTGATGTCCCCACAGTGCCTTAGGTCCTGACATGAAATACTGAGATTTCCTGTGGGGGCTCAGTGCGATCAAGGGGAAATGGACATTCTTGAAGTCATTGCTCATCAGCCTGTGGTTCCCTTTTCTAAGAGTCATCATGCAGTGGGTTGGGGTTTCACTCTTACATGGACTCTTTGCATGAAGGAAGAGGCTAAAGTCTCTAGAAACTTTTCTACTATGACACAATTTCTCAAATAGAATTCTGATGTAACTTATCTTGTGATATTGTCTCAGTGGACTTTTCTAGGAGCTCTTTCTAAACTTAATACTTCTCCCATTTTATTCCTTAAATGCTAATCAGGGGAGACATGAATCTGAAGGGGGGCGGGCATACATCTTAAAAACCCTCTTTTTCTCTTCCATGTGTCTATCCTTCACCTGAATAACCTCTAGAAAAGTCAGATCCCCCTTACTCTAGCAAAAATTAAGCTTTGGTTTTCTCATGGCTGTCTTTATGCTTTCCCATTCTGTGGAATAGTACAGCAGTTAATTCCTTAAAAAACAGTGTCAGCAGCCTATGTGAATGAATCAGTTTACTCACTTTAGCAACAGACCAAGGTTTGCCTAAAGGTTCAGAAGGTACACTTTATTGGCTAACAAAAAAAAGTGGGAGATTGTTTTTCAATGAGACAACATGGTAAAAAACCAAATGGGGAAATGAGAAAGTCTAAAAAGATAGGAAATGGAAACAGTCATGGGCAGGTCAGAACAGTGCAAAGCTCTGACAGTGAGATATAACCACTTAGACCCCAAAAGGACAGAATCAGGCAAGGCAGTCAGAATGAAGCTAAGAAAAGAATGAGATCTTAACTCATTTCAAATCCAAACAAACTGCATAATGAGTTCACTCTAAAAGATATACCTATCCAAATTAAGTTTCTTGAGATTGTGGTTAACTGAGAGAACTCATCATCTACAATAAACTTGTTAAGTACCATTGTACAACTCAAAAAGGCAGGGAGATAACTATATAAGTATCAAAGGGAAAGTGAATGTAGGTGATCCATTTGGGAGGGTTAAAAAGCATTTAGCCAGAAAGGAGATACTGTGCCATTTTTTACAAAAAACAAAACTGTCTCTGCAGTAAGAAGTCCTGAGTTCAAATCTCAACCTCAATACTACCCACATGCCCTTGGGGAAGTCAACCTTCCTCAGTTCCCTCATTCATGAAATAATGGGGCTATGCTACCTGGTCTCTGAGGGCCCTCTCAGCTCTGGATCTGATTCCATGACCTATGATCTGATGAACGGGGACAAAGTGTAACTTTGTCACAAGAGACTGAACTTGTCATTTCACTCTCTGCCCTTTCATACAGTTAGAATTATTGAAGGCAGTAGAACATCATTCACTGGCCATCTTTATTGAGAGATCAAACTACTAAGCCACTATTCAGCCTTTGCACCTGTTGGAAAAGGAGAAAGCTGGGAAAGTACATTTTAAAAATTCCCATTTCCCCATGAAGGACTGCCTCTCTGGTGCCATATGCATTGCATGTTGATGAGTGGCATCTCCCTGCTGCCTCCCTAATAGTGATTTTTCAAAATCCAATGTAAAGCTCTAAAGTCACATTAGAACACATACATGCCAAAGTTCTACAAATGCATCAGAAGACATACAATAACAATTCACACTTAAACTTATTAAGATTTACAAGGCATTTTCCATACAACGTGTGAGGTAGATAGTTATGAAGCCTGAACTACAGAAGATCCTGTAAGAAGCTACGGAATGTGTCTCTTGATCCTGAAAACCTAAGGGAAATAGTGTGTCCCCATTTCCCCCTTCTACTTTTCCAGTCTTCCTCCCCCCTACCCTTACTTACCATGTACTCTCCAACTCAGTGACACTGGTTTCCTGGATGTCCCTTGCACAAGACACTCTATCTCCCATCCCTGGGTATTTTCTCTGACTGTCCCCCATGGCTGGAATACTCTTCCTCATCTCTGCCTCCTGGCTTCTACCTTCCACATGGAAGCCTCTTCCAATCTCCGGTAACTCTAGTGCCTTTCCCCTATTGATCATGTATAATTTATCATGCATATATTTTTGGCATAGATAGTTGGTGGTTTTTTTTTTTTGATGTTGTCTCCTCCATTAGGCTGTGAGCTCCTTGAGAGTAGAGATTGTCTTTTATCTTTTCCCCTGCACTTAGCAAAATGCCTGGTACATAGTAAGTGCTTTAATGAATGCCTGCTAGGTGTCATACACTAAGTTATTGAAAACACTGAATGCATTCAGAAGAACAAACAGGATGGCAAAGGGTTGGGAAATTATGACATATGAAATAATGAAAAGCCTGTCTTCAAATATAAAGTATTTGAAGGGGATTTGATAGGAGAATTTGAAGAGGGAGGGAATAGAACTAAATAGAAATTCTGACATTTTGCATATTGTAGCAAAAAAGTAGGGAAGGAACAAGAAAACAAGCATTTATATAGCACCTACTGTGACACGAAGCACACACGAAGAGCTACCCAACCATGGAACAGGTTATCCTGAAAAAGTTACAGTCCCCATTACAAACTGTTCAAGCAAAAGCTGGATAGACTACTTGTCAGGGATGCTGAAAAGGGTATTTCTGCCCCAGGTTTTTTAGGTTGAATTAGAAGACCTCCTGAAAACAAATGATTGAGTTCATTAATAAGGCAAATATATACTGGAAAGAGCATTGGCTCTAGAGTCAGTTGACTTAAATTCAAATCCTGATTCTGACACTAGTGATGTAACCTTGAGCAACTCACTCAACCTTTTTGGGGTCCAGTTATTTCTATGTCTAAACTGCAATGATTTTTCAAAGTTAGCCATCTAGATTCCTCAAAGGAAAATAAGGTGTGAATGGTTTATAATCTATATCATTGAAAGGAGTTCCATTTCTGAATGAAATGAATGAAAAAACAGCTGTTAAGCACTTACTTTGTGCCAAATTGTCTGTAGGGATAGAGGTAAATACAAAAGGGTACAGTTCCTGTCCTCAAGGAGCTGACATTCTGACACATGGAAGAGGGCACTGTGCTCTAGCATGTCAGAAGTGTGCTATGAAAAAGAGTGCAAACAATTCCCAAAGTTCCTAGAGGGTAATTTTAGTATAAAAATGTCCTTTGGAATTTGTATTCTTCTTGTTCCTCCTATCTCTGCAGTCTTTACAACTTTGATTAGGAGACTTCTCAAATACTCCGAATGAGAGCCAGGAACTCTGAGTAGCACTGCAGGGAACATTTTAAAAACCACTTCCAATTCTTTGTAGAAACTGAGTTTTGCACAGGTTCATTCTTGGCAAAGGAGAGAGAGTGAAGTGCTATGGAGGATATTAAATAAAGGAAGCCACTCAGACTACAGGATTAATTCCTGCAGTTAAGAATATCCAGCACTTTCAAAGCACATGTATTAAAAAGTCAGTTGAGCTTCTTGCATAGTATACTGATTGGGCTTGGAGTCCAGAAGACAGGAGTTCAAAGCACCCATCTGATACTTACTAGCTTTGAGCCCAGGGGCAAGTCATGTGATCTCTAGACCTTAGGCAGCTCTCTAGAATTTATTTAATATCAAAGTTGATGGAGAGCTGGCTCATACGTGGAGTTACCTCAGCCGAAAAAAATCACAGTTCTTGCAATATTTGGTATAATGTTCACCAGAAAGCCAGAGAGTTTGTAACAGGCATTACCACCAGTATTAATATAGGGTATGTCATATCATGTCATATCATCTATATTTTAATGCAGACTTGGAGTCCAGAAACCTGGAATCAAATCCTGGCTCTGTCAATTTAACAAATTGTGTGCTGATTTGTAAATTGGGAATAACATTCCACTTTCTACTTCAGAAAGTGGTTGTTAAGAAAGCACTTTGTAAACTGTCGTGTACACTAGATTTGTTATCGTCACTACTGAGCAACTAAATGCTAGAATCATTCCTTCTTTCCTATTAAAAGGATTCCAATTTAATCAGAAGGACGTCTGCACAGCCCCCTCTTCTAAGGCAACAGAATACACTTGTAGTGTAAAATGAAGATATTCAGTAAGAGCCAATCTAGTGCAATTAGTTTTTCATCACTCATTTTATTAGCTTTCTTTGCAAGGGTCCACAGCTAAGAAAAATCTATTCTGACAGATTGTTTCAAAACTGAATATCAAATTAAAACAAACTTTTTAGTACTTTAAGTGGTCTAAAACTGTTTGTTTTGGTCCAGGGGGAGAAGCAGAATATTTAAACCAACATGGTTATCCCAAGTTTGGTCTGCAGGCCAGGAGAAGAGGGTGTATCTTATGGAGAGAGGAAGTGAGGGCAACACCTTGCATTCCTAGCAGCTAAGGTATGGCTGACTCAAAGACAGATACGCAGATAATGCTTGCGTGGTAACTAAATAAAGACAGCCATAAAATGCTAGAACCCAGATAATGTAAAAGCTAGAGGGGATCACAGAGATCACTTAGCCCAATCCCCATTTTACAGATGAAGATACTGAGGCTTAGAGAAAAATAAGGCCTACTATTACAGGAATGGAATAGCTTTCAGGAATAGGGAGGTGATATATCTCAGTATAATCTGCTCTGGTCAAAACTCATCTGGAGTGTGTTCAATTCTAGGCCCAAGATTTAAGAACATTAATAAGCTGGAATATTGGATAACCAAGATGGAGAAGGGCCTTGAGTCCAACAGATACAAAGATCAGTTGAAAGAAATGGGCATAATGAGTCCAGAGAAGAAAAGTCTCTAAGGAACATGGTAGCTCTCTTTAATATATGAATAGCTGTCATGTGCAGGAGGAAAGAGATTTATTCTAATACCCCTGGGGGTAAAACCGAAAGCACTGGATAGAAACTGCTTTTGTTGTCCCACTCTTCATGACCCCATCTGGGGTTTTCTTGGCAAGAAAATGGCTAAGAGGCCAATTGAAGCTTGATGCCAGGAAAAGCTTCCTCACAATGAGAACTGTCCAAAAGGAGAAGGAGTTGTTGCCTCAAGAGGCAGAAGGCCCCCCTCCTTGATTCTTATTATGTAGGGGCTGGGCTAGATAGCCCCTTAATTCTCTTCCAATTTTCCAATTCTGGGACTGAAACGTCCTCAAGCTTCTCTAAGTAATTAAAGACAGAGCCAAGTATCAAACCCAGACCTTTTTGAGAATAGCATTCTTTCCAGCACATTCGGCCAATCAAATTCTGATTAGCACAAGGGGACAAAAAAGACCCAATCCCCTACAATGCTGTACAATAGAGAAAGGCCCCACTGTGTGACTCATTTTAAAACTGTAAGACTATAGTGTAGACAGAAAAAAGACAAACAATAAATATTCCAAGTAGCAGTGAAATAAACCTAAATAGGGTAAAATCTACTGTTTTAATTAACTTCTAAAAATTGACTTTAAATAGCTTTGAGTAAATGAATAAAAACTAAGTCAAAGACAATGAAACAAATGAGGGTAAAGGATCTTTGGGCAGATCGCATTACTAGTTTCCAATCTAATCAAGCATTTATACAACTAAGACAATATAGATATGGCAACCAGGAAACCATAAAAGTACCTGGAGACAGTGAAAATATTACACAAACTAAGAGCTCAAAGCCACTGAAACCACAGAAGTATGATTCATCTGCACCTTATGTGCTACCCAGGGTGGGTCATCAGAGGGCAAAGACAAAAGTCAAGTATACCCCAATATCAAAGACTATTTTAAAACCTTCTCCTAAAGCTAAGTTTAAAAACCTATTCCAAAACAAACTTTTGATTTTTTAAAAAAGTTGGTAAATATCATGAATTAAGATATGCAAAATGTCAGCCTTATGTAAAAGAATACTACTATCCAACAAGTTAAAACTAAAAGCTTAAGTCAGGAAATTACTTGAGATTTTTCTCATATGTGTTGAGCATAATGGAGGGGCATGTAAGAGGCAGAATAAATATCTTGCTTGCATTGACAAACCTCCCTAGAGGATGACACAACCATTGCTTCAATTTGGGGGGGGGGGGGGTTGCATGCTTTGGACTGTGATGAAATCATTCACCAGTACACAGACCATAATCTAACAGATGTCACTTGTCCCCAACTCCACACCCACCAAGTTACCATAGATACAGAGCAAACAGAAAGGAGGTTAATATACTTATTAACTCTGATCTAAGTAGCTGACATAATACTAATTAAAGTTATAATGACATTGAAGTAATAAAAAAACACCCAAGGCATATATTTCTCTTTGCAAATAAGATCCAGGAGTGTGGTTTTCATTTTCTCCTTTCTTTAATTTTAAGATCTTTCCCTTTATATTTAGGAAAGGAGAAATAATGTGCAATCTCCTTGGGCACTGGGTTGCTATGGGGAGTAGGGGAGTAGGGGAGGTAAGGGAGAAGAGGGTCTATCATTTTTAAAATAAAGACACAACAAAAAGAAAAAGTTGTTAGGATTGTCCGCACCTACAGAATTAACTACTTCTTTTTATTTCCAATGTTTTCAGATAAAATTATCATGCATCTGAAATCTCGCACTCCTGCCACTCTTTCCCCGTCTTGTCTTTGGCATTCCTAAGCATACAAAACTCCAGTTTCTGTAACAAAGGTAGAGTCAAGCTGCAAAAATCAAGGTAGCTTCACACAGTTTTTTATTACCATGCTCCCCATGTTACCCATGGGGGAATCTTCCCTAACCCATCCCTTTTCAACTTTCTTGTGTTCCACATTAGAACCAGAACTCATGGATGCTAGAAAATAAGAAAAGCACAGATTATCAATCTGGTGACTCATACTAAACAAAGGAATAATAGAGTCCCCAAGCCCTGAGAGATCGGACAAAGAGCATCTATGTTTATATTCCATATATAAAGGACTTTGTGGGCAGCTAGGTGGTGCAGTAGACAGAATGCTGGGCCTGAAGTGAGAAAAACCCATCTTCCTGAGTTCAAATCTGGCTTGAGACACTAGCTGTCTGTGACTCTGGGAAAGTCACTTAATCATGATTGCCTCAGTTCCTCATCTAGAAAAGGAAATGGCAAACCACTCTAATATCTTTGCCAAGAATACCCCAAAAGAGGCTTTAGCAATATGAGAACTTGGAATTACTAGAACAGCAGGCTGGTTTTCGAAGGGGCAGAGAAACTAGAGACCAGCAACATTTTCTGGATTATGGAAAAAGCAAGAGAGTTCCAGAAAAACATTACTTCTGTTACACTAACCATACCGGAGGTGGGGAACTTATGGCCTTCTAGGTCCTTGGGTATGGCCTTTTGACTGAGTCCAAGTTTTACAGAACATATCCTTTTATTAAAAGGATTTGTTCTATGAAGTTTGAATTCAAAGGTCCCCACTTGAGGACCTAGAGGGTCACATGTGGCCTTGAGGCTGCTGCAGGAAAGTCTTTAACTGTCATAACAAATCGTAACAAGTCCTCAAAGAGATGGGAGTACCAGATCATTTTTGTCTCCTGAGGAACCTGTATGTGGGCCAAGAAACAACACTTAGAACCAAACATGAAACAACTGATCAGTTTAAGATTGGAAAACAAGTACAACAAGGCTGTATACTGTCAACTTATTTGACTTACAAGCAGAGTACATCATGAGAAAAACCAGGCTGGATGAATCAAAAGATGGAAGTAAGGTTTTGGGGAGAAATAGCAACAATCTCAGATATTCAGACAATAACCACTGATGGCAGAAAGTGAAGAATTAAGAAGTCTCCTGGTGAGGGTGAAAGAGAACAGTATAGAAGCTGGTTTGAAGCTTAACATCAAAAAAACTTAAGATCCTGGCAAATGGTCCCATTATTTTCTGGCAAACAGAGGGAGAAGAAATAGAAGCAGTGTCAGATTTCATGTATTTTTGAGATAAAAAAATTGCAGCCATGAAATTAAAAGATGCTTGCTCCTTGGAAAGACGGCTATGGTAATTCTGGACAGCATATTAAAAAAAAAAAAACGGAGATATCATCTTGTTAACAAAGGTCCATACGGAGAAAGTTATGTTTTTTTCAGCAGCAATATGGCTATAAGAGTTGGACTAAAAGGAAAGCTGAGCACCACAGAACTGACGCTTTCAAACTGTGCTGCCACAGAAGAATTTTGAGAGTCCCTTGGAAAGCAAGAAGATTCAATTAATCAATACTTAAAGAAATTAATTCACTGGAAGATCAAATAATGAAACTGAAGCTTAAATGTTTTGGTCACATAATGAGAAGACCAGACTCAATGAAAAAGACCCTGATACTGGGAAAGACTAAAAGTAAAAGGTAAAGGGAATGTCAGAGGATGAGATGGCTAGATGTTGTCATGGAAACAACAAACATGAACTTAGCCAGACTGAGACATAGTGGAGAACAGAAGGGTCTGACGTGCTATGGTCCATGGGGTTACAAAGAGCTGGACATGACTGAGCTACTGAACAACAACAAAGGACTTTAGGGACATAATTAGTCCTTTTATTCAAACTAATATGCTTCAACAACCAAAATATAAATACTACAAATGGCAGTATTCAAATGAAGGAAGATAAAAAATAAATATCACTTGTCACAACATTTTTCACACAATAACTTCAAAAGTCATCTATTATAGTACTCATCAATCAACAAACACATTACTCGACCCATAAAGCTAGAATGTAATTAACATGTGAAAAGTGCATTCTAGGACAAAACTGCTCTTTCATTTGCTAACACTTTTCAAGAAAAAAAGTTTTACATCTTGGATGACAAACGGGAATAGTCAATGTTGGAGAGGTTGTGGAAAAAACACTATTATACTGTTGAAGATATGAATTAATTCAGTCATTCTGAAAAGCAATTTGGAATTATCCTAAGAAAGAAACTAAAATTTACCTAATTTAAAAAATATATATATAAAGCAGTAAATTTGTGTTTAGGAAGGATTGGGGAAGAACAATCAGGGTTAAATGACTTGTCCAGGGTCACATAGCTACTAAGTGTCTGCAGCTAGATTTGAACTCAAGTCCCCCTGACTCCAGGGCCAGAACTGAACCACTGAACCACTTAGCTTCCTCAGGTAAATATGTACTATGAACAGCTTCCTTTTCTTTTTAAGTAAATAACAAAATTCAACTTTATTTTCTTTTTTTGGTATGTTTTGACTTGTTACATTTTTATTTATTAATATTTGCTTATTTATTTTTAATTTTCAACATTTACTTTTATAAGATTTTGTTTTTCCCCCTCCCCAAAACTACATGCAATCTGATATGGACTATACATATACAAACATATAAAGTATAAACCACAAGAAAGAAAAAGAGAGAAAATAGTATGTTTCAATATGCATTCAGACTTCATAGATCTTTCTCTGAATGTGGATAGCATTTTCCATCGTGAGTCTTTTGGAATTGTCTTGGATCATCGCACTGCTGAGAAGAGCTAAGTCTATCAAAGTTAGTTACTGCACAGTATTGCTGTTACTATATACAATGTTTTCCTGGGTCTTCTACTCAATTCACTTCAGTTCATGTAAGTCTTTCCAGGTTTTTCTGAAATCTGCCTACTCATCATTTCTTTTGGAACAATAGTATTCCATTACATTCACATACCACAGCTTGTTTAGTCATTTCCCAACTGATGGGTATCCCTTCAATTTCCAATTCTTAACCACCACAAAAAGAGTTGCTACAAACACTTTTTGCAAACAGGTCCTTTCCTCCTCTTTTTAAAACATATCTTTGGGATACAGACTTAGCAGTGGTATTGCTGGATCAAATGGTATGCACAGTTTGATTGCCCTTTGGACACAGTTCCAACTTGCTCTCCAGAATGGGGCTGGATCAGTTCACAGCTTCAGCAACAGTGCATGAGTGCCCCAGTTTGTCTACATTCCCTCCAATATCCATTATTTCCCCTTTTTTCTCATATTAGCCAATCTGACAGATGTGAAGAGGTATCTCAGTTGTTTTAATTTGCATTTCTCTAATCAATAGTGATATAGAGCATTTTTTCATATGGCTACAGATAGCTTTGATTCCTTTGTCTGAAAACTGCCTGTTCAACATATCTTTTGGTCATTTATCAACTGGGAAATGATCAATTTATTTTCAGATCTGTCCTACTTGTCTATGCTTTCTATTTCTATATTCTATTTCTATTCACCTGTTTTATCTTCTATGCATTTTTAAATGAGTCAGTAAGCCTCTTTTCTTTCTTCCTTTTTTTTTTTCCATTTTGGGAAACATCACTAACTTGCCTCTCTCCACCCCAAATCCCCTCCCTCAAATTGAAAGAAAAATAAAACTCTTCTATCAGGTATGCACAGTCAAGCAAAACAAATTCTCACATTTAGCCATGTCCAAAAATATATACCTCATTCTATACCTTGATTTCATCACCTTTGTCAGAAGGTAGGTAGCATATTTCATCACCAGTCCTTTGGAATCATGCATCGTATTTCAATGATTGGTGTTCTTAAGCCTTTCAAGGCTGGTTTTGTTTTTTGTTTTTTTTTACAATGTAATTATACTATTCCAGTTTTGCTCACTTCAGTGTCGATATACCCTTTCACCCATAGATCTCACTGATAGGGATATATCTTAAGGCAGTCAAAACAACAGTTACAGTAGTACTTTTTATAGTATCAAAGAAATGGAAATAAAGTTGATACCTATCAACTGGGGAATGGCTAAACAAATTGTAGTACATGAATGCAACAAAATATTACTGAACTCCCTCAGTACCTGTGACTTTTCTCATCCTAGAATAGCACCCTGCCCCTCTTGTTTATATCTGCATCACCAGAAGAGTGCTGGCACACAGTAAGTGCTCACTAAATACTTGTTGCCGCCTGTAAGAAATGATGGCTATAAATAAATGTACAAAGACATACAAACTGATGCAAAATGGAGCAGGACTAGGAGTGCAACACAACAATGACTATACTAATGTACGTAAAAGGAAAAAATTCTAAATGCTAGGTAATTATAATGATTAAGCACTGTCCTGAAGAGATGAAAAAAGTTATTATCTCTTTTCTGTATCTGAGAACGTGAAGAAAGAGGGAACAATTCACGCTGTCGGATTCTGGTTAACACATTAGCTTCCAGAACTGCTATTTCTGCCCCCTGATTTTTGTTACTCATTGTTACAAGGGGTGGCTCTTTGGGTAGTAAAAAAGGAAGGAATGTATGAAGAGTTAATGATGATGATGATGATGATAACTAGAATTCATACAGTGTCTACCGTGTGCCAGGCACTGAAATAAGTGCTTCACAATTATCATCTAATTTAATCCTCAAAACAACCCTGGAAGGTAGGTGCAATTGTTATCCCTACTTAACAACTGAAAATACTGAGGTAAATGGAGGTTAAGTGATTTGCCCAAAGTCACACAGCTTATAACGTCTGATGCCACATTTTAACTCAGGTCTTCCTGCCTCCAGGCCCAATGATCCATCTACTTCACCACCCAACTATCTGAGAAACCAAATCCACTCTTCCATAGCTCAGTATTCACCTTCTTTGGAAGATTTTCCTCAAAATATACTCTAGTCACCAATCCATAAGTCAGTCTATCCTTCCCAAAAATTCCCATTACAAAATATAAACATGTTGGAGAATTCCAGCAATACAGCTGAATAAACGGTCATCCAGTACCTTTTCCAACCCTACTTCCCAACTGAATAGAGATAGAAATACTCCCCAAAGGGAGCAATCAAAAAGTTACTGTCCTTTCAGAGAAGCAAACCAAAAGGATAAAAAAAAATACATAATTAAATAACAACTACAAGGAATTAAAAGATCCCAAAAGTTAAAATTAACTTCAACAATGGTCCCCTCCGTGCAGTCATCCCCCAAAAGAGACTTTATCCAATACAAGACATATAAAACTTCACTGATGAGTGTGAGAGAACTATCACAGGATATTAATGAGACACACAAGAAAAGCAAAACACAGACACACACACACACACACACACACACACACACAAGCAAAAGCAAGAGAAGTAATAAACTAAGCTAAAAACTGAGATTAAGTACTATGGCTATGTATCAAGATGTCTAGATGTATTTTGTAAAGACAACTCTCTTAAGAGCTGTGAATATACTTTTTGCACAAAATTATAATAGCTAGAATCAGATGCAAAAGTCAGACTGGAAAACATCTTCATATCTTTGATAAAACTCTTGATAACCTAAAATATCTAGGTAACTGACATAAATGTAGAAGATTCAAAACCCCTTCTCCAACAGTCAAAGAATTACAATAGTTTTCATGCTGAAAAAATCTAAACTATCTCTAGTCACGAGAAGCACCAACAAAAGAAATATACAGGCCAAAGAGCACTAAATCTGGCATCAAAGGACCTGGATTCAAATCCTGTCTCTAATGCTTATTACCTGTATGACTTTGGTCAAGTCCCTTACCTTTGCTGAACCTCAATTTTCATGTGTGTGAAATGAGAGGGTTGGACTAAATAAACTCTGAAGTTCATTCCAGTTATCAGATGCTTATAATCTTGAAGTATTATTTCACATTCATCAAGCTAGCAAACATGCTAAAAGACAGGAAAATTCATTATTAGAGGGGCCATGGGAAGATAGGTGCTCTAATTCATTGCTGGTAAACTCAAAGAAAATGTGAAATTATGTAAAAAAAGTTAGCAAACCATTCATACCCTTTAACTTAGATATTCCACTAATAGAATTATCGCAAGAAGTACAGTGACACTGAGAAAAGATTCATATGCACAAAAATGATTATAGTCACATTATTTGTAAAAAACAAAACAAAACAAAAAAACCCCAAACTGGAAAGACAACATGTGCCCATCAAGCAGGGAATGGCTGAATAAATTATGGTATATGAACTCTGAGGTACCACCTCACACCTATCAGATTGATTAATATGACAGAAAAGGGATAAATGTTGAAGGGGATATGGGAAAATTGGGACACTAATGCATAGTTGGTGGAGTTGTGAACTGATCCAAACATTCTAGAGAGCAATATGGAACTACATCTAAAGGGCTATAAAAACTGTACTTATCCTTTGACCCAGCAATATCACTAATAGATCTGTATCCCAAATATAGCAGCTCTTTTTGTGGTGGCTAAGAACTGGAAATGGAGGGGATGACCATCAATTGGGGAATGGCTGAACAAATTTTGGTACAGGATTATCATGGAATACTATTGTGCTATAAGAAATGACAAACAAGATGATTTCCAAAAAAGTTGGAAAGATTTAAGCAAACTGATGAAAAATGAAGTAAGTTGAACCAGGAGATCACTGTATACAGTAATATCAATATCCTACATCATCAAATCAAACAATATAATCAACTGTAAATGAATTAGCTATTCTTGGCAATACAGTGAGCCAAAATAATTCCAAAGGACTTATGATGAAAAATACTATCCATCTCCAGACAAAGAACTGATGGAGTCTGAATGCAGATTGAGGAATACTATTTTTAACTTTATTTTTTCCTGTTTTTTTTGTTTTGGTTTTCACAAGATGATTAATATGGAAATATGTTTTGAATGACTGCACATGTATAATCTATATCAAACTGCTTACTTTCTCATGGAGGGGAAAGAAGAGCAAAGGAAAGAATTTGGAACTCAAAAATTTTAAAGGCAAATGTTTAAAGTTGTTTATACATTTAGTTGAGAAAAATGAAATATTATTCAAAGAAAAAAACATATTATGGTATTGGAATATGAAAGAAAATTCACCATAAGGCATGAATATGAAGAATTTGAAGACACAGGAGAAGACCTGTATGATGTGATACAGAATAAAGAAAGCAGAGGACAATGGCTATAACAATATAAAAGAAGTAAAAATAAAGAATATATAAAATGCTGATCATATAGATACAAGAGTGGCTCTTAGGACCATATAGTCAGTGAAGAAACATTCAAATCAATACTACCATACTATCATTATTCCTAGAAAGAATACATCAACAAACTGATCAATGGATCAACTCTCCATTCCTGTGACTCCCCGGATACTCTTTGTCTCCTCCAAAAGAATGGAAGCTTCTTGAAGGTAAGGACTTTTTTTTAAAATCTGTATCCCCAGCTCTGCCTCAGCAAACAACTCTACGTGTATTTTCTCCCATAAATTCTCCACAAGGGGCCATCAAACATGACTGTGTGTTTCCTCTAGATCTTTTGAAACTACCTTTATACAAAAGGCAGCCTAACCATCACTTTTCCCTGAGAGACACTGCATGACTAGTCTCATCATGTCATAAACTTCTCTGAAGATATCCTTTAAGCCACTTCTGTAGAGATCTCGGTAGGTAATAGGTTGCAGCTAAGGAATGATCACTATGAGCTCTCCAAGGCACCTTGGGGGGACCATTAGCATTCTATGGGACTTTAGTGTTCTATGACCCAGTCAAACAGCATCACTGAAAGGTTTGTCCTCAGGGAGAAGTTCGAGACCATTAAAAGTACTATAGTTTCTCACAAACAATCCGTACCTTTTATGAAATTATAGGCTCAGCTCACTGCCCATGTGTGAAATCTGCCTAAGATATGAGCTGATGGATCATCTTTATGAGTTATACATTTAACTTTGTTTCAGTTCAAACAGTTTGGATGAAGGAAGCCTTGTCTATCCAACTGGTTTTTCCTAGGTGGACAGTTAAGCCCAAAAGCTTATCATTTAGGATAAGCTCTGTAATGGGCAGCTAGTGCCAGTCCTGGAGACCAGAGGATTTAAGTTCAAAGTGGGCCTCAGACACTTACTAGCTGTGTGGCAAGTTACTTAACCCTGTTTGCCTCAGTTCCTCATTTGTAAAATGAGTTGGAGAAGGAAAAAGCAAACCACTCTGCCAAGAAAACTCCAAATGTGGTCACAAAAAGTTAGACACGACTGAAAATTACTGAAGAGAAGTAATGTTCAGAGGCTTAACATGTTTTCCAAAAACAAAGGCATTCCCAATGCATAAAGATACTAAACAAAACAAAGATGGGTTGAGATGTTGGACCAGACAAAAGGCAGCTAAGTGGCACATGGAACCTGGGAGTCAGGAAGAACTTAGTTTGCATCCTGCCTTAGACACTAGCCTAGATATGTGATCCTGGCTGGACAAGTCATTTGACTGCTTTGTGCCTTAGTTTCCTTATCTGTAAATGGTGATGATAACAACACCTACTTCACAGGACAGTTGTGAGGATCAAGCACATCAGTCAAATCAAATAGGTAACGCACTCTGCCAATGCTGGAATACTACATAATTTTGGTTATTAATACTTATTACTAAGTAAAAACTGAAAATGGTCTATGTTCAAGGCACGGCAATTTTGAGGATCTTGAAAGATTCATTCTCTAGACATTCAAAAGATGGGATTTCCAAACACATGAAAATTTCACAACTTATTACAAAAAATAAAAATAAAAACTACCAATCTTCCAGACCACTTTCAAATCACATAAGAGGTACATACACTGTAATAGACAGTGAGTTGGGCCCAGAATTGGAACAAAGAAGGGAGAAGAGCTTTGAAAAATTGGAGTTCTTTAGTGACATTCAAACTTCTTGAAACAAAACTCCACATTTTTAGTACTAGTATTCTTTCATTATTTTATAGTTGTAAATCATGAATCAATATAGTCTTCAAGTACTGAGACTGAGAATCACTCAAAGAGTAACAGAGAGATAAATAGTGAGAATAAACAGGGTAACACAATGCAAAAAGATGAACTGGTCATGTGGGAAGAATGAGACTTAACCAGTGGACAGTCCATGTACCCCACTGTGATTTCAAGAGGAAATTCTCCCAGTATTGAGGGTGGACTTCCTTGTGTCAGACTAAAGAAAGACATGGATGGAAGTTACACAGGATAATTAGCCACATGCATGTTGTACAATATGTATTATTGGAGAGGACACCTAAACCTAGGAGATCACAGATCAGAGTACTTGAGCTACAGAATTATATAAATTCAATAAATACCTTACTATATAGCACAACTAACATAAAACATAACAGGTTTTGTTTGAGTTTAATCAACTGCAGGAATCTTGAACTTGGCCTGGCTTTCCACTCTTAAATGCAGATATCTTTTGGATTTCCAAAATGTTACTACAGTAACACTATTAATAATATAATTAATAAAGAAGTCTAACAAATGTGAATATAATTATACCATATCTTCCAAAAATATATATTATATACGAATATAAGTATAACAAATTATAATAAACATAAAACAATATGACTAATAATTACTAACAAATATAAAACATTAATAATACAGTAACAATATAGTTCTGTTTATTTTCATGTCCTCTTATGAACATCTGGAAATTTATATGATATTTGTTACTAAGCAAATTTACAACTTGAAGACACATGATATACCAGAAATATACATGAGAAGTTGTTTTTCAATCTTGGACACTTTACCACTGGTAACTGCACATCACAAAGCAGGAAAGACATTTCAATTAAGCCTTTAAAGATTTCCAAATAGTTTTATAGATATAACTTGGCTATGTAAACTTTATGAGGGAAAAAAAATTCTAAAATTAAGAAAAAATTAAAAATGGCAAAGACCTTATTAAAAAACAAAAAGGCCAAATTAACAATAAAAAGTACAACTTTATGCTATCAACATGGGTTCAAATCAAACCCATGTACATTTTTTGGGAGGCTTCGTTGATTTTAAATTTTTTTGTTTGTGTAATCTTCTTCAAACAACTTGGTTATTTGGGTAAGTACATTTGGACACAATAACTGTAAAAAATAGAACAAAAATCCAGGATTTCCGATTATATATACCACCTCCAATAATAACCCAGTCCTGAGTTCTTTTGTGAGCTAAGTGCACATTTCCATTATCCAAAAGTTCATCTAAAGTTATACTGTCTGTACTAAAGGACACAATTGCTTGATTAGTCTCTAGTAAAACGACAGGACCACAGCACAGATTTTCAAAGTCTGAGACTCCAGTTACACTCTCTGAAGTGTTCATGGGCATGCATGAACTAGAAGTGCTCAGGAAATGGGAACACTGAAACAATGTTCTTGTCAATACTTTCAACAAAAAAAGCCATTCAATAAGAATGGCACCATGATCCCTTTGCCCTTTCTCTGAAGTAACTAAATTAAACAGATTACAGACGGTGGCAAGAGCTGGCCACAGAACAGCCTCCCCCTTATTTGTTATTTTTAGCAATTTAGTCCGACAACGCCTGACAACTAAACATGCCTAGAATAGCTGATGGGAGGGGGATTATCAGATACTACCAGTGAAAAAACAGTAGTCATCACTTCCTCCAAACCTAAGAAGGAATCATTTTCCATGTCTTTATAGCATCACACACCATTTGGGCCTTTTAAAGTCTTACATAAAAACAGAATATATATAAATATAAAGTACAGTGGAAACTGATAACACTTCCTGACCTAGAGTATTGTTCCACCACTCATACATGACATTTCCTTAAAAACAAAAAAACAGAAAAAATGAACTCACATTTGAACTTTGCTCAACAAAAGCTCCAGTTGTGTGTCAGTTTTGAAATATTTCCCTCCAAAAGTGAAGATGTTCAAAAGCCTCACAAAGATGGATGCTTTTGCGATTTGTGCTGAGTGAAAAACCTAAGTTTAGGACAAAGTGAAGATGGGGGGACTCTCCAAGTTAATCATCATTATGAGCAAGATAATAACAGCAGCTCACATTTATATGGAACCTTACGGTGTACAAAATACTTCACTCCCAATAACCCTAAGAGACAGGTAGAACAAATAGTATTATTTCCATTATGCAAATGAAAAACTGAAATTGAAAGAGATTAGGTGTCTTGCCCAGTGTCACAGAGTTAAGTAACTATCGGAAAAAGAGAAGATCTGAATGGAAGTCTCTCCTGACTCCAACTCTAAGGGCTTTTGTTTTTTCTTTAAAAAAAAAAATTCCACTGGTGATACTTTTTTTATATCAAGTTCACTTCCCAATGACTCCACTAATCCTGGGAAAATCTTCCTTACAACAAATGCAAGCAAGCAAAACAAATCAGTACAGCAACATCTAAAACTGTATTCCTCATTCCAACTCTAATCTATCACCTCTATACTGAGAAGCAGAAGACATGCTTTTTACCATCAATCCTTCAAGCATAACAGGTCCCTGAATTGATCAGAAGTCTTTACTTTTTTTTTGGGGGGGGGGGGCCTGCAAAATGATTTTTTTTATAGTATTATTTCTCTTTTTAGAGTTTTTATCTCTATTTTACAAACTAGTCCTACTAATATGGTATCTTAACAAACAGTTCTTAAATGAGTATACTTTCTCCTTCCCAGAATATTTTTTTTGAGGTTGTTTTATTTTATTTATTTTATTTTTTTATGTAAATAAATTTATTTAACTTTTTACATTCATTTTCACAAGATTTTGGGTTCCAAAATTTTCTCCCCATTTGTCCCCTCCTCCCTCCCCAATACACTGGACATTCTAATTACCCATATCACCAATCTATCCTCTCTTCTATCATCCCTCCCCTCCCTTACCCCATCTTCTCTTTTGTCCTGTAGGGCCAGATAACTTTCTATTCCCCATTTCCTGTATTTCTTATTTCCTAGTAGCAAGAACAATACTCAACAGCTGGTCCTAAAACTTTAAGTTCCACCTTCTCCCCATCCCTCCCTCCCCACCCATTCCCTTTGGGAAGGCAGGCAATTCAATATAGG
>CM053769.1:397122794-397166740 GCA_028658325.1 Potorous gilbertii
TTTTCTGGTCTTATCTTGAATTGCATCAATACAAACATTGGAACTTTTGAAAAATTTATTGACAAGGGAGATTGAAACAATAATTAGAGTTAGAAAGAAATCATTCAGTGGCTTGTTTTGTTGCATATTTTGCCGCTGCCATGAGCAGTACCATTTAAAATGATAAATATAAATTTCATATTCAAGCCTTTGGCCAAAAAAATCATTTAGCACATTTGTTAAAGTGTGACAAAAAAATTTAGAAAATACACATTAAAAAGATCATGTCACTAAGTTAAACAGCAAAAAAATCACTACTAATCTAGGATTCCATTATGCTGTTGTTGAGATATCTGTGCAGAACTTGTCATTCATTATAGCAATAGAAAGAGATCAGGACTGGGAACTCCATCAATTGAGGATACAAAGCCTTCTGGTAAGAGGAGGCTGAGGCTGTTCAAGTTAGCATGTCCCAAAGGCAACAGCAACAGAGAGCAGTCCAGCAAGCTGTGAGGCAGGTAGCTTGGCCTGTGTCATCCCGTCTTTGGTCTTCCACCACATACACTGGGGGAGAAAGAAAGAAAGGAAGGATAAGAAAAAAATGCAATCTAAGTCTTAATGAATGTATCTTGGAGAACCTGCCTGGCCCTGCCTGCTTTCTAGTTTCTGAACTGGTGATTGTTAATGAATGTGAGTTTCCATATACACACAAAATAGCTAATGCCCTGTTATTAAATACTCTTGCACCTTCAAAGGGAGAGACAAATAAATTGCAATGTGGTTATTATAACCAGAAAAGGGTGTTTTTTAACTCTGAAGGAACATTAAGCTGGGCCTCATTCTCACTAGTAAATTAATCCAACAACTCTTGTCTTTCCACTTTTGTCTCTGCTCTATTTTTATCTTTTTCCCATATATCCTTTTGAGAGCTCTGGGTTACATAGAAAGAAACAGCAACTGGAAAAAGTTATTTTATTATTGACCATCTTACAATCTTCCAACCCCCTTTGCTGATAGTGCTCTAGGGCAGGGCTTCTTAAACTTTTTCCATTAGTGACCCCTTCAGCACTGTGGTTAACAGTTTAAGAAGCCCTGGTAGGGCAGCAGTTTTCAAAATGAGGTTCAGGGACCACTGGAGGGGTTCCTTAAGACCTTTTCAGAGGGCAGGGTTGGGAGGAATATGAAGGTGGTGTCTGTGAGGTCAAAATTATTTTCATAAAACTATGACATTTTAATTTCTAATAAGGTAAATAATATATTTCATATTTTTAAAAAAGCTATTGGTGGTAGAGAATGTCTTCAATAATTAAGAGTGACTGTAAAGGGATCCCGAGACCACGAAGTTTGGGTTCAGAAGAGAAGTAAAGATGGCAGAATCATTCCTCTAGAGACTGAATTCTGCATTAGAAGGAGAATGCAGAGAGGGGTTTTGGAGTATTTTCTCAGAATGCAAGTTTTCTGGTTCAGTCAAAGAATCACCTCTCAATAATGTGGCCATCCCAAAGCTGAATTTCAACAATCCCCTTCATCCTCCTGGACTTACCTATCAAAACCTCAGCCTCATCATGCACAATTTATTAGAATAAAATATGGACAAATGAGCCTTTCAACTACTCATGTATGGACAGTTTAACATGTCCCCATTTCTACAAACACTAAACTGACTGTTCCCTTCTTATGTATGACTGCTTGCTGGATCTTCAGGGAGAGTCTTTCCCTCCCCCCTTCTGCTCCAAAAATAGACTGCCTGATTCATTAGCAACCCTTTACCTATGATTCTAGCCAAAGACTGGCTTGAGGCTGGGTCACTATGTAATGATCTCCATACATGGTCTCACTCCATAGCCCTGATTCCTCTGTGGTAGATGACTCCACCCTTCACATTAGGGCTTTCATGGGTAGCCTTGGAAAAGGATCCTCCCAGTTGCTCTATATGAGGTCTGCCACCCCCATCTCAACCACTACCATTTGATCTACAAGGAAACATTCCTGTTTGTCCTAAAGGAAGGCATCTATCTTTGCTCTTTCCTCTCCCTCCTCAACTTCAGTCACAGTCATTCAACTGTGAGCTGCTTTATCAGGGAAGTACTGTAACAAAAATCAGAGTAGTAAACTCAGACTGCTGAAAGTGAGGCTGAGGCCTGTTTGCTACCATATATTTTCCTCCTCTCTGGTCTCCCTCAGTTTGGTCCAGTCTGATCATCCATATATATATATGAACTTATATAATTTACACACATGAACTTATATAATTTACACACATACATTTTGTGTGTGTGTGCGCACGTGCATCTGCCCTGTACCTATAGATACTTTAGTCCAATATTTCATAAGCCTCAAGGTACTCAAATCCTTATTACAATTTTTAGCCTAAAGAAAGCCAGACACCTCCCATGAAAACTAAGGATAGATGGTGAATAGGGAACCACACCCTAAGTAAGGGCTAAGCTACTGGTCCCAGAAAATAGGAGACAGAAAGACCAGGTCTGTGGGCCAAGAGCCCACCTCATCATTGTCCAGTTAGACTCTCTGGCAACCAAATTCCAATTATATTTTAGCTTCTCAGCAGTCGATTAAAGCAGAGCATGATGGGACATCAAGAGAAATTTTGGTTGATGCTGATGGCCTGAAAAGTCTTCGTGGAAAGCACCCTGGGCCTCATGTGGGGGGCTGGGTATGTTTTTGGAAATGCTCTTATTCTGATACCCTAATAATAAAACCTATGTTGCTGCACCTGATGGGCAGATCTCAGATTCACACCCAATCTGCCCCCACTGTTCTATTTATAGAGAACCTAAGTCACAACCTGCAAAGACAGGGGAAGGAATGGTATGGGTTAAGACAAAAGCCCATGACAAGGAAGTGAATTTCTGCTTGAGAACTCCAGTGTTTCCACTTCCTTCAGGGCAAACAGACATGGAACTAGTTCTGCCAAACTATGGCTCTGCGAAGGGCACTTCTGTTGGCGGTCACATGGGCATCTCCCAGGCACTAAGGATAAGAAGTACTATTGTTATCTATGGTAACTGGTTAACTCTTGACTTCTGAGCAGAGGAATGTGGAGTAGCAGAGGGAACCTGCTGAGATTCTGCGTATCTAGTGAAGAATCTTCCTCTATGGAAACAGGTAGTTCTGTTTTCTTAGTGCCTTGAGAGCCTTAAAGGCACGTCCTCTCCAAGAAGGAAAGAGGAAGCAGAAAAGGAGTGTGTGGGTCAAGAGGGAACAGAAGTCCCTTCCTTCCTTTCTCCTCCATTCCAATGACTAGCACTCTTTGAATATTGCCCAGAAGGAAGAAAGGAGGGAGAGGTTAGCAGTCTTTTGTATCGGTGATGCTTGGAATTAGAGCTGGAGTAGGAGGGGAATTCCAGATTTACTTGTAACTAGGGATGTGCAACCCCCTGACTGATTCTAGCTAGTGTTGCACTCTGTCTCTTCCTCCTGGCTGTAGTGACCTTGGGCTTGTCTTTTCCATGACTCTAGGTGATCCCGGTTCCATTGCTGCTCTAGGCTATTGTCTAAAAGATGCATTACTACGGGTATTTTCCTGTTCCTGTAAACTGACCCTGGGAAGCAAGGACTCTCAGCTCCCTAGAGTGGTCACTGCTGGGGTCAGACTCAGGGTGGTCACCTCCTCATGTCCCCTCAGAGGACTATGGCCCTGGCATAGCACCTTGCACAGCAGCGGTACATCCCTTGCAGGGGAAGTGAAGCACAATATGGCACATAAAGGATAACCACGAGTTCAGGGGGACAGTTCAGCAATGCTGAAGGTCTAAAGCTGGGAATCACCCTTCTTGAGCAAAAGATTTGGGCTGAGCTGAGAACCAGCAGGCCAAATAGGATTGGTGGTGTGGGAAATAAGGAAGTTCTGTTTTCCACAGTACTGGGTGATAAGGGTTGTGACCTGTGACCTAGCATGATCAGGTTAGAGGTGAGAAATAATTAATATGCAGGCTCAATAAGCTGTTTGAGGAAAAGCCTATCAGAGAGGAGAATATAAAGTCACATGGCCAGGGGGCAGTGTCACCGGGAGAGGGGGGAACAACCTAAGAAGCTCCATTTTTCTGAACATGTTATAGTTATCCTATAACCTTCCTGGGGAGGCTAACTGTCCATTCAGGGGGAATGGACATAGAGATTAATAAAGGCTTTCCTGATTTCACAATAGACGTTGTTCTTTGTTTAAGGTGAGCATGTTCTCACAGCTGGGGGCTCATTTCTCAGTGGCTATTAGGAAAGCAGGTCTTTTCCTGGGTGTGTCAGTGGAACTACAGCAAGGGAAGAATCAAGCACTTTTTCTTTTAGGAATACTGTTAACTCACTGAGTCTAATTATGGGTCCTTCTCCTAAGTAAGGGGAAGCTGACATGAGAGATGAGGATGGAAATGTGTACAGAGGCCAGACCAAAGTGGCCCCTAATGTATGCCCATGCCTGGGCTGGGCTTATAGCAGAGTGATAATCAGAGAGCACCTCAAATGAAAAGGATTAACCCAGCTGTCTTGTTTAAATCCCTTTTGGTACCTTATGTGATAGGCATGAGGCCCAAGGTAAGGAATGCCTCTAACTCAAGAGCCAATTTGGCCGTCTCCCATTTTAACCCAATATTATGGCCATAATCCTTGCCAAAAACTATTCTCTAACAGAAACAAGATTGTCCTCCCCCCCAGGCTGCAGAGTGTTCCCAGCTCCTTCCCATAGTTTAGTTTAATCTCAGTCCATTGTCCATCTTAAGGACTCATCCTAGGAGAAGAAAATTATAACTGGTGAAACAGCCTGAATTGAAAGGAGAATCGGCATCTTTCCTGTTTTCTGTTTGGCAGCCACCAGCTCCAATTTTCCAAGCAGGGAGAAGTTCTACCTGGTCACTTTAAAGTTTTAAAAGTTTTGTCCTGATATTAAGTGATTAACTAAGTGACTGGAATTGGTGAAGGATCCAAAGGATCCATGCTGTTTTCCCAGCCTATTCTATTTCCTTTTCTGTATATGCTTCTTCAGTTACCCAGAAGAAAAAGTACAGGAACAGATAGAAGGAACACCAGAACAGAGGCAAAGGGGCAAACATGAAGACACAAATCCACAAGCACAGTGCAGACACCTCGGGCCTCCTTAAAGGCTTCACCAGGAGACTACCTTTAAATTCCTACTTTAAGACATCAAACCAATCAATGGACAAGCATTTATCTAACACCTACTCTGTGCAAGGCAATGAGGACACAAAAGACAAGAACAAAATAGCTCCTATCCCTAAAGGAGCTCACACTTGGTCTGGGAAATGACGGGTACGATGTGCACATGGTAAACACAAAGGGCGGGGGAGGGGCAAGGTAAAGGTGGCCTGTGAGTTGAGCTGTGAAACGGAAAAGTAAAGAGAGAATTCATCTCAGACATGGGTTCTAACCTGTTGCAAAGGTTAAAGAGGAAGTGGAACACTGTATTCACCGGAACAGTGACTAGTCTAGTTTGGTTGGAAGGTACAGAATATGGAAAGTGGTATGGAATAAAACCGGGAAGGCCAGCTGGAGCCCTCGGGGAGGCTGACGAGTTTGTCTCAGGGGCAATCAGGGAACCACAGATAATCTTTAAGTGTCACAGTGACACCTGTGTTTTGTACAACTCTTAAGATTACAGGCCTGAGTAGTCTCTTAGAAGTGTCAGAACTAGAAATACTTCTCCCTGGGCAGCCTGTGCACAGGTAAGTATAGCTGTGGCCAATGGCAGCCCCAAACCTCAAGAAGCCAGGAAAGAAATGTTGTCTGTTCAAGTCATTCACGTGTGTGTGTGGTTTTCATGGCAAAAATGAGTGGTTTGCCATTTTCTTCTCCAGAGACTATAAGACAAACAGGTTAAGTGACTTGCCCAGGATCATACAGCTCATAACTGTCTGAGGCACTTTCCTGATTCAAGGCCCAGAGCTTTATTCCCTGAGACCCCTAGCTGCTCTAAGACACAGGCACCCTGAGGCAAATCCCTGTTTGCCTTTATGCTACTTAGAGTTCTTATCTGTAGGAGGGTGCTGCCATCAACAAAACATAAGGAATTTGGAGGGGAGGTATGTTTTAGTGAAAAGTCAGTGAGTTCTGGTTTTTACTGGAGTTCAAGAATGAGATGATTGCTTAGATCAGCAAATAATCTGCATAAGAAACAGAACCCAGAGATGTGGAGAAGATGACTGAGAGGGCATAGATAGGAAAGAGGGCCCAGGAAGATCCCCAAAGTGAGGGTACAGAAGGGCAATGTAGCCAAGGAAACGGAGGAGTGTTCAGAAAAAGGAAGAGGTCCGGGACAGAAACAACGTCCTAAAAGCCAAGAAATGAGAATAAGCAAAAGGAAGAGGGGTAAACCAGCACTATCAAAAAGACTGAGGACTGAGTAAAGCCATCTGATTTAGGAGTTAAATCTCCACCTTGGAGAGAGCAATTTTAATCCAATGCTGGAGTAGGAAGCTGGATGATTGAGGAGTGAGAAAGCAGCTATAGATGGCTTGTTCTAGGAGGCTGGATATAACAAGGACTACAGACAGAGTGTAATGGCACAATGGGATGGCAGAAAGGGGGAAGATCGTTAAGGCTGTGATAGACCAGGGCACGTTTGCTGCCAGCGAAGGTGAAACTGAAAGAAGGAAAGATGCTGAGGCTAGCTCCCAGAAGAGAACTGAGGGAGAAGGGGGAAAAGGATGGAATCAAGGGTATAAACAGAGGGACTGATTGGCCTTTCATACTCTTTCAGAAATAAAGGAGATGCAAATTTTTGAGAGCTAGTTAGACAGGCTGAAAGAGAATCCAAGCAACAGAATTTTAGAGGTGGAAGGAACCTTGGAAGTTACCCAACCCAAACTCTTAGATCTGTGGTGTGCAAGAAGTGAACTATTTATATTACACATTTATTACAGTATTCACAAAAGAAGAAATCAAATATCAACTGTATTATGTCATTAAACTAAACAAGAACCCAATGGATCAAGGATTTTGTTTAAATGGTACTTAATCTGTGCAAAGCAGAACATTTATTATAGCAATAAAAAGGGTTCAGGACTAACAGGGATAAATATGTACTAAATGCAAAAAAACTAAAACAAACAAATTATTAAGGAGGCTGCCAAAGCCCAATTATGATGTCTTTGGGTTTCACCATCCAAAAAAAAAAAAAAAAAAGAAGAGGAAGAACCTATTGCAGAAGAAAATAAACTCAAATTCACCAATCTCCACGGTTCTCTGCTTGCCTCTTTGCTTCTTCCCTAAAAGTACAGAGAAAGAAACTGCTTTGAAAGACCTGGAGGAAATGACCTGGCCATTCCCTTCGTTAGTCTGCCTAATGACAAAGACTTAATTTGTCCTTGCCTCATAAAGGACAAGAAATTAAAGCAGATGAGCCCTCATGCGAGCCATGACATCCAAGGTGCTGCCAATCAACTGGGACTGCTGAGAATTACAGAATAGTAGAATGGAGGGTACCCTTAGAGATCATGTAAACCTGCTGAGGAAACTGAGGACCAGAGAGAAGTGACCTGCTCCAAGTTACAGAGTTCACTAAAGATAAAGCTCTACTTTCATTAAGTGCCCGACACACCAAGTCAGTCAAGTCTGAGTTTTTTACTGTTTAACTGAATGAAACTGGGCTAAAGGTTGCCCTGAATTTGCGCACCAACTTCATTCTCTTTCAGGTCATCACAGTGAGAATAAACAGGAATGTGGTCTGGGAACCACCAACTCCCTTACTGAAAAAAAAAAGGAATATGCATCTTTTCTGGCTTTCTCTTCAGTGAACAGCAACCAAGAAGTTCAAAGTTCCCTCTTTCTTCTTGGAGACTTGTAACATGAATGAAATTCCTCAAATTGAGAAATGGGCAGAGGGTAAGTCATTCAAGAGACCGTTCATTCTCTAACTCCCAAAGCCAACAGGAAGGGGCAGGGTACCGGGCTGATCATATTTAAACATAAGATATAAAAAAGAGATCATTAGTACAATATCCCTGGAAATAAATTTTTCTGTGATACCAACTGGACACGTAGAAGTAAACTGAAAGGGTCAAGGGAAAGAAAATGGCTATTAAGAAAAACAAAACATGGAGAATCTTCTAAGGAAAACACTGAAAAGTCAAATCCTATCTAATGCAGATCCTATAGAAGAGCCTTGCACACAGCAGGTGTTCACAATCTATTTGCTGAATTGCCTTAGATGTCATATTTTCAATTTTGCTGGTTTCAGAGCTAAAACCATGGTTCCAGGAAGAGATATCAATAGTAGGCAGCACTTTACAGTGCTTTGCAAGCAGTGTAAGATTCTTTTTGCAAATACTACTCATATTACCCGCAGAACAATCCTAAGGCAGGTGGCTAGTGTATTATCTCCATTTTACAGATGAGAAAGCCAAGTCAGAAAAAGGGTTAACCGATTTGTCCAGGGACATAATCTGAACTCATGTCTTTCTGATTCCACGTCCCACACTCTCCTCACTGGGCAGCCTTGCTGGTTTAACCAACTTTTGCTCTGGGAACAGAAATCCAATCCACACTACTCTGCTTCTGGAAAGGCTGTGCCAGCGGACTGCTTGATGGCTCCTGCCTGTATCTATGACCCCCACTCAGACCAAAACTACCTCCTCTGGCCACCACTCTCCTTTATAGCTTGTCTTCTTTTAAGAGAATGTGCGCTCCTCATATGAGCATCTCATATAAAAGTATATATATATATATATAAAGCATCTCATTTTTTTGAATCTGAAATTTACCAGTGGACTATCTTTAAATTCCTACCTTAAGACATCAAATCAATCAATGGACAAGCATTTACTGAATTGGATCCAGATTTGTAGGACATCCAAAACAATGAAGGTCCAGGCTAAGAGGGCTGAACATTCAGTCTTATTTTTTTGCGACTATCTGCTGTAAGTGAACAAGGCTACAGAAACAAAGAAACAAGCTAGAGGAGGAGTGCTTAGTAGGCTGAAATCCATAAACCTGTTTTTCAAAATATTTTGACCATTTTATTTCAATATAATTGTTTCCTTTACAATTCTCTTATTTTATGCAATAAAAACATTATTCTGACACGTCAATAGACCTGGGCTGCCAAAATATCCATAACACACATACACACAAAAAGGTGAAAAACCCCTGTACTGGAAGTGCAAGATAGATAATAATGTTAACCATTTATAAAATAAGGCTTAGAGTGGAGGATCAAGACTCTCTTTGGGAGATGGGAGGATGATCAATACAGGAGCAGACACCTGTATGAAACACTGAGATTCAGGAATCTGTGATTAAAATCACAGAACCACAGTGTTTGAAGGCTGGAACTCAGTGTCCATCTAGTCCAACTGTACAAAAGGAATCTCTACTGTTAACTTAATACAATTCTAATAAATGGTTGTCCAGAAGGCCTCCCATGGAGTGGGGCACTCAACACCTCTTGAGGTACCCACTGCCCTTCTGGATAGCTCTAATTGGGAGGAAGTTTTTTCTGATGTTAAGCCTAAATCAGCCTTTTTGCAACATGCAACTTGTTTTGGGTTTTCTCCTCTGGGGCCAAACTGGAACAGTCTGATTCCTCCTCTACACAGCATGCCTTGAAATACCTGGTCATGAATTCCCTGAACCTTTTCTTTCTCAGGCAAAATATCCAGGTTCCTTCAATGGAATCAAGGCTCTTTACCATTCTGGCTGCCCTCTTCTGGACACTCTCTAGTTTACCAGTCCCTCTCTTGGAACCCTGTGATGCCAGTAAATGAGGACAATACTCCAAAGTATTATATATGTATGTATGTATGTATATATGTATACAATATAACATATGACGACAGCAGAGTGCAGTTGGATCATCACTTTCCTGTTCCTGGAAGTTTGGTCCTTCTTAATGCAGTCCAAGATTGCATTAATTCTTTCAGCTTCCACATCACAAAGCTGATACACAGTTTGCAATTCACTAATCTCCAACCCTCCGCCCCGCCCCATCCAATCCTTTCCAGCACTGCTGTCTAACTATACTTCCCCCATCTTGCAGCTGGTTGATTTATTTTCTGAGATTAAAATTCTGAATTTGTAGGATGGAAGACTTAAAAGGAGATTAAAATGGAAGACCTTAGAGAGTAGACAGTTTCCTTAATAGCTATGAGGTAGGTGGTACAATAGATAAATGTTGAACTTCAAGTCAGAAAGACCTGAATTCAAATCCAGCCTCTGACATATATTAGCTTTATGAACCTGGGAAAGACACTTACCCTCAGTTTTCTCTTCTGTAAAATGCGGATAACAGTATCTACCTCCCAGGTTGTTTTGAGGATGAAATGAGGTAATATATGAAAAACACTTTGCAAACCTTAAAGTGCTACATAAAACACTATTTATCATCATCATCCTTGGGGAAATATTAATAATTTGGGGATCTACAATGCATAAATATGAGGGACCTCCACAACTAATCAAAAGACAGTATTTCCAAACATATACTAAAGGAATATAGTCCAGCTTACAACTACACAGGTTCTTCCGCAAGTAGATGGCAAGGTCTTGCAGAGAAGTTATTTAACAGAAAAGTACTCAAGACAATATACCTTCATTTGACCAATACAAGTTTGGCTTCCATTTGGTAAAGCATCTGCCTTTGAAGCCTATCATAAGAAAATTTCAAGAGGTGACTATAAAGGTTGAAAATGTGTCAAGAATTTATTAAATATTCAACTTGTACACAGGTGGCCATATAAAAAAATGATGGAATGTAATTAACACCTCAGTCTCCCACTTAAAAAAAAGTCCTTTGGCGTCCTTGTTCCAGAGTAGATTAGAAAGCTAACACATGACTTGGTACTGAATTTACGTTATGACTACAGAGCAGCGCTCGATGGGGAAGTCTTCTATGGATAAGACAGCATAGGGTTCTGTTACAAAGCATGATCAATGACTTTGATGCACACCAGATTTATCACACATTATTAAAGTACCATGTTTCAAACTGACTTATAAAACTTTCTGCATCAGAATTGACAACAGACAAAATATAGTGGCATATGTGTATGCATCTGGATGTAAAAATGAGATGTATGGAGCCTGAGAGGTGCTTTAGTATGTTTTGTTCATGACAGGCATAAGAAGTATATTATTTTAATAAGTATATAATACTATAAGAAGATAGCATGCCTGTGCAAGCAATGCACAAGTCCCTCATAGTGATGTGTAGCAAATTCCTTGGAAAGTTTCACCTTACAGATGTGATGAATGATGATTGTTATAGATCTGATTTACCTGTGAAGTATTCAAAAGACACACACTGCTGAAATTCTGTGGAGGGCACTAAATTCATGTTATCAACAGAAAGGAAAGAGATTGAAGAATAAGCCTATATGAATGAGTATAATTTCCCTTATGATGACAAATAAAGAACAGCCCATTAAAGAGAAAATGGATGATAATCACTGAAGATACACTAATTGTGCCTGGTGGGTAGCTAAGAAACAAATACTGTTAGGAGCCAAGAATAACATTAAATGCTTCAAATTCCTAAAGTGAACTAAGAATGATTAGAATGATACCTAGTGACGACATAGTGGCCTCTGCATAAAAATGTAACAGAAAATCCCAGAAGAGTAATGTAGCTTCAAGAAATTCACAGTACAAATATAAGCATAAGAGGTACTGGCCTAGAAATAATTAGGTTATATCTAATGGTAGAAGGCTATTTCAGATCCCTGAAATATAAAGTACAATAGACACTATCCAGATTATCAGAGATGCCAAAGGGTACATACTAGTTTATACATTTTAAAAAGAGATTGTCAGCTGCTACACAGCAGCAAATCAGGGACAGTGATTCTGAAAATAGTATTTATGAGATATTTGATTCCATAAAAGTTTCTTTTTTCCCCATACAATAAGTAACTCCATTTTATGGTACAATTCTGGCAATTAAGCCATAAGCTAAGATTTTTTTTTTGCATACAAGAGCCAATCCAAACTTTCCTTACTTGAAAGGGAGGAGCCGAGATCTGTATGGACTGTCAAATATATTAAGAAAGCCTGTGGATATCATGGCATATCTACATAAGTAACTGCTTTTCAAAAGCTCGTCTCTATTCAGTTCTTCATAAGGCAGCATATTACGTTTTGGCAAAAGTCCTGCATCAGGAAGATGAAGTAGAATCTGAAGCAGAAAATACTCTTTTTAAGAGGTGCCATGATCTTCCAGGGCTCAAACCAGAGGAAAAGGCCACAGGAAGAACACTCAGAAACGGTCTTTATGTTGGTTATTTTGCTTACTTAACTCCTTTTACTACAAGAGAAAGCTGGGAGGGAGGCTACTAGAAGTGACAGCAGTGTAAAAACCAAAAGCACCAATACAACATTCACAAAAGAAATGGTGCCTACTGTACATGAGATCTGAGAGGACACTAGTTGTGGCCTTGGTTCTACATAATCCACACTGTATTTTGGCAATTTACTGCGTTGCAAACTCTGTGATATTAGAGCAAGCTAACACCACCGTATCATAGTATACTGCTTTTATTCATCAGTCTGACCAATTGAATTTTGAGATTTTTCTACTTATGAAGGTTCTGGAAAACCCTGTAATCCACAAAATGAGAGAAAAAACTGGTGCCATTGGGCCTGAAGGACAAAGGACAAAACAAGGCCCTGAGTGCTCTCTTCACATACCTGGAGGGATGACAGGTAAGAAAGGACACAGCTTTGTTCTATGCTGCTCCAAAGGGCAGAATTAGGAACATCAGAGGGGAAATCAAAAGGAAGCCAATTTTAGTTTAATATAAGAACTGTTTAAGAGGGCTGTCTAATAGTGGAACGGATTCCCCTGTGACGAGATACATGTCCTCCATCACTGGAGATTCAAGCAAGGGGCAGGTAACACTATAGAAGGGAATGCTTGCATAAGTGAGAGGTCCAGCTAGATTGACTTCTGAGGTTTAATCATTTTAGGAAAATTTCTCAACTCACTGGAAATTAAGATCATGAATTGACAAAAGTTTCACTGTTACCTGCTTAATAGTTTTTTTTTATATCTCATTGTTACAGGCAGTATATAATATAACATTATGGTTAAAAGATACCGTGAATGCCTGTTTGGATTACTCTCTATCAAAGAAAATTATATTAGTTCTCATTCTCATACCTAACAATCTGAACTTAAAATATTACATTCCCTGCTGGAATACTGAGTCCGGTCAGGACATCATACTTAGTTCCTTTGTGCTGACTTATTTGTGTATTCACAATGCAGAAGCTAGGTTACAGGCAAACTGGGACAATTGTTCCAGGCTGCATGCAGTGGCCAGTGAATATTTCCAATTTCCTTTCAGACATTTCAAACCAGATGTCTGGGAGGCATCTTAAAGTCTTTGTATCTAAAACAGAACTTTTTCTTTCTGCTTAGTGCTTTCCCTTGCCCCCGCCCTCCACTAGTGCAGAGGACACAACCATGCTCCCTGTCCCTCAGGTGCCACAATGTAGGTGTAATCCTTGATTGATCCCTCTCTCTCATCCCCAAAACTCATCTCCAAGCTGTTGCTAAACCTGTTGATTGCTCCTTTGCAATATCTTCTGAATTCTCTCCAGACCACCACCTGTGCAGCACACAGGCCCTCCTCACCTCCTGCTTACACTATTTTGATTGCCTAATGGTGGGTCTGCCTGCCTCAAGTATTCCCTGCTCCAATCCATCCTTCTTTTATTCTCCTAAAGGGCAGATCTGACCATGTCCATGTCACCCAACTCCTCATGATACTCCAGTGACTCCCTGCTGCCTCCAGGATTAAATACAAAATCCTCTGTTAGGAGTTAAGAGAGCCTTTTATAACCTAGCTCTCCCCTACCTTTCCAGACTTAATCCCCAACCTCTACTCTTCAGTTCAATGACACTGCTGTTTCACAAACAAGACCCTCTGTCTGGGCACCAGGCATTGTCTCTGGCTGTGCCCCAGGCCTGGAATGCTCTCCCTCCTTATCTTCGCCAATTGCCTTCCCCAAAGTCCCAATTAAAATCCTATCTTTTACAGGAAGTCTTTCCCAACCTTCTTTAATTATTTCCTATTCATCCTGTTTAGAGCTTGTAAATGCTTGTTGCTTCTCCCACTAGACCATGAGTGCCATGAAGGCAGGGACTCTCTTTTGCCTTTTTGTATTCCTAGCACTTAGCACAGGGCCTGGCACATAACAGTCATTTAATAAATGCTTATTCACTGACTGCCAGGCAGGCAGGAAACTCAGAAGGTTGCCACAGAGGAAGAAAGACATTACTTCACTAGCTAGTACTTACAAAACAAAATAAAAAATAAAACCAGAAATAGAACAGGTAGAGCCACGGTTCACCTCCCCCCCCCCCCCACCCCCCACCGCCCTGCCTCTTCAAAGTCATTTAAGCAGATTTTACCTATGGAAATACTAAAGGTGGGGAGTCACACAATGCCATTTGCCCTGGCCCCCCCATTCTCCATTCTCTCTACAGATGCTCATCTGAGTTTCCTTCCTTTACTTAGTACTTCTGCCCTTATTAGAGATACACTTTCAGATCCTGGTGCTCAGTAGTTCCTGTTCTTCAGGTTTCTGTCTTTACTCCTCAGTTCCCTGAGCCTTTTCAGCACCTCACCCTGGGGGTCAATGTTTGTATTCCCTATGCCCAGTAAGGCTGTCTTGTGTATTGTTTTCTTCTGTCTTCTGGGTCTTTCCCTGAACCTTCAATGAATTTAAATTAGGTTTCAGGTTTACCACATGTAAAAATGAAGGGACTGCTCTAAATGGCTTCCGAAGTTCTTTATCTTGGGGATCTGACCTTTTCATTCCAACATGTGTATGCTGGACCATATTCTGGAAATATAAGTAGATGCTACAGCACTTTTATGCTGAGGTCAGGTGTCTCTGACGGAGGCATTCACTGTCAACACTGATGCCAACTTTTAGTACTTATCACTCATGTGCCTTGATGTCTATAATGATGTACATGTGAGACTCACCTGATCATAAATACACCAACATGTGAAACACACCAGAAAGATCACATGATGAAATTAAATGATTAAAAAAAAAGTTAGACTAATCTCTGGTCCCCCTGTGATGCAGTAAGGTGACTCTGCAGGGTTAGTGATTTATTATGGTGACCAAGTGGTGAGGGGCTAATGGGCATGCTGTCAGAAGCCTTGCTTGGCCCAGGGAGGTCCTGGCTGGTTAACTGAGCATGTCCATAAGCGGCAGCAACACAAAACAGTCCAGCAAGCTGCAAGTAATTCCCAGAAGCCTCTGTTCTCATCGTTCCTTTGAATGTACACTAAGGGAGAGGGGAGAGAGAGAGAGAGAAAGAGAGAGAGGATCAGAGAAGAAAAAGAAGCTGCAAACTACAAACCAGCTCTCCTTGGGGAGGTAGAACCAGTTCATAGACCCTCTCACCTTGCCCTCTGCTTTATTCCTTTGGGACTGGTATCTGTTCTATTTCTCCTCCACCTCTCCCCTTGTCCTCACATGATCCAGAGCAGACAGTCCCTCCTTCCTTCTACTAACCCACCCACCTACCTTCCACCTCAAGAAGGGTTCTCATTCACATTGTCTCTCCTCAGAAACTACTATTCCTGTAAAGGCTGATTTACCCAAGTTCCAGCCGCTCCTTCACCCTCAATCACCGGGCTAATGTTTGAACTCAATTCAGCATTCAATTATGAACTGGGCTCAATATGTACTTATAAAAGATCAATGTGGATAACACTGCCCTGATTTTGCCCAACCGACCCTTTTCTCAGGCCCAAGGAGGTCAGTCTGTAACACAAACTGCTTTTAAGGGGAAATGCCTGCTGGTGTCCAGCAATCAAGAAGCTCAATGCTCTAAGAGAAAGGCCACCCATCCTCATGGGTGTTGGTAAGTGACTAGAATTCAGCATTCTTTTTCCCTCCACCTTACAGAGGCAATAGGCCCTCAAGGAAGAACCCAGGAACCCTGACTTCTAGAAATTGAGACAACAGATACTTTGTCACACCCACAACACAACAGAAGCTGCAGGCCTTTCTGACCCTGATGACAATATTTTAACTTGGCCTCTTTAAAAAAAAGGGAGTAAATGGGGGCAGCAGGGAGGAAAAAAAAGGGGGAGGGGGGACAACAAAGAAGCTCCTAGTCCTAGGCTATCCTAGTGGGTCCCCTGAGGTTGTTTCAGAAACACAGATGAGAGTAGAAAGACTACAAGTCTGAAGCTCTTTTATCCCAGTTCAAAGTACTTCATATCTTGGCCAAGAAACAATAAAAGAGAATGCAGCAGGGACCATTATGCGATGACCTAGCTCCCAGATTTCTTCTAAATCTGCCTAATGTCTCTTAGTATTCACAGAGCAAGACAAACCCTTTGTCTAATTTGTCAAAGCTATCTGGGGTAAGGGATCCAGAGGAAAGTAGGAGAGTCCCTCAATGTTGGAATTAGAATGTGTAAGGTCCCTAAACTAGCATCAGTGCTTTGAGTGTTCTGGTGGATATGGATTAGAAAGGAAAGAATACTTCACTGACTACTCCCATCCTCCCAAACATCTTGGACAATGGGAGCAGCCTTCAGGAACTTCTAGTTTACTATTCCCAAAACTATGTCTGGAATACTCTGGTCCTTTTTTGGCTAAAGAAAGTGGCAAATTTGTTCAGGCTTTTTCCCAATTCCACCTGTAAATTTTCCTGCTTCTAAGCAGTGACAAATCGCTCCCAAGTCAACTGGCTTCCAATAACTATACTGGAGCAGGTGGTTAGATTAACATAATATTAAGAACCAACCTCATACCACAAGAAAAAACATTACAACTGGCCCCTAAAATAAAGCCAATAAGTTTCTTTTTACTCTCTCAAGATGTGTCTGTGCTGCCAACAATTACTTGGCTGCTTTCACTTGCCAAATGGATTAGGATAGACATGGATTTAGAGCAGCTTTCTAAGGCACATCACTCAGCTCTGCTATGAAGTGTGAACGGGTCACTAAAAAAGTAAAAGGCTTTCAGTTACTGTTCCTTAATGATATATATTAATGATGGTTTCTCAGTGTTAGAAGTGAGCCCGTTTAACAAGCCCCCAACAGTGAGAAACATGCTCACCTTAAATAATACCTATTGTAAAGTCAGGAAAGCTTTTATTAATCTTTATGTCCATTCCCCTTGAATGGACGGGTGGCTTCCCCAGTAAGGTTACTACAACAAATGCAGGAAGATGGGGCTTCTTATACTGTTTTCTGAACTTTGGCTCTCTCTCAACACCTTCCCTTGGTCACGTGACTCCTTAGGTCTGAGCATTGGTTTCTGACCGCTAACCTGTCCATGTTAGGTCACAACCCTTATCACCTAGGAATGTGGACAACTGAACTTTCTTATTTCCCACACTCAATAATAAGGGGGTGGGGAGGACTAATAGAATTATATAGATTTGCAGTGGGAAGAAATCACAGAGATCTTCTAGTTCAACTTTCTCACTGTACAGATGAGAATGCTGAGGCTAGCTTGCCTGAGCTCACATTGTGTTTGCCCTTTGCTGCCGAAGAAGACCATGCCATCAGAGAAATTATGACATGACATCCACTTGACTTTGTTCTGAGTGAGGGAGGGCTGTGCAGGTCACTAGCCTCACTTCTCCAGAGCCATCTGAATGCAGTGACCAGATACTCATCAGGATGTCTAGAGATGACCCAGGATGCACTGGGAGCCCACGGGCCCTTTAGGCCAAGGTCTTCAGAGATACTCACTTGCCCATTCCTTGAATACGACTTTTTAAGCAGTAGCTTGGGCATGGCCCCTTTAATGAGGCCAAGGAAAGGAAAGATATCACGCTGGTAGGGAAACAGCAACAGTTACTGTTGATAATCACTCTAAAGTTCATTCTTCCTTGCTGAAGAAGACCATGCCATAAGAGAAATGATGACATAACTTGCACTTGACTTTGTTTTGAATGAGGGAGGGCTGTGCAGGTCACCAGCCTCACTTCTCCTGCAGAGTCATCTGAATCCAGTGACCAGATATTCATCAGGATGACTGGTGATGACCCAAGATGAGGCACTTGGGGTTAAGTGACTTGCCCAAGGTCACACAGCTAGTGGGTGTCAAGTGTCTGAGGTGAGATTTGAACTCAGGTCCTCCTGACTCCTGCACTGGTGCTCTATCCACTGTACCACCTAGTTAGCTACTATAAAAATACTCCTTTCTAAAAGCTGGTTGTCTAAAATGATTCTCAATTGATAATCTTGGGGTGAAGCACCATTAGTGGAAGCTTCAGACAATGGTGCTAGATAATCCTGACTCAGGGGTACCCCTTAAGGTCCTGAGGGGCAGATATAGCCTTGCTTCAGGATCTAAGAATCACCTGTGAGAGGGTGAATTGGGATAAGGGTCTTCAAAGCTTCTATGGGCTGTTTAAGCAAAGGTAAGAAGAGCCCTGGGGCAGGGGCCCATTGATGTCCCTGTTTCAGAGTGCTGTAGGTTTAAGGTTTTGGGAAAGGAAAGGGAAGGGAACTAGGCAATAGCAAAGGGACAGCTAGAATGCAGATCTAGAATGCAGAATGCATGATGCCCCTCCTATAAAATAGGAGTAACTAAAATTTGGGGACCTTGGCTGGGAGAAGCCAGGGACACTAACTCACTGACTGGGATTACATAAGGAAATTGTTCATATCCTTTGATTCAAAGATCCCCCTAGTGGGGATACATGTCAAGTGGGTCGGTTATCACTGAAACTACTGTGAAATCACTGATAACCACACGCATAAAATATTCATAGCTGATTATTTCTGACAAAAATCTGGACACAAACTTGTATCCAACTACTGAGGACTAGATGAATAAACTGCGGTATATAAAAGTAATGAAATACCGTCATGAGATGGCCAAATCTGATCTTGCCATTGGCTGTAAGTGTTCCGCTTGCATGTTAACAAACTCTGAAATTTCTTTATCTGATCATAATCTTTTATCATTCCATCTTTTCCCTCAGCCTCAGAAGCCTCTCTATGACCTCCAATTCTCACCACCCCTCAGTTCTTTCTTAGGCTATCAACCCCTGGATCAGTTATACTCCCTTCTTCCCTATCTTTACTCCCTGGTGAACCGGTTCCCTATTCTACATTCACATCCCCTGTCCTCTCCATCCTATCACCAATCATGCCTTGCCAAGCCTCAGGCTTGAGCAATTCCTTCACCTTCTCTCTCTCACCTCTCAACCTTGGATGATTTCCACCATCCTCACTGCCTCTGTTCCTCTTCAAGTACTACTAACTTGGTCCTTTACAAATTTACGTTATCTAATTTCAATTGCCTTTCACTATAGCAAGACAAATATCTTTATGCCCTGCCAAAACTGATTCACTATCCCACTCACCAAGAAGTGTTTCCAGACTTTTTTGTTTCAACCTTCCCCCTCCCCCAAAGAGAGTCTTCCTATGGCTCTCTTCCCTGACCTCCTCAGTTTAGAGTCATATTCCAGTGAAAAGAACTGAGGCCATTTCCCTAGAGCTCCCTCTTTTCCCTTAGGGGCAGCTAGGAGGTGCAGTAGATAGCGCACCAGTGCAAGAGTCAGGAGGACCTGAGTTCAAATCTCACCTCAGACACTTGACACTCACTAGCTGTGTGACCTTGGCCAAGTCACTTAACCCCAACTGCCTTATCCTGGGTCATCTCCAGTCATCCTGATGAATATTATCTGGTCACTGGATTCAGATGGTGCTGGAGGAGAAGTGAGGCTGGTGACCTGCACAGCCCTCCCTCACTCAAAACAAAGTCAAGTGCATGTCATGTCATCATTTCTCTGATGGCATGGTCTTCTCTGGCAACGAAGGACGAACACACACACACACATACACAACATATTTCACATCATTCAGATGTTTTCCCCCAACCTCTATCTCACTTGAAGACTTGGCACTTCTCCTTGCCAAGACTGATCCCTCTTCATGCATTCTTGATCCCATTCCATCTCATCCTCTCTAGCAGGTGCTACAGGATCTCTCTTCTCTTACTAATTAATCCTCATTGTCCAGTAGCTGCTTCTTTGCCGCCCAAAATCATGCCCATGAATCCCCCATCTTAAAAAACAAACCAACCCCAAACCCTCTTGTGATCTATCCATTACTAACAGCTAGCACCCTATATCTCTCCTCTCAGTCTTGATTAAATTTCTTGAGAAAGTGGTCCACATTCAATGAATATGCCCTTACCGCCTATCTTTTTGCTCTAGAACTTTCTAAACCACATGCAGGCCAGCTTTCAATATCATCACTCGCTGGAAACTGCTCTCTCTTAAGTTACCAATGATCTTTAAGTGTCAAATCTAATGGCCTTTTCTTAATCCTCATCCTTTTTGACCTCTTTGCAGTCCCTGAGATCACTGGATCATTCCCTTGATACTGTCCTTCTAAGTCTTCATATTACAGCTGTATTCCTAGTTCTCTTCTCCCTCTTACAATATTTTACTTGGTGATGTCATCAGCTCTCTTTATCCAGCTCTCACTTCTTTCCTGACTTACAGTCTCATTTCTCCAACTGCCCAACGGATAGCTTGAAATGAACATCGAATTTATCAACAGGTCCAAAACTGAACTCACTATCTTTCCCACCAATGTCATCCTCAATTCCTCATTCTCTCTTACCTCCTCTATATTTCCAATCTGTTCAAGTCCTGTCAATCCTACTTTCTTTCATTTTTTTACTTGGAGGCAGTCTGGGTTAAGTGACTTGCCCAGAGTCACACCTCTAGTATGTTTGAGGCTATTTACTACATCTCTAGCTGCCACTTAATCCCACTTTCTCAACTTCTATTGTAAACACTTCCTTCTCTCTTCTGACACTGCCACTACTTTGGTGTCAACCTTCATTCAGGGCACACGACTGCAGCAATAGCCTCCTGGTAGCAGCAATTCACCCTTCCTCAAGTCTCTTCCTATTCCAGCCCCTCCTCTAATTTAGCTGTCAAGGTCTACCTATGTCACCCCCTACCCACAAATTCCAGTAGCTCCCTAAGACCTCCACTATCAAATAAAACCTTCCACTTGTTATTCAAAGCCCTTCATCACCTGATTCCCTCCTGCCTTTCCAGTCATTTTATACCTTACTTCCTTTCCATCCAGCAATACTGGCCTTCCTGTTGTTCCACGCAAAGGATACTCCATTTCCTTGATCTATGCATTTTCATTGCTCTGGAATGTTCACACTCCTCATTTTTACCTCCTGGTTTCCTTCAAGTCCCATCTAAAATCCCACCTTGTACAATAAGAATCCTGATTTCCTTCAATGTCAGGGCATTCCCTCTGAGATTACCTCTGATTTATTCTGTGTATTTGTTTTATGTAAATGCTTAATAAAACACTTGCTACTTAATCTTCTAGTGGTGAGTGTGATAGCTCACACCCTAACAACTGAGAAGTACTCACATGACTAGCCATTCTCAAGTTTTTTTGTCCTATGATTCTTTATACTCTTAAGAATTATTAAGGCCCAAAGGGCTACAAAAATATGCATACCCTTTGACTTAGCAATATTGCTTCTACGACTATATCCCCAAGACATTATAAAAATGGGAAAGGGTCCCACATGTACAAAAATATTTATAGCAACGCTCTTTGTGGTGGTCAAAAACTGGAAATCAAGGGGATGCCCATCAATTGGGGAATGGCTGAATAAATTATGGTATATTAATGTAATGGAATACTATTGCGCTATAAGAAATGATGAACAAGAAGACTTCAGAGAGGCCTGCAAAAGACTTATATGATCTGATGCTGAGTAAAAGGAGCAGAACCAGGAGAAATTTGTGCACAGCAACGACCACAGTGTGCTAGAGTTTTTTCTGGTAGACTTGGGAACTTCATTGCAATGTAAGGACTTAAAAAAAAATCCCCAATGGTCTTTTAAGGCAAAATACCTTCCACATCTGGAGAAAGAACTATGGAATTCAATCACAGAATGTAACAGATCATTTTCTTTTGTATTATGTTTTGGTTTGTTATATGATTTCTCCTATTCATTTTAATTCCTCTACACAGCATGACTATAGTGAATGTGTATTTAATAGGAATGTATGGTGTAGAACCTATATAAAATTGTATGCTGTCTCAGGGAGGGAGGGGGAAGGCAGAGGGGATAAAAACCTAAGTTATATAGTAGTGACTGTAGAACATTGAAAATAAGTAAAATTATTTTTTTTAAAAAAAGAATTATTAAGGACTCCCCAAAGAGTTTTTGTTTATATGGAAGATATCTACTGACATTTTTATTAGATTTCAAAAATCTTAGCATTATTTTAAAAAGTGGTTTTGACTTCATGGACAACCCTAAAAGGATCTCAAGGACTTCCGGGCCCCATCTGAGAACCTCTGGACCAGACTAATATATGACATTTAGAAAACTACCCTAATTACATCATACTGATATAGCTGTCCAAACCACTTAAATTATACCAGGGAATGCGGTCTTGTCCTGGGAATCCCAAGCACTAGAAGGACTATTTAGGGCAGCAATACTTATTCTAAGAAGGTCTAATGCTACATGGAAGCACAGTGACTTGTCTTACGATCTTTCTACCCTCTTCCTGGTATAGGTAGACTGCCCCCCTCCCTTCGATCTAGGCATTCCCAATACCTTTCTTCTTGACCTCACTCAAGAAACATAGGATAAGCCACATGTGTTGGATTCAGGGAAAAGGCGGGGGTGGGGGAAGGGGGAGAATGTCTCATAGTATCAGAGGGGGTCCAGCCCAGGAGCTGTAACCAGGGATTCAGAGATTTAAGGATGGGGGACTCATTACTCTTGACTAAACTTTGGATAAGTAGAAACAGAAGTTACATAACTCCTTCTATAAGCACTACCTGGAACAACTTGCTTGGACTCCAGACAGAAGTCTCCCTCTGCCTTTTCTTCCTTCTCCCTGATAATCCCAGAAATAGACTGTCTAATTCATGAACAGGCTCTTTGCCAGTGCTCAGGGTAGAAACCCAATCTGAGTCAGGTTGCTGTGTAACGAGATCAGGTTCCTACATGGTCGGTCATACTCCTAAGCCCTAACTCTACTCGTTCTTACTGTGACTTTGAAAATGAACACCTTAAATGCTTTTATGGTAGATTCAACTGAAAGTTACTTCCCCAACACAGCAGTGCCATTTACAATCCGAGGTTACTGTTTGTCCTGAAAAAGTCTTCTGTCTCAGGTGTCCTTTTCACCTCTTGTCAAATTCAGTGAACAGGCAGAAGGTGGTGGCTGTGGTCATGGTGATGGCTATAGTGGCAATGAAATGGCAATCTCTTTTTGGGGAATTATAAACACAGGCCACAGGAGTAAACATATTCTGTCCTCCCTGGCCTGGTTTCCTCCCATTGCTTTTCTTTCTTCCCTTCATTCTCCCTCAGGTCAGCTAAGGCTGACATACATCTTTCTGTCTCACAGCCAGACTTTCCTCTGAGTAAGAGGAAGCAGCTGCAAAGGGAAGCAGATCACAGAGACACAAGGCTCTACTTTCCTTCTTCTGCTCTGTTCAGCCTATTCCTAACTGTTCAATGTCAATGTTCAACTCAAATCTTTTTTTTTTTTTGGGGGGGGGGGCGGGGCGGGTAATCCATGAAACATTCTTTGATTGACTAGAACCTACAATGATCTTTCACTTACTTTGAATCCCTTTATGATAGTTCAATGGTTCTGTAATTTTGTAGGTGCTGGTATTCCCTCCTGTGATGTAGCTTATAATCTGTATCACTTTTTTTCTGCATGACTCAAGTCCTCCTAGATGTAAAGGCCAGAGGATGGCAGGATGAGGGGGGTAGGGAGAGGATTTCTTCTAAATCTCTTGAATTTATTTGGAAACCAATGGAGTATGTAGTCTATCCATTAGCCACATTTCACTCTTGCAGCCTAACCAGCCAACCTTGTTTCCATATAATGCTTTTGCACAATTTAAGAATCACTTTAGGATTATCTTCTTGTTTTATGTATATAAATTGGGTGTCTGCAACAAGAAAATAAACTCCTCAAGGACAGGAATAACATGTCTTCCACTTTTTTTTTTTTACATTTCTCAAATAACTAAAACCAAAGATGAACTAATAAGTAGTGGTAGGCACATAGTAGGCACTGAATAAATTAATGTGAGTCATACTGTTTATAGCCAGAATATTTAATGGTGTGTCAGAAACAGTGTATATGGCACTAAAGTTAAACTACTTTATACACAAAAGTCTTAGAAAAGTGAGTATTTTGTAGGACTCGAAGTCCCCCAATGCCTTTTAACTTTATTACTATGAACTCAGAAGTGGACAGACATTTTTGAGAATGCCAAGAACTCAAGGTTCATTTGTGGAATTGCTGGCAAAGAGAATAGGAACATGACAAAAATGCTTAGGACCAGTAAATCATGGAAGCTTAACAAGAAAACAGAGCAAACAGTACAGGAACAGACAGAAACTGAGGCTATATGACCCTCTTTTTGGAAGCATGAATCAATTTTGTCAGTTGACTAATGTCTAGGAGTAAATGTTGCTCCTGGGAGGAAAAGACAATTCTAGAACAAAGAGAGATGGTTCCTTAATGCAAGATTATTTGATTTTTGGTTTTGTTTTTTTTTTTTTTTGGAATGTTCATTAAAATTCAAACAATTTTTTAAAAATTCAAATTCAAAATTTCAAGTACAAATTCAAGTACCACTACGTCAACTCTAGGCATTAAATGAAAAACCTTTCACATTAACTTATTTTGGGGGAAGTAGTTGCTACAGTGGTTCAAGTTAAAGGAAAGATCTTGTGTCATTCCTTTACTGACTCAAGTCTAGAATAGAAATAATACTACTTTATTGGCTAAATGTTTTCAGACAGAAAGCTACAAAAAACAACTTGGAAGCAATTTTGGGCAGAAATTGACTTACTGGGCTCTTAGAACTCCCAAAACTGAAGAAAAAGGTTAGGAGGTGGATGTTTGGTTTTCAGATTGCTGCAGGGCAGAGACTGGTACATGCTTTGCATTATCTTTTTAGTCACTGACTCACAGGGAAGTACCCAACCAGAGTCTCTTTCAAATAATACCCAATGTATTTTTTGAGAGAGCAAATACTGCCCTATCTTTGTATGGAACACAAAGTACTCTTATCTTAGACATACACGACTGGTTTCTACAGGTACCAGACTCTTGTGTTACCAATTAACTCCATTATGTATATTTGTACAAAACATTTCAGGCTTTTTCTTTACTGAGAAGCTAAGGCTAAAACCTACTGAAAGGGAACTAAAATCTACTTTGATTAAATCCTTTTGGAGACTCTAGTCAAGGAAACTAAACTTACACATGTCAAGTTTAACCAAAATTTGTAAAGTGACAATAATGTCATTTGTACAAACTATTATTTTAGTGAGAATAAAAATGAAGCCTTTAGAGATTTGAATAAGTACTTTAAGTGAGTTCAAAGTGCAGATGCCCTCTTTGATTTAAGGTCCAGTTATATACTTGCATTTGGGCCTTTGTTTCCCCAGTTGTAAAATGAGCATGATGCACTAGACAATTAGCTAGGTGGGTGTAGTACTTAAAAGTGATGAATCTGGAGTCAGGAAGACCTGAATTCAAATATGACCCCAAAAAACTTCCTAGTTGTATAACCCTAAGAAAATTACTTAGTTTCTATCTCCCACAGTTTCCTCATTTATAAAATGGTGATAACACTACCTATTTCCCAGAAATACTGTAAGAATAATATTAGATAATACTTGTAAATCACTTTTTAGACTTCAAGAAGCCACAGAAATGCTGGCTATTCTTCTTATTTTCTCTAAGAGTCTAAGATTCCTACTTTTAAAAAGTAATATTTTATTTTCTCATGTATCTCATGGATTTTAGACATGTCACCTAAAATAAGCCTGAAATGATCTTTGGTCAACACCAATGCACATTTCTCAGCATCTAAATACCTGAGAAGCTGAGACTCCTCCCACTGGGGTAAAGGTAATTCTATCCACAAATCTATTCTGTCCTGTGCCCTTGAAAAACGGGGGGACAGAAAGAGTGGAGATGTCCTTCTGGAACAGGCAGCAAGTCAAACAGTAACACTCAGAATTCAGATTAGCTTTTATTAAGTTGTCAAGCTTTATAAGGAGGTTATTCCCTTCAATTCCCTTCTCCTTCCATTTAGCCAGTTGGTTGCTGAAACCCAAGGCACATAAAGGAACTCTAATAAAATAAATGATGTTTTGTAGAAACAATGGGCTTCTTCCTGTAGGAAAGGTTTATCCTTGTTACAAAGGAGGTAACAGGAAAACTGGTTAAGAATAGTTTGTGAAGTACTAACTGAATACACAGGGCAAATAATAATGGCTCAAGGACAAGTATAGTCAGTAAAGCACTCCATAGCTAGAAAGTGGGTTAGAGGCATGCAAGTCATTTATTTTGGACACCTATGTTTTTTGGACTTTATCTACATTTGATTCAGACAGCTGATATAACAGATGCATCCTTTTCACTTTGGAAACACAGCACCTAACAACACCTAGCTGGCATTGGGGACAATGAAAGTTCATCTCAGAAATAGGAATCTGCGAAGACATTATTTTCAAGGTCAGGTTTCATCACCAGCACCTTTTTCCCCACAGCAAAGACATGAGGGGAAGGTTGGAAACTCTCCTCTTCAAGGAAGACTTCACAAATGATCACACTACACATCCCTGAGTGGTGAGAAACTGTCCCCTGGAACTGTTAGATGATGCTTTGAACTGAGCAAGCTTTAGCATATCCCAAATGTCATGTCAGGAAGAAGACCCTCCTAATCCTGGAGGGCAAGGGTCAGAAATCTTTCTGGAGGTGATGGAAGTATTAGACCAGGTACCCAAGCTTCCTGTTTAGTTCTCATTTCTAATCCTTCTCTCCAAAAGAGTACTGAAATAAAAACCTCCAAGTTACATTGCTATAGTGCTTCTCCCTTGGGAGAGGGCAGAGCCAGAAAAGCAAAACCTCCAGTGCCTGTTCTGTGCAAGGAGAAGGAATATATTATATTCTCAAGGGCCTCTCTGGTGCCTGCCTGTCCATTTCAGAAATCTGCAAGCCCAGCACAGAAGAGGGCCTAGAAAAGGCCTGTGCCTATGCTCCCAGACCTGAAGGTTATGTGATAACACCTTCAAACATAAGCCTGAGTTGCCTTTCCCTTTCATCTGGGGTGGGGTGGGTGGTGGGTGGGAGGGGCAGAGGTGGTAGAGCTGAGAGTGCAGAGGGAGAGGAAAACGGGTGGGAATGGGGAATTATATTTTTAAGCACCTCATTCTCCCAAAACAGGAATCTCCAACTTCAAGAAAAACCCCCATTTAAACATAATGAACATTGTAAGCATACAGTGCTAAATGCCCAAACAGAAATGTCTCCGGCAGTCAAGGGTTCTCAGGCTTCAAGCTCAGGACTCTTGAGGGTGATTTGAAGGAAAGGAAATGACAAACCACACAGGTTCTTCCCGAGAAAGTCAAAAGTAAAATCAAATCTCAGACTGGTCTAGATCCTACAGTCAAGTGCCTTGCACCCAGCAGCCTCCACAAAAGCAGGAAAAAACCTGGGAATGATAAGGTAAAAGGCTAGGGGAGGGAGTCCTCTAATCATTTTGAGTCATAATGTTTCTCTTATTTAATCAACAGTTCTTCCAAGTATTCTGGGCACAAGGCAGCTAGCTAGCTCCAGTTCTAAAAGGGCTTTAGGGCTGCAATTTGATAAGATTTTACATAAGAGCTCAAAGGAAAAAAAGTCACCACTGGAGAGGGGACTAAATCCTGTAATAGATTAAAAGCTTTTTAAAGAGGAAAGACTGTTCAGGCGTCCACTTGAATAGATAGTCTCCTGGACTGCAAAATCAAAGTGGAATTTTCTTAAGGGAAGAGGGGGTGGTGTGACCATGATGTTCTTTCCCAAACAAGGGAAAACTGTGCAACAGTGGTGAGCCTCCCCTTCTGCCCTGTCTGGGCCTCAGTTTCCTCATCTACAAATGAAGGGAGCTGGTTTAGAGATATCCTCAACAGTAATTTTCAGAGCAACTTTATAGCTTTAGGTTTTGGGCTAAGTGGATGGTTATTTCCTAGTTCCCATGAGTCCTTGAACTTTCAGTCAATGAGTATTTTTAAGTGCCCACTCTGTGCGAGGTGCTAAGACAGCCCTTGCTTTTGAGGACCTCAGAGCCTCACAGGGAAGACAACATGAAAATAACTGTACAAACAAGCCACAGACAGAACTTAACCCAGAGAGAGAGACAGTAGGCTACAGGTGCCCCCAAATGTGGAGGAAAACCCTGAGTCTAATGGGGGGTGAAGCAGAAAAACAGACAATGAAAGATTACAAACCAAAAATAAGCTACCCAGCAAAACGAAGAAAAATTCTTTGAGGAAAAAAATGAAACTAATGAAATAAAAGATTTCCAAGCACTCCTCATAAAAAGCCAGAAATGAGTAGATATTCTGAAATATAAACAGAGGAGCAAAGAGAAATACAGAGAGGTACAGATATCTATTTTAACTGGAAGGTATTATGTGGGAATGAACTGTTTACATGGGAGGTAAGAGACAAATGTCTTCTCAGAACACCAGTATTTCTAAGAGTCCTAGAGAAAGGTAAATATGACAGATAGTTGATGGGTGGTTTTACTGTTTTGATAATTTAAGGAGAAGACAAAAATGAGGGGAACTGGGGATTTTCTTTAGGAAGAAAGGATAAGAAATCTCTATCACATAATAGAGGTACATAAAATGGAGAGTATTTGCTCGTGGAAGAAAAACTAAAGAGAACATTTTCGTATGGACTGTATAAAAGAAAGGTCAAACACGATTATATGTCACTGGAAACTCTAGAGGCTTATGGTGGATTTATATTCACATGCAGCCAGTTTCTGTGGGCAAGGAACAACAGGTAAAAATCAATATTAATACTTTGTGTATGCATCAGATAAACAAATAACTAAGAAGGAAATTAAGGACCTGAAATTACAGATGACAGAACTATTGATTACTGAATAGGAATAGAAATGAATTTACATGCTTCTCAGTTGTACAGGACACTTAAAAATTGCACAGGTATTGGGGCATATAGACCTCACTAAAAATGCTTTAAAAAGCAGAAATACTAAAAACATTTACTGATCAAAATGCAATATAAATTATATTCAACAAAGGGCTTTTGAAGAAAAAAAAGGCAGTTGGAGATTAACATAATTCTGAAGAATTGGCAGGTAGGTCAAGGAACAAATTGTAGAAATTGAAAATTTCAACAGAGACAAAATACCAAAACTGATGGAAGTAGCAAAAGCAGATGGGAGAGGGGAGAGGATTTATATCTTTAAATGCTTGTAACAAAAGAACGAACAAATTAATACTGCATGAAACTAAAAAAAAATTGAATAACTCAATCCTCCCTCATTCTGAAAATTACAGAAGAGAAAGCAGTGATGCAATTGATTAAATTAGGAGCTGACTTTTTTGGGAAAAAAATGGATAAGCAGTAATTAGTTTGATTAAAAGAGAAGAAAAGCAAATTGTATTCAAAATGAAAATGAAAGGAGTAACAATGAAGGAGGAAATAAACACTGTGCTAGGTGCTAGAGACATAAAGAAAGGCAAAAACCTATCCAGAAGGAACTCACAGTTTAATGGAGAATACAACATGTAAATAATTATGTACAAACAAGATACAGTCAATGAAAATGCAGGTGGGGAAATGGAAATGTCTTACAAGTGAAAAACCAGGAGGCTAATATCACTGTAAGAAAACTGGAGAGAGAAAAGGAGGCCAAGGTATGAAGGATTTTAAACACCAGAAGATTTTATTTTTGATTCTCGAGGCAATAAGGAGCCCATGGTCAGATCTGCTCAGGAAGATCAATCTGACAACTGAGTGTAAAATGGGGCTTGACTGAGCAGAGAGTGATCAAAAGACTATATTGCAAAGCTGAGGTATGAGGGTAATAAGTATTTGCATCATGAGAGATATCGGAAAAGTAAGATCTACAAGATTTGGCAAGACACTGGATATTCTGGGTGAAAGAGTGAGGAGTTGAGAATGACATCTAGGTTGTAAGCCTGGGTGACCAAGCAAATGGTAGTGCCCTTCACAGTAACTGAAAAGTAATACAGAGAGAAGGGTTTTGGGAGAATGATAATTGAGTTTAGTATTGGACATAGTGAGCTGGAGAATCTCAAGATGGCAGTTAGAGATGTGAGAATTGATGTCAGGAGAAAAGTTAGGGCTTGGTAAGTAGAACTGAGAATTACCTGCATAGAGATGATAACTGAATCCATGGGAGCTAATGAGATCATCAACAGAAATAGCATAGAGAAAGGTGAAAGGAGGGGAAGAAAGGTGAGAAGAAAAGAACACAGAACAAAACCTTGGACAGAACCATGACCTGGAAGAAGATCCAGTAGAGAAGACTGAAAGGAGCAGTCAGACAGGTGGGAGAAGAATAAAGATGGAGAAGTGTCACAAAAGCCAGTATCAAAGAGATTGACAGTGCCAAAGGTTGCAGAAAGGTCAAGAAAGATGAGAACTGAGAAAAGGTCAGTGGCAATTAAGAGATCATTGGTAACTTCAGAGAGAGTAGTTTCAGTTGAATGCTGAGGTCAGAGTAAGAGGAAAGGAACAAAACTGATTAATTTAGAGGAAACAAAAATATACAATATACAAACTTAAAAAAGAAGAGATAGACTATTTCTATTCTCTAAATTTCCAGTCTTCTTATAATTTATGCCTTCAATGACACTGCCTCTTTACTGTTCCTTGTATGAGACTATGTTCGTTTTCTCTGGCTGTCCTCCATGCCTGGCATACTTTCCCTTTCTTCATCTCCACTACCTGACTTCACTGGCTTCCTTCAAGTCCCAGCTAAATTCCACCTTACACAGGAAGCCTTTCCTAATACACCTTAAAGGTAGTGCCTTCCCTCTGAGATGACCTCCAATTTACAAAGTGTGTATGAATATATGTAGGTATATATATGTATATATATATACCTACATATATATACATACATATACACACACACACACTTCCATATAGACATACTCATACACATATAGCTTTTTTTATACATAGTAACTTGCATTTTATTTCCCTCATTAAACTATGAATTCCTTGAAAATAAGCACTTACTTGCCTTTCTTTGTATCTCCAAAGCTTAACACAAAGGTTGGCATATAAAAGGTGCCATGTCCATTACTAATAAATGTTTGTTGATGTGACTAGGTTATTTAAACAGCCCAATTATCCAAAAAAAAAAGAAAAGAAAAGAAAAAGAAACTGAATAATTCATAAACAAAATCCCAATGGTTTTGGAAAAAAATACTCCAGGACCAGAAGAATTTACAAGTGAATTCTATTAAGGCATTCAAAGAACAATTAATTCTACTATCATATAAACCAACCACAATAACAAAGCATCCCTTCCAATTTCTTTCTATGATATAAATATGGTATTTATACTTAAATCAGGGAGAGACAAAGCAGAGAGAAAACTATGGACAAATATCCCTAATGAAATGGATGTAAAATTTTAAAATAAATCATTAGCAAATAGGCTAAAACACATTAAAAAGGTTAAAGTTTATATTCAGTTTGGATTTATACCAGGAATGTAGTACTTGTTCAACATAAAGAAGCTGTAAATAAATAATTTTTAATAACATAAATAATAAAAACTACATGATTTTATCAATAGATGCTAAAAAGGCTTTCTGGAAAAAATTCAACACTTTTTTTTCCATTCAAAACACTGAAAATCATATCAACAAATGGACTTTCCCCTAATACAGTAAATAGTATCTAAAACCAAGAGCAAATATTATATGCAGTGGAGAAGGATTAGTGAGTGGTCTTTCTATGAAATCAGATATAAAAGCAAGGATACCTATTATCAATACTATTGTGGTTGTTTGTCCTTCCTTCTCAAGGTTGTTTGTCCTTGCTTCTCAAAGAGGACCTAGACATCCAGAAGATAATGTCATGACCTGCAAATCAACTGGACTTCAATGACGTAGAGTTTGCAAAGTCACCTGCCTTATTCTTTTATCTGGGTCCAGTGGCAAGATAAAGATCAAGATGACTGGAGAGATGCAGTGGCAGACCTTGGCCTTTTTAAATAAGGTCTAAAAATGCTAGCTGTAGCAGTAAGTCGAGAAAGAAATTGAAAGGATAAACACAGGTAAAAAGGAAACAAAATTACTGCTTTTTACAGATGAAATGACAATTTATTTTAGAAAACTGCAGTCAACCAAAAATTAATTGAAATAATAAACTCAGCAAATTTCAAGATATAAAACAAATTCACATAAATCATCAGTATTCCTACATAACAGAAAGAAAAACAGGGAGAAGAACAATTTCCACTCAAAATAACATCAGCAGCTATAAAATATTTGGAAGTGTATTTACCAAGATTCACCTAAGAATTATGTACAGATTCAAACATAAAACACTCTGCAAAAATAAAGATAGACCTAGGCATCCAGAAAATAATGTCATGACTTGCAAATCAACTGGATTTCAGTGAGGTAGAGTTTGCAAAATCACCTGCCTTACTCTTCTATCTGGGTCCAGTGGCAAGATAAAGATTTAATTATCATCCAGATATTTAATTGGAGAAATATGAATGTTCATGTGTAGGCCAAGCCACAATACAATAAAAATGACAATACCACTTAAATTATTTTGCTTATTCAAGCATCCAAACTGCAAAAGGATTATTTTATAGACTTAGAAAAAATAATAATGAAATTTTTAGAGAAACCAAAGTTCAAGAATCTCAAAGGTAATAATGAAAAAAGTGGGAAGAGGGTCTATCAATACCAGATCTCAAATACTTTACATATGTAAAATGATTTCATATTGGTTTAAAAATTGAAGATGCTGATCAGTGAAAAAGATTTAGGTACACAATATATAGAAGCAAATGATAACAGTAGCAAAGTTTTAGATAAACCCAAAGACTCTACTTAATGGAGTAAAAATTCTTCAGTTGACAAAAACTGCTGGGAGAACTGGAAAGTAAGTTTCACAGAAATGAGGTGTAGGCCAACATCTCACACCACTTACTTAAGATAAACTCCAAATAGATAAGTGACTTCCACATAAACGGTGACATCATAAGCAAATTACAGGAACAAAGAAGAAATTACCTTTGCAACTATGGACAGAGGAAGAATGAACTAAAATAAGTTATGAGGATCCCAGATGATAAAATGGACCATTCTGATGGTATAAAGCTTAGGTGTTTGCAATTGGAAGGGAAATCAGACAACTAGAAAAAAATCATTGCAGAAAGTTTATCGAAAAAGGTCATACATCCAAGACATACAAGGTATTCATTCAAACTTGTAAAATGGAGAGCATTCCTTATTAACTACTCAAAGAATAGGAACAATTTCCAAAGAAGAAATCTAATTGAGATGGTAAAGGCAGGGACTTGCCTGAGCTCTCCCCCAAACCCCTCTACAAGCTTTTTAAAATGGCTCTAAAATTCGAGAGCAGCCACTGAAACAAATTCCAAGACAACGTGGAAGGTCAGTGGGAAAGGGTGAGAGAGGAACACAGTCCTGCGTTGGGCAGACCCAGCCCCAGCAAACCCAGAGCAGGCCTCAGGGTCACTGAATCACAGCTGCAGTTTCCAGACTTCACAGTCCGAAGATTTCAAAGCCAACTTATAAGGGTTAGCAGGAAAAGTCTGTCACACCTGGGCAAGAGTGGAACACAGTCCAGCACAGGCCACTCCTACATGGGAAGATGATATTTATAACTCCTAAGACCTTTCTCATTATTAAGGTAGTTAGAAGGAATACATAGACAGAGGGCACAGGTGTGAATTGAATATGAAGGGATGATATCTAAAAAATAAAATTAAGGATTGAGAGAGAAGAATGTACTGGGAGAAAGAGAGGTAGAATGGGACAAATTATCTTACATAAAAGAGGCAAGAAAAAGCTTTTACAGTGGAGGGAAAGAGGGGGGAGGTAAGGCAGAGTTAAACATATGTTCTCAATTGTTTATAGCATTCTATCTTACCCTACAGAAAAGTAAAAGGGAGAGGAGATAAGAGAAATGGGGTGGGTGACAGAAGGAAGGGCATATTGCAGGAGGGCATGGTCAGGGTGAAGGGAGACAGAGAACAGAAAAAACAAGAGTAGAGAACAGGATGGAGGGAAATACAGTTAGAAAAAGTAACTGAAAAAAATTTGAACCAAGTTTCTCTGATAAAGACTTCATTTCTCAAACATATAGAGACTGAGTTAAATTATTAAAATAAGAGCCATTCTCCAACTGATAAATGATCAAAAGATATGATCAGTTTTCAGATAAAGTAATCAAAGCTATCTATAGCTTTGTTGTTGTTTTTGTCTTTCATTTTCGAAGAAGACCACATCAGGGAAATGATGACATGACCGTACTTGACTTTGATTTGGGAGGGCTGTGCAGGTCACCAGCTGCACTTTCTCCTCCCGAGCCATCTGGATCCAGTGACCAGATATTCATCAGGATTGCAGGAGATAGTCCAGGATGCAATGGGAGACTCTAGCCCTTTTAGGCTAAGGCCTTTTCAGGTATTCACTTAAGGTGAGGTAACGCCCATTTAGGGAACAGGCCTCACCTCTTTGCAGTGAGTTAATGGTTGGCCCCTTTAATTAAAAAGAAAACAAGCTGGAAGGGGAAGACCCTCAGGGCTGCTATTCCTACTATAACTCACCATTGATTAGAGAAATAAAATTAAAACAATTGAAGTACTACCTCTTTTTAATGGTGAATTAGGACAGAAAAGGGAAATGACAAATGTTGGAGGGAACACGAGAAAAATGAGATTTTACTGCACTATTGGTGAAATTGTGAACTGATCAATGGACTCTGTACTACAATTTGGAACTATGCCCAAAGGGCTTAAAACTATGAATACCCATTGACCTAGCAATACCACCACTAGGCCCATATCCCAAGAGATAAAAAACGAAAGGAAAAGGACCTACCTACACATATAAAAATATTTATAGCAGCTCTTTTCTAGGGGTTAGAAGTTGAGGGAATGGCTGAACAAGTTGTGGTATGTGATTATGATGTAATACTATTTTACTATAAGAAATGATGAGCAAGATGCTCTAAGAAAAACCTGGGAAGACTTGAACTTTGAAAGCAAACTGAATGCACCGGGTAAAAGTAACAAATATTCTAAGTTGATCAGCTGTGAATGATTTAGCTATTCTCGGTAATATAATGACCCAAGTCTCTATATCAAATAGTCTGCCTTGCAGTGAGGAAGGAGGAAGAAAATTTGGAATGCAAAGGTGAATATTAAAAATTGTTTTTAAATGTAACTAGGGGAAAATAAAATATTAATTTTAAGCTAATAAAATCGAAGCTGCAGTTGTTCTTTTTTTTTTTCATTTTTATCAGTTGTGTCTGACTCTTCATGACCCTTTTTTGGGGTTTTATTTTGGTTTTTTTTGGCAAAGATACTGGAGTGGTTTGACGTTACTTCTTTCTCTAGCTCATTTTACAAATGTGGAATCTGAGACAAACAAGGTTAAGTGTCTTGTCCAGGGTCATACTGCTCAGACACTTGTCTGAGGCCAGATTTGAACTCAGGTCTTACTGGTTTCAGTCCAGAGTGTTCTATCCTAGCTGCCCCTACAATGAAATACAAATAATGTTCATTTGTAGTTTTTAAAGTCACTTTGTGGCCTCAAGCATCCTTATTTTTAGTTGAGTGGCACTATTTCTATTTGAGTTTGTCACTACTGGCCTAAAAAAATGACACAGAAAGATTTAAGAACTCTGATCAATGCAATGATCTGCATAAATGTTTCCAAAGTTGGCAATACCAGCCTTTGGGGGGTACAGGAACGATCCACAGGGGCACTAGTGGATAGAAATGGTGCAAATTTCCAAAAAAGCATTAAAGGGTTAAAGAAAGTAGATTTCCAGAGAGTGCTAATTTTTTCTTTTTTTTTTTTTGAAAAGCAGGTGGTAGGCCAAATAAGTTTGGGAACCTCTATTATTTATCCTACAATGTCTTAAAAGAGAGAGATGATGGATAGGCCAAGCCAATATAATAAAAATGACAATAACCTACTTATTCAGTGCGATATCAATTAAATTATCAAAAACTATTTTGTAGCTATAGAAAAAACAATAACAAAATTCATATGGAAGAACAAAAGGTCAAGGATATCAAGGGAATTAAAGAAAAAAATGTGAAGGAAGGTGGTCTAGTTGTACAGGTCTCCAATTGTATCATAAAGTGGTAATTACTAAAACAATCTGGTACTGGTTAAGAAATAGAGTGGTGGATCAGTGGAATAGATTAGGTACATAAGACCAGTAGTAACTAACCACAGCAATCTAGCATATGATAAAGCCAAAGATCCAAACTTTTGGAACAAAAACTCATTATTTAACAAAAACTTCTGGGAAAAGTGGAAAACAATATGGCAAAAACTAGGTGATGACCAATATCTCACACTGGTATACCAAGATAAGGTCAAAATGAGAACGTGATTTACAAAAAGGTGATACCATAAGCAAATTAGGAGATAAATGGAATGGTTTATCTGTCAGATCTATGGAGAAGGGAAAAATTTAGGACCAAAGAAAATATAGAGAGCAATACAAAATATAAAATAATTTTGATTATATAAAATTAAAGTTTTTGCACAAAGATAATCAATGCAATCAAAATTATAAGGAAAGCAGAAAACAGGAAAAACAATTTTTGCAACACACAGGCCTCATTTCTCAAATATATAGAGAACTCAGCTAAATTTCTAAAAATTCAAATCATTCCCCAATTGAGAAATGATCAAAGGATATACAAACAGCCAGTTTTCAGACAAAGAAATCAAAACTGTCTACAATCCTATGAAAAAATGCTCTAAATCACTATACATTAGAGAAATGCAAAATAAAACAACATTGAGGTACCACTTAACATCTGTCAAACTGACTGATACGACAAAAAATGAAAATGATGGATGTTGGAGGGAATGTGGGAAATCTGCACTGTTTGTGGAGTCATGAGCTGATCCAACCAACCACCCTGGAGATCAATCTGGAACTACGCCTAAAGGGCAATGAAACTTTGCATACCATTTGATTCAACAATACCACTACTAGGTCTATATCCCAAAGATATATATATAAAAAAGGGGGGGGAGGACATATGTGTACAACAATATTTATAGCAGTATTTTCTGAGGTGGCTATGAATTGGAAATTGAGGGGATGCCCATCGAGTGAGGAATGGCTACACAAATTGTGGTATGTGATTGTGGAGTATTATTGTGCTGTAAGAAATTACAGGTAGGATGATTTCAGAAAAATTTGGAAAGACTTACATGAACTGATACAAAGTCTTTGTATATGGAAATGTTTCTTTTCTACGTTTAAATTCAGGAAAAAGAAACTTTAAAGAAAGCATTAGAGAACACAGTCTCAATTCAGGATAGCTTTCTAAAGCACTAATAAAGAAATTCTATACACATGAAAAAGAAAACATAAGAAAGAAGTTCAGGACAAAGATAAGATGGGGAATGTTATACCACCCTGTTAAACTGAACATATATGTTTTCAAACAACTATATGGAACAGATTTGTAGTCTCATATATAATGTTCTTTTCTGGACTTTTTTATATGAAAATATTTGTGTTTGTTGATGATCTTTCTAATTTATAATAAAAAAAAATTTCCCCCAAAATACAGAGTTCAATTCATGTAATAAATAACCAATCTTAATTCATGAACACTTATGATGAAATGTTTTTCCCTCATCTCAATAGAAAGGTGATGAACTATGGGTACAGAATGATTCATATACTTGGTCAGACAACGTCAATATGCCTTCTGCTTACTGCTTTCCTTGGTTACAAGAGAAGTAGCAAGAGAGGTCATTGGGAAGATAGCGATATTAAAGGTGTGGGAACCGTTTTGAATACAGGATGAAAATAGGTAAAGAAAGACAATTAGATATTCAGTTTGGGTTCTCTTTTTTTGAAAATAACACACCAAGACAGAAAAATTGCTGGAACATTAGAAGTAACAAACCCTGTACCTCAGGTGCTTTACATGTACAATCCAATAAACAGGAAAACCCTAAAATGTCATGGGCAAACAGAATTCTAACCTCATCAACTCTAAAAAAGTCAATCTGTTCCTATATAAGCCTATGATGAAGTCATGGCCTGGGTCCTGACTAAATCTACTCTCCTCTGAAGAACACCTCAAAAGATTGCATTGCTTTGGGGCCAAGCCATAAATATGGTTCTACTCAGGGCCGAGTCTAAGGTGGTCCCATACCAAATCATGGTCATCAGGTATGGTCTAAAAGAAATACAAACAAATGCAAACTTCTCTCCCATCTGCTTATATCTTCAGACATCATCTTGACTTGGAGCTAGTAAGAGCAATAGTAACTGTGACTTATATTTTCCATTAAGGTTTGTGAAACACCTGTGGAGAAAAAAAACTACAGATACCATCCTCATTTTACAGATTAAGAAACTGAAGCATAGTGGTTAAATGATTTATCCAGAGCTACACAGCTAGGAAAGACTGAAAGGCTCAAATTCAGGTTTTCCTGATTTCCCTGAAAGTCCAGTGCTCTTTCAGGGTTAGGCCGGATGATCAGACTGGCTTTTTCTCATGCGCTTGAGCAAAGTTCTCCATGTAGTTGTCTCATTGTGAGACTTTTTATATAACAACTGATATCTCAATTCTTAAATGCTCCTAAAGATAATGAAGGAAGCCTCATACGACCTTCTTCATCAGAAAGTTATCCACAGATATTAAGCTACAAGAACAGTGCCATTGCTGATATAGCTTATAGAAATAGACAACCTTAATACACTTACTCTTAAATTCTTTCATAAATTTAACAGTTAAAATAATAAAAGCAGTGAAGGGATAAGAAATCTGCATTGTAGAAGCTTGTACTGCATAAGGATTTTTAAAGCCTGGATCATTTAACCTAGAAATAGAGTCATGTTGGGAATTCTAGAATCCGGGACAGGTCAGGGGTGGCAAGGAAAGAAGTTATTGCTGGGGAAGATGCTACCTGGGAAGGGGAATAAGGGGGTGCTAGAATGGCACTGCCTGGAATGGCAGAAGACCCTGTGATTCCACCTCCAACATGTACAGCCACTCACAATCAAGTGTGGTTGAACTTGGAGAGGGGCAGATTATGTCCTACAGAGAGGCGGTTATCTGAAGCCTGCCTCAAGGTCACATGTAGCTTTCTAGGTCCTTGGGCGTAGCTTTTTGACTGAGTCCAAATTTTAGAGAATAAGTTCTTTTATTAAGGAGATGTGTTCTGTGAAGTTTGGATTCAGTCAAAGGGCGGAACTTGAGAACCTATAGGGCCACAAGTATCCTCAGGGTTGCAGGCTTCCCACTCCTGCACCTAGAAAGTCCAATCTGGACTCCTACAGTTTCAACAATCCCTGACTCCTCCAAACCCTCAAAAGAGGGAAAGGGAAATGGACAAGTGTGGTCATCTCTCTCAATTCCGGAACCCAGACGTCTAACAGGGTTACGTAAAGATGAGAATCCCAAGAGAGGCAATACTGTGGATTCAGGGGATAGTTACATGGAAACCAGAAAACTGTGAAGTAGGAGAAATGAAGGTTGGGAACGAAAGCTTACTTTTTCTAAATTTTAGTGACTGTAGCATAGCCCTGGTCATTCTTCCCTAGTTATGGTATTGAAAATAAAAGTTATAAAATGAGCAGGTTAATTCTGAGACAGTCCTTCCCTAATACCTTTGTATTTTGAGAAGCAGAGATATTTAATGAAATTAGAAGCTGAAATTACATAACATATGAAACCTCATTTTTTTGCTGAACACTGCCTTGGTTAGGAAGTTCTGTTTAAAGGCAGTTAAATGGTACAACAGATAAGAGTGTGGACCTGGAGTTAGAAAGACCTAAGTACAAATTTTGCCTTACTCACTAGCTGTGTCATCCTGAATGAGGAACTTGGACTTGGCATCTTAATCTACGACCCTGTGATTTGCTGTCTTGGGAAGACAAATGTACTGAGTTTCAAGACAAAAAAAAAATGAATCTTTCCAAGATATAAATGAGTAGAATTGGACACCTGATACTTTGAATAAGGAAAACCTCCATCACATAATCAGTGAGACACATCAAGGCTTGTCCATGGTCACTGACTGGCCAGTTATGGCTTTGGTCTGATTTGAGATCACAATCCCGAGTATCGTAATAGGAGCAACAATACCTGCTTTCATTTTTAGCATCTTAGGTAGGATTACAGTGGCTGATTCAATTTTATTAGTAACAACGGTGGTGAATCAAAATGTAAATATTGTGAACTGTGAATTGTTAGATATCTACAAAGCTGCAGCAAATTCTACCAATGCCAACAGTCCTTTCGTACTCCTTTCTTTACAGAAACTCATGAAAGAACCCAAAAAGAAACATGTGAAAATGAAAGAGCTGTCATCCAAGATTTCAGAAGATTCCTTTACAAAGTTTCCTCTGTGGCTAACCAGGTGGCCATAGTTAAAACTGCAAAAGAGGCAAGACTGCCCCACATATAGGCACCAAGCTCGATACTTTCCATAGAGAGCAGTTTGTAGGTAGGAAACAAAATACAAGTTGAAATACCCAGAAGGAAGTTCACAGAAGACAGTATTCAGACTGTTATTTAAAAAAAAAAAAAAAAAAGACAAGAGCATTAGTAAAACTTAAAAAAATTTTTTTTTTCCAGAAAGGCCCCAGTAATAAAATCTATAACCGAAATGTCTATGCACAAAGTTTAGGTTAACAAGCAGGGTGAACTAAAAGTCTCAAAACATGCTGGTAAGTCTAACACTCCCCTATCCCCACCCCCAAGTATTTCTTAGGCTTGGCAGAATGACTCATGTCCCTCTGCCATGAACTGGAACTGGAATGTGACTCTGGTTGAGATTACTTTATCCACCACAGGTATCAGGGATCCGGACAGTAGAATGTCATTATTAAGCTGTTCTATTCCCATGAGGAAATTCAAGAACTAGGAAAGGGAACCTATCAATCAACAAGCATTTATGAAGAATGTACTGTGTTAAGTGCTGGGAAAACAAAGATAAAACTGAAACAGACTCTGCAATTCAAAAATCTTAAAATCTACCAGGGGAAATACATTAAAAAAAATAAGGTAAAAATTCTTGTGGAGGCAGGAGAGCATAAGCAGCTGATGTGACCAGGGAAGGGTTTGTGGAAGTAATGTTAGGTTGAGTTTGAAAGGAATTCTAACATGGGAGAGTGCATTTGAGTGAAGACCAAAGGAGAAATGTCTCAAAAGATGTTAACGGGAGCATCCTGACTGACTACCTAGGCAAAAAGAGGAAAGACATGATGAGGAGCTTAGGAAACAAACAATGAGCCTGATACAGGGAGCACCATAATGCCTACTGGAGTTCTTGCCATGCTGAAAGCAAAATAGCTAATAATTACTCAATTCACCTTAATGATATTCAAAAGGTAGTGAAAATGTAAGATTTTATTCAGGATCTAATTCTCAATTAACACAGAAAAATTGATTATTGGCTAGTACTACTTCAGAGTACGCAACAGGGGAGTGCTGGGCATATCCTAGACCGAGGCAAAGCATATTCAAAAAGATTCAAGGAAAGGACAAGTTTAATACCACAGAACAAAATTCTATGGGGGAAGTTAGCCCAGGAATTATTGAGATGAAATTCTGAAGACCCAAGAGGAAACAATTCTGAGAGAGAGGAAAAATGGGAATTATCTGAAGAAACCAAAGTGAAATTATAAAGAACTATCAATTATCTTAAGATTTTTAAAAGATGAACACCAAAGATAGGGAAAGCAAAAGATGAATACAAAGACACTCTAATTTAATACAAAGTACTCTAAGAACAGTATCAGAAATGAAATGTGGCAAAGGAGGAAAGATAAGAAAAACAAAAGGGGTTTTAAAAACTGTATTGGGGAAAAGAAGAAAATCAAAGATGGGACAGTACCACTGCAAAGTGTGGCTGGGATGACATCGTTAGGTTGCATGAGAGATTCGAAGATCCTCCATCTCATGGGAAGGAACAGAGCTGGCAATCCTCATCTTGTTCAAGAGTTGTGATTAGTGAAGCACTTTAGAGAAAGGAAGAGAATACCTGACCCTTGATTCAACTCAATTCACCATATTTATTAAGCACTTATTATTCAGCAGGTACTATGCTAAGCACTGGAGATAGAAAAAAAAAGAAAACAAGACATTCTCTGCTGGCAAAGAGCTTACAACGTAATGGAGAAAGATACACAGAAAAGGAAGCTGAAAAAAGAAGGGGAGGTGGTCACAAGGAGAGTTGTGGTGATCTGTGAAGTAGAAGCCAAGCAGAGTAGTTGTTGGAAAACAGAGTACTGAAAACTCAGATAGGATTGCTGAACCACCGTCAGTGAGAGCTGAATGATTACAGAAAACAGGAAAAGTCTCAGTGAACTGGAGAAGGGCAAATGTCCCAATTTAAAAAGGGGGGGAAAAGACAAAAAGGGGCCTGTCTGTCAGTGAGCTTGAGTGCAATTTCTTGCAAAACTCTAGAGTTAAAAGACAGTTTGTGAACATCTAGAAAAAGGAAAAAGGGATCCCAAAGAGCAAACACGGCCTCAGAAAGAGTGGGTCATGCCAGATGAACCTAACTTCCTTTTTTGACAGTTACTAAACTATTATATTAAGGGAATGCTGCAAATATACATTGTTGCTGTTATTACTCAATCATTTTTCATTTATGTCCTACTCTTCGTGACCCCATTTGAGGTTTTCTTGGTAAAGATACTGGAGTGGTTTGCCATTTCCTTCCCCAGCTCATTCGACAGATGAGGAAACTGAGGCAAACAGGGTTAAGTTACTTGTCCAGGGTCACACCGTAAGTGTCTGAGGACAGATTTGCATTCATCTTCCTGACTGCTTGCTAAGCCACCAAATTGCCTGCAAATACACACACACACACACACACACACACACACACACACAGATATACACATTATATAAACACATATATTTTAGCAAAACAAGTATCTCATGGTCTTCTTGAAGAAAAAAATGAAGAGAAGTATGATAGACAGCAGGACAGTTAGATGGATTAAAAAAGTAGTCATTAATAGTTTCAACTAACTTGGAGAGTTTCCAGTGGATGCTCAAGGATTAGTGTTCAGCCTTGTGCAGGCATTTTATCAACAACTTCGATAAAGACAAAGATAAGATGCTTATCAAATTTTCAGGTAACCAACTGAGAGCAGTCAGGATCTAAAAAGATCTCTGACAGATTGAATCTACTTAGTTGAAACTTAACAAGGATAAATGTGAAGTCTTCCATTTGAGGGTCACAATCACAAGCCGGTGAAAGCACAGTTGCAAAACACAGGGGTGATATGGCATCCAGAAAAGTCGAAATGAAGTTGGACTGAATTGAGAGAGGCCCAGCCTCCAGGGATAAAATGAGGCCAATTCCACTCGTTTTTACCCTGCTCAGACCTCCAGCTACTGTACTTCATCACCTGAAGGGCCATCATCACTCAGGAGTATTAGACTTGTTTGTTGGGCCTTAGAGGGCAGAGGATAGAGATTTCAGGGAGGCAGTTTTAGACAGATAGAAGTAGAATGGCCTGCTTCAAGAAGTGGGCTATCTCACTGGTGCTCTTCATGCAGAGGCTGGATGACCACTACTAGGTGCGTTTCTTGTAGGAATTATTCTTTGGGGGAACAGATTGAACAAGATAGTCACTGAAGCCCCTGCAATCTGAAACTGTCACTCCAATTTTGTGAATTATTCATTACACATTCTCTGGTCACTCAGCCACAAAGGGAAATGGTTTTACATTTCAATAAAATGTGAATTATGTCCATTGTTAAACCGGGTCTGGCTTATTATCTCAAGTTCCAACATACAAGCAATCACAATACTCTTGACATCAGGTAAACTGGACTTGGGATTTCTACAAACATTTCAATGCAATGTCTTACTGGTTTCGGGGGGGGGGGGGGGGG
>CM053769.1:397166840-397378226 GCA_028658325.1 Potorous gilbertii
TTATATACTCCACAAGGAACAGAGAAGGCAAGGAAATAGAGGCCTTGAGACCAGTCCTGTAAATAAAGCCAATCCTTGCCAACACCCTTTGTATCACCACGTTGGTAAATCATAAACTGGTCCAAACCAATGGGTAGCAGTTTTGCTAAACAAAAACTTTTCAAACTTTAATTGTCTTTTCACACTCCTTTAACCAGGAGTGCTGAGGGGAACATGTTGGCCCGCGGTTTTTTGTTTGTTAGGCAATCGGGATTAAGTGATTTGACCAGGGTCACACAGCTGGTAAGTGTCTGAGACCAAATCTGAACTCAGGTGCTGTATCTACCACGCCACCTAGCTACTATGGTTTTTGAAAAGGCAAAACATCATAGTTTGAACAAATTATTTGAAAAAACTTGCTTCAATGGTGGTGAGGAATATGAATGGAGAATCAGAGGCAAAGGCCAGAAACATGAAGTTCTGTTTTCTCCACTGCTTGCAATGGTCCTCTTCACATTCTATGATATAAATGGAGACAGCCACTACTCTCCCACCTGACTGGAGCCACTAAACATACAGACAATACGCCTCCAGTCCTGTTCTTACCTGAGTTCTCAGATTTAGAGCCAGGAGGGACCTTCATCCTTGTGGATGAAGAAAATAAGGTTTAGAGAGGTTCAAAGAATTTGGAACTAGAGCGTGAAGGCCCAGGGAGGTTAAGTGATTTGTTGAAGGCTGACACAGGTTTGGATTTGAACCCAGGTCTTCTGACTCCAAAGCCACTGTTCTTTTCACTATGTCATGATGAACTGAGTTTAAGAAGTTACTGCTTATAAAACTTGGCAGGAGTCTAGAGAGATTAATAGGAGAAAGCTCTGATCAAATACTTAACAACACAAGTTATATGACAGTGGGGACAGGTCACACTGATCTCTAGTTTTTTCATCTGTAAAATGAAGATAATACTATTTGTACTACTTATTTCCCTCACTATAAAGGAAGAAGGTGCTGTCTAAATCTGGTACCATTATTATAGAAGTGTGAATTATTTTTAATACAGATTTTCTGCCCAGGGTTACAGAATAGCTTGGGTAAAAGATGTCTGAGAAATGCAATGCCCAGGAAGAGACTTACAATAAACAATCCCAGCTTTTTTCACCTTGCCTCTTCTTCAAATAAGGCAGAACATTTTTTTCCCCTTGTTGATAAATCCAAGCAGAAAGGAGAGAGATCATTTAAATTTATTTTCTCTAGTATTATTCCTCTGTAATGGCCAGTAATTATCAAAGGAATTAAGGTCCCAATAACACATCTCTATTGCACCACAGATATGCATAACTATACTAAGGAGACAGTTCTTTTCATATTTATTTATGCTCATAATATTAAAGACTTAACCTACAATACTCTGTATATATAGTAAGTATTCTGGTCCTGCCAAGATAAAATATTACATTGTCTTTAAAAGATAAGGAAGGACAAAATAGTAGGACTTAGGAACTCTTTTTGCAAAGTGAAACTCAAGAATTAAACTCCATGGAAAAATAGTTCTTATCCCTGCTACATATGACCCCTATAACCTTTGGTCATGCCATGTCTCTCTAGACCTCAATTTCATCACATGTAAAACAGGGGTTAGATGTTATGACTTCTAATTTCCATTTCAGGGTTACATCCTAAACCTTTTTGTACATCTCTAATTTGACTTTTTTTTTTAACCTCAGAAGTTTCTCCTTTTATATCTGTCCTCACCTCACTCAGTAACCACTCCTCTGGACTGCCCAAAGGCAAATTCAGGAGACCAGAACACCCAGCAAGGTTTGCTGTTCTCTTCTTAACGCCGACTAACGTTTTATTAAATCATAGTATCATAACCCTACCCCTCTGATTAAAATATTCCCGGGTAAACAAGCTCCCCATAAAGGAGTAATGATTCTAACCCAACAGAAAATGGTATCACAATCCAAGGAGGCACAAGTTTGGGAAGCCCAATCCTGTTAACAACGGTCTTTCAAGGAAGCCTACGAGGGCTGCTCCTATGTCAACCACTATCTGATATGACTTTATCAATAACAAAAGCTTAAAAAATATATTTTTCATATTAAGTTCAGACCAATCTCTTAAGACTTCACTATATATTTCCAGAAAGCATAAAAAGGAAAAGTGTTTCTTTCAAACAGATGTGTGTGAGTGTTAAGAAATATTATTGTGCACTAAAAAATGAAAACTGTAGTAACAAGAATGCAAAGAAGCACTAAAAGGAAGTAGTAGCAACTGCAATAACTAAACTTAGTCCAGGGAGATTTGAGAACCATGGGGGGCAGAATGTTACATACACCGCTAGACGTAATCATCATAAATGCTGGTTCTGCTATACTGTTTTTCTTGGTCACCAGAGAAGGGCTTAATACAAGGGTAAGTAGGAAGGGCATATCTAGAAAAGACTGACATGAAAACAAAAAGTACCCATAAAACTTTTATCTAATAAATCTGAGGACCTTAGAAGCTTTTGCCCAAAATACAGATGTGGTCAATAATAAGAGAGCCAAACCTATATGCATCTTACAAAAAAAATGGGTGAAGCTGTAACAGAACACAACTTTTTTTTAATAAAAAAAGAGGTAGAAGAACACTAGAACAGTGTATTATGCACAGCCACGCGAGGTTTCCCTACTGCTTAATTGTTTTTCCTTGTCGATTGTGTTCAATTTGGGGGTTGACAGGTAGTGTAAAAATGATAAGTATAAATAAAACATTTTCAAAAAAATGAAGCTACATTCAACTACAAAATCATTAAATTTCAAAATTAATGGCTAAGAGAAATGCTAGATATCTTGAATACAGAATATCTACAAATCTGCAAATCAGCAAAAGAACTCAGTCAATCTTGTGTATAAAATTAAAGCACTACTAGATTGGAAATTAACATAACCATCATGAGCATCTGGAACAAAGGATGTGATGAATGAAAGAGTAGGCGCCATGTGCTATTGGAGTGAGTTTGTCTAAATGAGTGCCCCAAATGCTAGGATAGCCTTGTGTTAAACAGAAGACTTGTCAGCTTATGAGACTTATTTTAGAAATTCTCCCTTCAGTGCCAAAGACCTGAATTCTGTGTTTGTTACTCCTCAGACAGCACTTGGTGACACATTTCCTGCACTATTCTGTGTACTCGTAATATAAACTGTTATAAGAGAAAGCCAAGAAAATGGAACTTAGTACTTGTCAAGATTTTTCTTCAAAATATAGTTAATGTTTATATTTTATCTAGGGAGTTCCTGATTTATAAGATTTAAAAGTTTTTGTCTTTCCCATTTGTAGTATTTTCCTATGATTAGGGACCTTGGGGTTTCAGTATGGGGCACCCGCCTTGGATAAATCCTGAAGTACTGGAAATGTCAAGGTTTAAAATAACTTCCAGAATAGAAATAAATCTTCAGTTCTAAGGCAAGCAAAGGGTTAAGACATGAGCAAAGTGACTTAGCATAGCAAAGTAAATGGCACAAAGACACTTTAAAAACATTTATTGACTTCTGTCAGGGATAACCTGCATTTCTAAATCAATATGAATCTAGTCATTATGAGAAACCAAACTGGGTGTCTGCAAAGGGAACTGGACATCAGAAGATAAACAAAGGTGGCAAATTCTTACTGAGAGTCTGAGACAAATAGGACAAAGATGTCCAAATCAAAGTCTATTATTCTACCATGTACTTGGCACGGAGAAAAGACAGGTGTTTAATAAAGTACCAGATTTTTATTTTAGTAATTTTTTAAGGTCACTTGAATCACACAGCAGCAAATGCACAGAAAATTAAGGGCCTAGAATGTGAGGGCCCCAATCCTGATTGGCCTATTGAAAATTACGTAAGAATCGAAGTATAGCTTAGAACACTAGTTTAAACCTATTTGAAAATTATCTGCTAGCTGCTTTTGAAAAGAAAAAGCTAATATAAGGATGAGCCGGAATGCAAAAATAAATTGCCCCCAACAATCTGATCCTGAAAAACAAGACTTTCTGCTGTTACAAGAATAAATACCAGCAACCCCACACCTTCAAACTTCTTCCCCCACAAGTGACCCTTAGAAGACATATCAAACAAGATTTCTGTCCCAAAGGAGAACACCACAAAGGAGAGAGGCTCAGAATATCAAGAGGATACCTATCCCCTAGCTAGAGATGAAAAGTTAGGAAAAACAATTACTAAAGTTTAAGAATGAACCCTATTACAAAGGCCATATAGACTGCCTCTTTTTGCCAAGAAGAATATGAAAATACTATGACATAGGACTGTACATAAAGTTAACAATACCTGTGGTTTTGGGAGCTTCTGGAGGAGGTCCACCCTGCCAGCCATATTGTGGATAGCCCTGGTATGGATACCCTGCATTAGGGGGTGGATATGGCCCTTGAGGCCCAGCAGCATAAGGTCCAGCAGGAGGATATGGTTGAGGACCACCTGGTTGCTGTACATATGGTGGATATGGGGCAGTTGGGCCTGGGTCCGAGTAAGGTGGAGGATTTCCGTAACTCATGTGGGAATGAAAACCTTTCCTAAAAGGGAAACAAAAAAATAATTAATTTCGCTTCCATTCCAATCATTCAAAAAACTTCCCAACAAATTATGTGATCATTAGTAATCAATAAACATTTATTAAATGTCTACCACGTGACAGGCACTATGCTAAGCAGAATGCATCATATGAAGTTATCCTGTTTAAAAAATAATTCTCTGAAAATTCTATGTATGTGATAACTTAAATAACATTTAATAGCATGACAAAATGGAATTAACCACAGGGGAAGAATGTCTAATTCTTTTTCAAAGTTCAGATTGCAAGCAGGTCTCTAGAAACTAAACTGGATCACTACAATTCTGAGATTTTTTGAGTTAACCAAGTTTGATGAGAAATTGGGCAGAGCCAAGGTAATACTAGCCACAGGGTCAAAGGCCCAAAAATGCTGAAATTTCAGACTCATGTCCACTTTGGTGGTTCTCTTATGTTCTGTAAGCTCACGGTCACTGCACTATTTTTAACCACTCCTTGTCACAAGGAACTGGTCTTTTGGGTTTTGTTTTTTTTTTTGCTCCTAAGCATCCTAACTTGGAAAAAGATGTCTGTAGGGATTCTCTAGGTATGACTCTAGGGTTCTTATTTACAGACTGCTCTTCATTTGTAGTGTTCATTAGCACAGGCCTTATTTCCCCATCCACTCTAAACTCCAGTGATCTTTCTTGTTTTCTAAACCCATACCATTTACTGTATGGGCAGCTCATTTGGCACTTAGCTCCTATATTTTGTCAAATTCCCTACTGCTATGTTTATTCTTATTCCCTTTTTGCACTTCTATGTAAATGCACAAAGTTGTATGCTGTCCTTATTACTTATTCCCCAAGGTCTAGCACAGTACCAAGGACAGACACATCATGCACTCAAATATATGTTGTGAGCAAATTATGAGGAAACACAGAGAATAATCAGAAACCGCCTTGATTGGCCAAGAAAATCAAGATAAATTTCATACCTAAATGAAAATAAAGCTCAAACCAATGAATATTCCCTTAGACTTAGACATTTCTTAATGTGGGATTAAAATGTTTCCAGCCTTTCTCTTTTGAGGGAATTGTTCTTTCATTTCAGAGTTCTTTGTGCTTTCACCAGGACATGAGTGCCAAAATGACTGATTAGCCTACTTTGGAATCCAGTCTGAGAGTCCAAGCTCATCTGTGGTTTCTATAACCAAATGGCTTTAGTGGGAAAGAAACTTTCCCTTTCTGTGCTGTGTTCTGGGGAGGAACAAGATGGGGAGAAAATTCTCATGATAACCAAGAACTCAGGAATACATCAGAGGCTAGATTTTAAAGGTCTAGCTGGTTAAACTTCTTTCTCTCCACCCCCTAATTTCTAAGTTAGTCAACTGAATTTCAGGGAATTTAAGTACTCGATGACCTACACAATAGTTCCTGGCTACTCTGTGGAACTAAGCAAGGTCTAGATTTTAGAATGTAGGCTTCTGATTTTCTGTGACAAGAAGCATGATGCAGGAGCAAGAACACTTGGATCTGGTAGTCAGTGGCCTGGAGTTCAGATTCTAGCCCTGGTTCTTGTTACATCTCTAGAGATGGAAGGGACCTACCACTAGAGATTTCCCCCATAAAATCCCCAAGAAGTGATAACTCAGTTCTCTCCAGTGAGAAGACAGACACCCACTGCCACTTCAATCAGTTAACAAACTAAGCACCTCCCACTACTCTGCCAAGTGCTGGGGACACAGAGTTTGCCCTCAACTAGCTTGTATTCTAAGGTGTTTTCCTTTGGGAGTTCACACAACTTGTTAAAATTTCTTTTTCTGAGAGTGTATAAATCAAGTTCTCTGTTTCTTTTTCTGTTAATCTGGATATGTTACATATTTGTAAATACTCATCCATGTCATTTAAATTATTAGTTTTATTTGGCATATAGTTGGGCAAAAGAGTTTATAACAACTTCCTTTATTTCGTCTTTGCCTGTTGTGAATTCTCCTTTTTCACTTTGGCAATTTCATTTTCCTCTTTTCTGGGTCAAATTAGCTAAGTCTATTTTGTTTCTGTTAACATGATCTTAATTTTATTTCTCAATTCAATTTTTCTGTTTTCAATTCTGTTTCTTTTCCTTAATTTTCAGAATATCTAATTTTGTGTTGGTGGGGGTGTTTAAAATTTTCCTCCTTTTCTAGGTTTTAAAAATCAAATGTCTCATTGATTGATTCTCTCTCTTTTATTGATGAAAGCATTTGGAGGTATACATTTTCCCTTAAAGGACTGCCTTGGTCACATCCTAAAAGCTTTCATATGTGTTTTCATCATTTTCTTTAATGAAACTGTATGTTATTTCTAGAATTTGTTTTCACCCACATATTCTTTAAGATACTGTTAGTCTCCATTTGAGTTTTAATTCTTTCTTAATTTTTATTGGGGTGTAGCAGGAAAGATGAGTTTATTATTTCTGGTTTTCTGCCTTTATTTATGAGGTCTTTGTGCCCTAGTAATTGTCTTGACTATTACAATAACTTAATAGGTCTTCCTGCATCATTCAAGTCCCTCCCTGCTCCAATGCAACCTCTTCTCAGCTATCAGACTAATTTTCCTTAAGCACAATTCTAACCATACCACTCTCCTACACAAAAAAACTCTGGTGACTCCTTACTGCTGCTAGGATCTTGGAAACTCTTTTGTTTGGCATTTAAAGCACCAACCTACCTCTGCAGCTTCATCATACACTGCTCCCCTTCTATACTCCACAACGGAGCCAGAGAGATCTTGCTTTGCTCACACATGACACCCCATCTTCTGTCTCTGCTTGCTTAGCTTGGTCTCCCATGCCCAAAATACACTGCATCTCTTCTAAGTTCTTGTTTCCTTAAAGATGCAGTTTAAGCACCACGTCTGACATGAAGCCTGTTCTGATAAACTCCAGTTGTTAGTGCCAGCCCCTCCCCAAATTACCTTTAATTTGTATTGTGTATGTGTGTATATATATTTGGTGTGTATACACACACACACACACACACACACATCTGGTTTCTCAGGATGAAATGTAACCTACTTGAAGGAATTGTGCTACACTGTTCTATGGATAGATAACACTGAAACTGGAGGCAGGAAAACCTGAGTTCAAATCTGGTCTTAGACACTCTAGCTGTGATCCTGGACAAGCCCACTGAACTCTTGCCTGCCTCAGTTTCCCAATCTGTAAAATGGAAATAAAAACTACATCCATAAATTCTAGAGCAGTAGAAGCCAGAACAACAGAGTGGAGGAGATTTCTAGCTAAAGCTGAACTGTTTACATTTCTACATGGGAAGACAATATTGTAACTCTTGAAACTTTTTTCAGTATCTGGGTAATTGGTGGGATTACACACACACACACACACACACACACGCATGCACGCACACACAGAGACAGACAGCACAGGGTAAGTTGAATAGGATGGGATCATATCTTAAAAAAATGAAATTAAGGAGTGAGAGAGAAATATATTGGGAAGAAAAAGGGAGAAATGGAATGGGGCAAATTAGCTCTCATAAAAGAGGCAAGTAAAAGACTTTTCAGTGGAGGGAAAAAGCGGGGAGATGAGAAAAAAAACATGAAGCTTACTCTCATCACATCTGACTAAAGGAAGAAATAAAATGCACAGTCATTTTGGTATGAAAGTCTATCTTACAATACAGGAAGGTCAGGGAGAAGGGGATAAGCAGGGTAGGGGGGATGCTGGAAGGGAGGGCAATGGGAAGAGGGAACAATTAGAAGTCAACACTCTTGGAGAGGGACAAGGTCAAAAGAGAGAATAGAAACAATGGGGGGCAGGATAGGATGGAGGGAAATATAGTTAGTCTTACACAACACGGCTATTATGGAAGTCATTTGCAAAACTACACAGATATGGCCTATACTGAATTGTTTGCTTTCCCAATGGGGATGGGTGGGGAGGGAGGGAAGAGAAGTTAGAACACAAAAGTTTTAGGAACAACTGTTGAGTATTGTTCTTGTATACAACTAGGAAATAAGAAACACAGGTAATGGGGTATAGAAATTTATCTTGCCCTACAGGACAAAAGAGAAGACGCAGTTAAGGGAAGGGAGGGAGGGATGTTAGAAGGGAGGGCAGATGGTGATAGGGGTAATTAGAACGCTCGGAGTTTTGGGGTGGGGAGAGGGGAGAAATGGGAGAAAATTTAAACTCAAAATTTTGTGGAAATGAATGTTGAAAACAAATTTTAAAAAAGAAAAAAATTTCACACATACATATATATGGGTTGTTGTGAGGCTCAAATGCAATAATATTTGGAAAGTACTTTGTGAACGTTAAAAGTACCATATAAACAGATGTTGCTATATTACTATCTTTATAGCCCCTACACCTAGCACAGTGCTGGAATAATAGTGTTTACTGACTGGACATACTATTATTACAAATAAAAAAATTAAAACACTCTGTAACCATTGTGTTCTGTGCAAAAAAACAAACAAAAAAGGTCCGTGGTGATCAGCTAATTACTTGAAAGCCCCAATTTGACTCCAATAAAAATCAGTAACATCCTGTAATAACCATATCCCTCACTTTAGCAAAGGTCAGGCCCACACTTTCCTATGGCATTTTTCAACAATGAAAAAGAAGAGAATGAAGAGAATTTATTCTCCTCTAAACCTGTCTCATGACTTAATTCCATGTTCTTCCTTCTCCAATTTGGCAATTGAGAGACCATCTCCCTATGGAATTTCCTTTCACTGAGACACCACCCCTAAGCTTCTGTGCCTCTATTTCCTTTTCCCTCTAGTTACTGGACTCTTCCCTATTTTTGGTAATGTTTCAGTCTCTGTACATGTTTTTTTGCTTGGGGCAATACTTTGCAAACTGAAATGTGTGAGTTTCAAGGATGATTCAAGAAATGGTACAAACATACATGCCAAGCAATTTCTGTCTTCCTCTCTTCAAAATCCCTAGATCAAACTAGCAAACTGGATAAATAAACATAATTGGACAGATACAAAATACTGGATAAAAAATAATTCATATACATGTAATAAGGTTTAAAAAGCCCCTGTCTCTGATAAAGAGATGGCTTACTTTTTTTAATCAAGGCCCACCCCTTTACCTCATCCCACTTGCTCTCGCTTTCTGTAGATGACTCCAAGAACCAATGCCCTGCCCCTTCCCCTTCAATTTCTATTGACCTTTATTGCCTACAAACATGACTGGGTCTCCCTCCACCCTTACAATACCTTCACTTTACCATACAATACCCTTCAGTATCATCTTATCTCGCTCACTTTCCTTTCACCAAACTCTTAGAAAAAGATGTCTATAATCACTGCCTCCCTTTCTGTCCTCTTCACTCAATCTGGAAGTCAGCATCCGACTTCCAATTTCATCACTTAACTAAACCTGCTGTTGATCCAAGTTGATGGGTCTTTTCCTCATCCTGCTAACCTCTCACCTGTACTTGAGCCTTGTGATCACCCTTCTGGTTCCTGGATACACCCTCCTCTCCAGGTTCCACTCCTGAATGTGCAGATTTTCTCCACCATGCCTCCTCACTCTGGAAGTTCCCTCTGCCCCAGGAGCATACTCACATGGAAAGTACACAGTGACCCTGTAGCCCTTTCCTCTGAGAACCTCCATTTTAAGGAAACCCCTCAGACCAGTCATGGCTTTTTTCTTCTCAGGGTTCCACTCTCCAGACTTTTGTCAGCCAGGCTTCCAAGCAGGATCTTACCCACAACTCCCTTCAGCTTCTTATTATGTGTTCCTTGGGGCATATTTTTCTTCTTGTATTTGTATTCCAAGTCCTCAGTAAACTACCTGGCATACAGCAAGCATGTGATAAATGCTTGTTGACTTGCCTCCTCTCTACGTTTCTGTGACACTGTTCTCTCTTAGTTCTCCTATCTATCTGATGGCTTCTCTGACCATCCATTTCCTACCCCTTAAGTTGATGTACTCCAAAGTCTTGTCCTAGGTAATTTTCTTTTCCAAACCAAGGGTACTTTTTTGGTTGTTTTTTTTTCTTTATTTTAATAGTATTTTTTTTCCAATTACATGTAAAGATAGTTTCAACGTTCATTTTTTAATAAGATTTTGAGTTCTAATTTTTATCTCCCTCTCTCCAATTCTCCCTTGCCAAGATAGCATGTAATCCGATTAAGGCTATACACCTATGATCATGTTAAACATATTTCCACATCAGTCATGTTGTGAAAGAAGCAGAACAAAAGAGAAAAGACACACACACACACACACACACACACACACACACACACACCCATATACACACGTGGAAATAATATGCTTCAATCAGAATTAAAATTCCATAGTTCTTTTTCTGGATATGGAAAGTGTTTTCCATAATGAGTCTTTCATAATTTTATTGCTGAAAAGCAATAAATCTATCATAGTTGATCATCACACAATGTTGCTGTTACTGTGTGCAATGTTCTGGCTGTGCTCATCTCACTCACCAGCAGTTCATACATGCCCTTCCAGGTTTTTCTGAAACCACGCTGCTCATCATTTCTTATAGCACAATAGTATTCCATTACATTCATATACCACAAGTTGTTCAGCCAGCCAATTGATGGGCATTCCCTCAATTTCCAATTCTTTACCACCACAAAAAGTATTTTTGTACATGTGGATCCTTTCCGCTTTTTAATGATCTCTTGGGCTACCAACCTAGAAGTGGTATTGCTGGGTCAAAAGGTATGCACAGTTTGATTGCCCTTTGGGCATAGTTCCAAATTGCCCTTTAGAATGACAGGATCAATTCACAACTCCACCAACAATGCATTAGTGTTTAATTTTCCTACATCTTCTCCAACATTTATCATGTTCCTCTTCTATCACATAAGTCCATCTGATATGTATAAGGCGGTGTGTCAGAGTTTTAATTTTCATTCTCTAGTTAATAGTGATTCAGAGCATTTTTTCATATGACTATAGATGTCTTTAATTTCTTCATCTGAAATCTGCCTGTTCACATCTTTTGACCATTTCTCATTTGGGGAATGACTTATAAATGACTCAGTTCTCTATGTATTTGAGAAATGAGGCCTTTATCAAAAATACTTGCTGTAAAAACTGCTTCCGATATTTCTGCTTTCCTTCTAATCTTGATTGCATTGATTTTGTTTGTGCAAACCCTTTTTAACTTAATGTAATCAATTATACATTTTATAATGTTCTCTCTAGTTCTTATTTGGTCATAAAATTCTTCCCTTCTCACATAGATCTGACAGATTAACAATCTATTTTTTAGCCAATACCAAAGAGTTTTGATGATTGATGCTTTATAATACAGTTTTAGATCTTGGGTCGGCCAGGCCACCCTCCTTCTGCATTTTTTCCCCATTAATTCTTTTGTTATTTTTTTCCACATGAATGTTTTTTCTAGCCCTATAAAATAATTTTTGGTAATTTGGTATAAGTAAATTAATTTAGGTAGGATTGTCATATTTATTTATATATAGGCAGGATTTGAACACATGTCCTTCTGCTTTTCACCCCAGTATTGTCTGTCTCCACTGCAGCACGCTGACTCCAAAAAGGGCATGCACAACAGCAAGCACAAAAAAATTTGGTGAATGTCACAAGCAAACTCTTATGCTAAAGTATGCATTAACCAATAAGGGACTTCAAATAATAAATTTATAACATCCATTCTTTGTTACTAAATTTGAATTCAGTAAAATTTATATCTTTTTACAAAATAAGTAGAAATCAGGGGCATTAGCAGACATATCTATTCTGGGCAAAACCCCATGAGACCAGACATTAGCTTAGCTCAAACTGGTCAGTAGCAAGTAATATAATGACTGCATATGAATATTACCACTATTTGTTACTGCTCTGACACACATGTAAAACTTCATTAAGTTGTGGCAATGAGAAAGGCAGAAACCACTTCTGCTTAGCCAGCCCATTAAGATTACTACTGGTGACCTCACAGTTGAGCTGCTCAGATTTCAGAAAGAGTATCAATTCTATAACGGTATCTACTAAAAAATATTTAAAGGGGCAGCTAAGTGGTACTATGGACAAAGCAAGAATCCTGAGTTCAAATCCAACTTCAGACACTTGACACCAGCTGTGTGACCCTGGGCAAGTCACTTAATCCTGACAGCCTCACTAAAAAAAAGAAAAGCATTCAAAAATCAGTAGAGTGCTGCTCTCTTACTTATACAAGTAAACATTTAATTCTTCTGGAAAACGAAGTTAGTCACAATTAAGGAAAAACACCCACCAAAATTTCCTAAATCATGGGTCCTCTTGGCCCAAAAGATTTATCCTCTAGCTGCCAGTTCTTTTTTGTAGCAACCTGGAATACTATTCCATCTTGAGTGTCACTGGAAGTTACAGAAACAACATTCTCTTCTGTGGGAAACAAGCCAACATGGCCCCCTCCCCTTTTCCCCCTTTACACATTATTTCTCTGTTCTGTGACAGTAACTTCTATGGCCACTGGGATGCCTTACACAGGTGAAAGAAGAAAAGAACTTCAGACACTGAGGAACAGAAAAGGCTCCCCCCTCATCTGCCTTAGTTAGAGGCTGTCAGGGTCATAGAGGTTGATGATTCTTGTCCTAATTTTCTTACATCAAGGATTAATTAACAAGGATGAAAATGTGTCTTCCTAAAGTTGTGTGGGGCCCACCAGTGTTAGCACATAAAAAGGCACTCAAGAAATACTTGGTATAAAAGAAAGAAAGAAAAGAAAAAAAATACTTGGTAAATTCATAGTTCCTATAATGAGTGCAAATCTACTGAGCTCAAGTTTTCAAGAGCAGCCAAATTATTACATAAATATTATATAAAATTCACAATTTTATATTTAAATTTATAGTAACATAGCTTTAGAGCTACAAGCAACTCAAATCTGTCTTAGTGTACTTATTCTCATAAAAAATATCTTATTTGTCAGTACCCTAGAACTAATGTAAGATACTGGTACAGCAAGAGAATTCAAAAATCAATTAATCAAGTCCATGATGAATGTCCAAGGAGTTCAGCAAAGAAAACAACAGGATAATTACAAGCAACCAAGAACAAAGGGAGACACAGGAGAAAATAAACAGCAACAAGAATGATGTCACTGATCAGTGAAACCCACACCAATCTCAAAGGAACATTCTGTGGATCCCTAGGCATTTTTCTTCCACATTCAGGAAATAATTATTTTTTCAATGTCAAAAAAAGTTTCAATGTCAAAGTAAAAATTTTCAATATCACTAAATTTCATTATTAAAAAGTGAGATATTTTAATATTGTACTTTCCTAATACACAGCTCAAAAACTGCATAGGTTAAGCATTATTACCTCATTTATTCTCATAATGCTCTAAGGTTATGATTAATCAAGGTAGCATCAAATTTCACTTTAAATATGCTACACTTGTATAATGAAGATATTTCTTTGCATTATTTTTGTAGTCATAGGGATACTTTCGTATTGAGGAAGCCTTAATCATCTTTCCCTCAACCCCGCTAATGACAAACAGTATCTTGTCTGGAGGGCAGGTGGGATCGTGATTTCTGGTCCTCTAGTTCCTAGAAAAACAATCCTAAGTGAATTCTTATACAACTATTAATAAGTCAGTAGCATAATCTTCATGTATGATATTCAGCACTTTCATATCGCTCACCACTGAGCACCTACTAGCTACAAAATACTGTGGAGCTCTGAAGTATCAATTATTGTCTTACACACATCCAGAGAGGGATATGGCCACTGCTATAAGCAAATTACCAAAAATACGGTAACTGGTTATCAAAGTAATTCAATAAGAGGAAGAAAATGTAACTTTTATTCCCCTCCCAATATATAATAGTAACACGTTCACAGGGCCACAATAGGGTTGATCCTATACTAGGCAGTAATTGAGGCCTTTTTGTGAAGCTTCCTCTCATCACTCCAAACTCCCCATTCCCTGTAGTGCTGATTAGGCTTTAAATTCCATCACAGCAGAGATTTATTTCCTGTTCAATATTGCTCTCTAGAAGAATTCTTTTAAAATTCAAAAGCTCCAGTGAAAAGGATGACACATGAAGTCAACATCTTAGAATTAGCAGTTTTACCACTAGATAAATTCACTCAGGTGCTTACTAGGCCTAAGTTAATTCTTTCTCATTCATTCTCTCTCTGCATACAGACACACACATACACCGTGGGGTATTCAGAAAGTGTTAAAATTTGTGAACTACGGCCCTCTAATCATTAAAAATATCAAGGATGGCTTACCCTACCGACCAACCACTTTCTAGAAATGCAGTAATTTCCCTTCATGAGACTGTAGCACATTTTGCAACTACAATTCTGGTATATATGATATTGTAAGTGAATTCTAGGTCTTCAAAGTGAGTAATTGCCTCTCATCTACCTAGTAATCTTCATAATAAAGAGCAGCACATTTAAAATAAGGATTTGATGCTAAATCACATAACAACTTTGATACTTTACTATGGGATTAAATTAGCTAAGACTTAGCTTTTACAATCTTTGAACTGTTCGCTAAGGAATCAAACAAGTAGCATAGGAAAATGAGAAATGACTGAGCCAGTGAAATATCTCATTTACTAGGTTAGAGATCAATATTCAAAGCTAACCAGTAAAAATACCAATCAGAATTAAAATGGAAAAGGGCAATGAGCCCTCTATCACACCAGATAGTATTCCCACAACATGATGCAAGCAAGATAAAGATTTTAATGCTACACACAGTAATCCAAAAGAGCAGTGGGCTTTTCTTTGAAATTTAGGAACAAATGTAAAAAATACTTCCTAATTTAACTTTAACTGTTGAGGGAGTCAGGAAAACTGGATGTAATTATCCAACCTCACCAAGACACAATCAGTCACATCATACGCTAAGGTAACGTCCTACATTCATGACTATATAACTGGCATATTATTATCAAAATGGCTCAAGTCCTCTTTTTCAACATCACCAGAGAAGAGAGGACCTCAGGAGACTTTCTTAAGAGAGAGCCTGACCAGGCTAAAAGGGGATATATTTGTCAGATATATGATAAATAACCTAACAAAAAATATTTTTAGGAAGGCTCCAATACAGGATAGGGTTAGTGCGTATTTGATTTGCTCAACTTTTGTTGGGTGAGACCCCGGGTGTGATGTCTAAAAAGGCTTGAGAGACAGTTTCTGTGTAATTTGATTATTTTATTAATAATGCCAGCCAGTTAGTAATAAAAGGATGGTCATTTGGCAATCTCTCTTAGCCCAAAGATCCCTAATGGCAGCAGGGTCACAGTTATATGCCCTTTGAATAGGAGATGTTCCTGAGGGATGCCTAATCACCTCTGATTGGTGGGAATGGACTACCTTGGGGTCTGTGACTTAGGTCACTCAAATCTTGGTCAGAGTCATCAATTTCCATATCACTTGTCTTAATAATAAGGAGAATCAAAACTTTCCTAGAACCATCTGAGCAAAATACAATAAATAGGAGTACATCTATTAGTCTAAACTTAGAATTTCTTTTAATATGTGACTGGATCTTGGCCTGGTAAATCTCTAACAGAGATATATATCCTATACCACCTAGTTTCTGGATGAGGAAGCAGAAAGGGGGAAAAAAAATCTTGGTCCTAATATAATTAGTTATTAAATAACTAATAAGAAATATTCATTTCTCACACGGGGGATATCTAGAAATGACAGATATAAAAACAAAAAAAGCATCAACAAAAGTTATTGGGGAAAAAAACAACTTTTGGCGATCCCAGGAAAAGAAAGCAAGAAATGAACGTACTTTCTGGTAGATTATTCTCTTGGTTGGCCAATATTCCAAAAGGCAGGTAAGTCTAAGATCAACAATCAATATCAGGAATCATGGGCAAAGTGTACATCTCTCCGTAAAGTGCTGAATATGTTTCATCTTCATGTTTGGAACTTGTGGCTTATCATTATGTTGATCAGAGTTCTAAAATCTTCCAAAATTGTTTTTCTCTATAATATTATTATAATTGTATAAATTATACTCCAAATGTTGCTCATACTCAGTTCATTCTTTTTTTTTGGGGGGGGGGGGGAAGGACATTTGAAGAGACAATTGGGGTCAAGTGACTTGCTCAGGATCACACATCTAATAAGCATCCGAGGCCAGATTTGGACTCTGGTCCTCCTGACTCCTGAGCTGGTGTGCTCTATCCAATGCATCACCCAGCTGCCCCCATTCTGTATCAATTCACAAAAGTATTCAGTCTTTTCTGAAATTGTTCATTTCATCATTTTTAATGGCACAGCAATATTCCATTGCAGTCATATGTCACAATTGTTAGCCTTCTCTTAATAGGACAGTCTCTTAGTTCCCAATTTTTTTGGCTCCCACAAAAAAATGAGAAGTTTTTTCTATCTATCTATACATCCTTTTCTTCTTTCTTTAGGATATAGACCAAGTTGCAATATAGTTAGGGTATTCAAAATTGGGTAACTTTCTGCTTTCCAGAATGGACCAATTCATAGCTTCACCAAGACTGCAATAAATAGTATAACTGTTCATTTTCCTCTTTGGTCATATTTGCCAACAATTTCTTTATACTTATTATTTATAGACTTATATGTGCCCTTGTCTCTCCTAAGAATGTAAGCTAAGTATAAAAAAAAAAAAAAATAAAGCTTCCCTCAACAGCTTTCAGCTGCTGATGAGCTAGGTCCATCAACAGGCATGGCAAAATACTAAGTACTGATATACCACTTTGCCGTCTGCAGTGTCACATATTTTTCTCACTTGATTTTGGTTACAGTGGTTTGCCAGGAAAACCACTGAAAAGAGTAAGACAGAATCTTGCTGCTATCAAAGACAGAGGGCAAAGGAAATGCTGCAGAGACCTGTAAAGAATGTACAAATGTTTCTTCTGGTGCCAAGTAATAGATGTGTGTGCCCAAAATCCAGTTTGGCCTCCCTCAAAAAAAAGAAGAAATGGTTGGAGAAGTGTTCTTCTACTCCCCCCATCATAAGGAGAGTGAATCTACTTGAGAGAACAGAAAAAGAGCCTCAAAAGAAGAAAAGATTTTGAAACAGAGAGGAATCCTTCCCTGGATCAGGAAATTTAGGGTGGAAATGTGAGGAAGAAGGAAGGGAAGGACCCCTGAGCATACAAGTCTGGGCAACAGTTTGCAGAAGGCTCTTGATGCAGGGGAGAGATTGCACACTTGAGATGGAAGCAATTTCCAGTTCTCCTATGACAATGGGCAGAGGTGCAGAAGAGAAGCTGTCCAGTAGCATCTAGTATAAGGAGACAGGAATGATGATGAGAGTTGGTGACTCCCTGTTGAGAGGTACAAAAGCAGCTCTCTGTCAAGAAGACAGAACAGAAAGAGGGGCTGTTTGCTTGCCTTGAACTTGTATCTGAGATATGAGAAACAGCTCCAAAGGCTTGTCAGCCTGATGGCTTATGTGGCAATAAATGACACCATCAGCAGTAACCTAGGAAGTTAGGAACTGTGAAGTTCTGGGGAACAAACAGACAACTTTCAAACAGGTAGTTTGTAGCTCACGAATGCTGATGAAAGACAGTAGTAGCTCCAGAAGAGAGATGATTAAGGTGTAGAAACAGCTACGAAATTTGAAAACAGAGTTCTGTTTCTGGACCATGACTTTAAATAGAACAGTAATAAACTCTTGCAGCAGTGATGCAGTACACTTAACAAAGGATGAGGAAAGTACAGATACCTGTCTGCAAACTTGTGAATCTGAAAAGGAAAGTGAAAATTGTCCACAAACATTTGTCAAGTTATATATGAGAGATAGCAGTAAGACATATGCAAAGGAACAGTAAGAAAACAGTGATCAGGAGATAATCCCCAAGACAGGAAATAGTAATAAAACCTTTAGTCTCAGATGTCTACATTCCACTGATGTGGACCAAGTATGGATGATGCTCATGGCTGGAATATGAGCATGGAAGAGTATTCAAAAGGAAGAAAACAGATAAAAAGGGGTAATGAAGGTGAGGAGTACTGGATATGGAAAAGAGATCACAGGACCCAAATTGAAAGAGCATATGTGATAAGGATCAATGGAAATAGAAACAGGAGCAATGTGGTCTACTCCAGAGTACCTGGACAGAAGCAGAAAGAGATAAATAAGTATTTCAGGAAACAAACTGCAAACCTGGCACTGACATAACTCTGGGTTTGAAAATCTGCCTCCTTGACAGAGAAAAAGGAAAAACAGGAGTTGAGTAGTTTCCTCTAACCTGTAAATGAAAGGCCAGAAAGCCTGACTTCCTGGCAAATACAGGAAACTCATCAGAAAAACAAAGAAATGAACAGGAAAAGCCACCAAAGATTATACCATATTTCATTTCATTGACCACACTTTTTTTTTTTTGAAAGGGTAACTAGACTGAGAGATCAAAGAAAAGCAGAAGACATATGATGCCTAGATTTCAGAAAGGATATGACAAAGTCTCGATATCCTTGTGAATAAGACAGAGCTTGTGAACTTAAGGATCATATAGTTAGTAAACTCAGAACTGAATGAATGACTAAACCCAAAGAAAAGGTCTCTCTCTAGTGGAGTGCAAGCAGCTAGGTGGCACAGTGGATAGAGCACCAGATCTGGAATCAGGTAAGACCTGAGATTAAATGTGCCCTTAGATACTTACTAGCTGTGTGACCTGGGCAAGTCACTATTTCTCCTTTGTGTTACTATATATTTTAAATATTTAAAAACATTATTCTGAGAAGGATCGATAGGCTTCCCCAAATTGCCAAAGGGGTCTACAATACAATACAAAAAAAAAAATCTGACTAGGAGCTATAGGTAAGAATAATGTGCCATCTCATTAGAGAGCTTATTCTCTCCGGAAGCACAACAAGCTTGATAATAATACAGTTTCTGATCTCATCATTCAAACTGCTCTCTCCAAGGTTACTAAAGCGAGTCACAATTGCTTAATCCTAGAGCCTATTGTCAGTTTTCATCTTGACTTCTTTGCAGCATCTGACACTGTCAACAAACTATCCTCTCCTAGATATTTTCTTCCCTAAATTTTTGTGACATATTTTCCATTTCTCTTCATAGCTTACCAATTCCTTTTTCAATCTTCCATGATGACTCACTGTACATGTGTATACATTATACAGCCAATTGTTGTGGGCTGTGTTCTCTCAAGGTAAATCTCAATGTTCTTATCAACTCCCATGAACCTCTTTGGGTTTTTCCTTTTTTGGGGGAGTGGGGGGGGGGCAATGTACAAAAAAATTCTTCTCTTCCTTTCACTTCCTAGCAATTAAAAAAAAAAACAAAAAACAAAAAAACAACCCTTGTAACAAATACCATCTCTTTGCAGGTATCTCTCAGATCTACATAACCATCCCCCCATCTTCTTCCTGAACTCCCAAGTCCCATTACCTGTAGGTAGTCACATAATACAAGTTAAAATTCCAGCTTGACTTTCCAGACATAACATTCCCAAACAAAACTCATTATCCTCCCCCTAAACCCACCCTTCCTCCAAACTTCCCTATTATTAGAGAGAGCACTGAAGATGAACTCTCCCAACATTCTCCTCCAAATAACTTTAATATAACATGTCCAGTTGAATTCTAGAATGGCATAGCCAACAAAAGGTTGGGGTGAGACATGTTTTCAGTCTAAAAACTTAGGCAATCAGATGGAAAATTCTGGGACACAGGGGTAGGGACTGGCCTGAAGCACATGTGGAGGCAAAACCAGTTGTGGGTCTTGCAGGAGACAGTGACAGGAAAAAACAGCCGCTTTGATAGCTCTTGGTCCAAGATGGTATGGGGATTGAACAGCTAGTCAGAAAGAGAATACCGCTGTGGTTGCACTGGTCACAGGTATGGGCACTCTTTTTACACCACTACCTATACCCAATTCTGGGTCCAACTTCCAGGATGGAGAGGAGCACATGTGGTCACAAGGCAGCAGGGATCCTGAGGAGGAATAATACTTACAGCTGCAAGGGATCTAGGGACCTTCCTGGGTAAAGACCAGAGTGCATACCAGGAAAGCAGTGACCACCTCTCTCCCTGATCACATTTCCTTGGAAGTACTGAAAACTTCCAAACCCCCAAAACTAGCTCTGAAATAGTGCAAAAAGGCCTGAAACTTGACACAGTGACTTTCCACCATCCCCGAGTCAATTTTTTTTTAAACATCTTAAAAGTTTTTAGTTTCAAATTCTATCCCTCTCTTCCCTCCTCTTCCTGAGACAATAAGCAATCAGATATAGGTTATACATGTGCAACTACGTAAAACATTTCCACACTAATCACACAAAAACACAAAAAGAAAAAAATGAAAGTGAAAAATAGCATGCTTCAATCTGTACTCAAACAATATCAGTTCTTTCTCTGGAAGCAAATAGAATGCTACATCATTAGTCCTTTGGGAATGTCTTGGATCATTCTACTCCTGAGAACAGCAAAATCATTTGCAGTTATTCAATGTATAATACTGTTGTTACTATCTACAATGTTCTGATGGTTCTGCTCATTTCATTATGCGTCAGTTCGTGTAAGTCCAGGTTTTTTTGCAATCATCCTGCTTGTCTTTTTCTTATAGCACAATAGTATCCCATTACAACTGCATACCACAGCTTGTTTAGCCATCCCCCAGCTGATGGGCATCCCTTCAATTCCCAATTCTTATTAGCCATTACAAAGAGTTGCTGTAAATATTTTTGTACAAATAGGTCCTTTCCCCTTTTTTTGGTTGCAGTGTTATTGCTGGATCAAAAGGTATACACAGTTTTATAGCCCTTTGAGAACAGTTCCAAATTGCTCTCCAGAATGGTTGGGTCAGTTCACAACTCTACTCATGCATTAGTGTTCCAGTTTTCCCACATCTCTGCCAATATCCAACATTTTCCTTTTTTATCATATTAGCCACTCTGATAGGTATAAGGTAGTACACTTCAGAGCTGTTTTAATATGCACTTCTCTAATTAATGATGATTTAGAGCATTTTTATATGACTACAGATAGCTTTGATTTCTGTCTGAAAACTGCCTGTTTGTATCTTTTGATCACTTTTCAACTGGAGAATGACTTGTATTTTTATAAATTCAATTCAGTTCTCTACATATTTGAGAAATGAGGCCTTTATCAGAGATAACTGTTGCAAAAACTCCCCCCCACCGCCATTTTATGTTTTTCTTATAATTTTGATTGCATTTGTTTTGTTTGGGCAAAATCTTTTAAATTTTAAATAATCAAAATGATCTATTTTACATTTTGTAATGAATGCCCTCTGTATCTTCTTTGGTTCTAAATTCTTCCCTTTTTCATAAATCTGACAGATAACACTATACCGTGCTCTCTTAATTTATTTATAGTTATCACATTTATAGTTATATATGTAAGTCATGTACCCATTTTGACCAGATATTGGTATATGTAGTGTGAGATGTAGTTTCTGACATACTGTTTTCCAGTTATCCTCGCAGTTTCTGTCAAACAATGAGAATTTGTTCCAAAAGCTTAACGTTTGGGTTTATCATGTACTAGATTACCATGGTCATTTATTCTAATGTAATTTGTACCCAATCTATTCTACTGATCCAGCACTCTATTTCTTAGTACCGGAATGCTTTGATAATTACCACTTTATAATACAGGTTGAGATCTAGTAAGACTAAACCACCTTCTTTTGCATTTTTATTCACTGATTTCCTTGATATCCTTGAGTTTTTGTTCTTCGAGATGAATTTTGTGATTTTTTTTTTAGCTCTATAAAATAATTTGATAGTTTGGTACGGCACTAAATAAATAAATGTAGGTAGAACTGTCATTTTTATTATATTGGTTCAGCCTATCCATGAGCAACTAATATTTTTCTAATTGTTTAGATGTGACTTTATTTGTGTGAGAAGTGTTTTGTAATTGTGTTTATACAGTTCCTGGGTTTGCCTTGGCAGGCAGACTCCCAAGTATCTTACATTGTTTACAGTTATTTTAAGTGGAATTTCTCTTTTTATCTGTTGCTGCTGGACTTTGTTGGTAATATAAAGAAATGTTTTTGATTTGTGTGGGTTTCTTTTGTATCCTACAAACTTGCTAAAGCTTTTAACAATTTCAAGTAGTTTTTAGCTGATTCTCAAAGTATAACATCTGCAAAGAGTGATGATTTATGTCCTTATTGCCTATTCTAATTCTGCTGTTTCTTTTCTTCTCTTATTGCTAGGGCTAACATTTCTAGTATGATTTTAAATAATAGAGATGATAAATGGCAGAACCCAGCTCTTAGCATAAAGTTCAAAATCAAGAATTAGGCTGGAAAAATAAGTAAACAATACAAAAAGAACCTGACATAAAAAGCTAATGCAGTGACAGGGAAGTTCAAGATACAAACTCGGAAGACAACAATGTGGAAAATTATCTACAAATAAAGCCTCAAAGGAAAGTTCAGATTGAGCACAAGCCCAACAAGAATTCCTGGAAATGATATAAAAAGTTCACAAAAATGAAGATTTTAAACATCAAATACAAGATGATAGAGGAAAAACTGGGGAAAGAAATGAGTGATGCAAGAAAATTATGAAAAGAAAATTAACACAGACAAGAAAGAGGAAGAGACCTCCTGGACCAGTCCTTCTCCCCTTTCTCCCTGGGGGGACATCTGGCTCTCAACCACCTCTCATCTGTTTGTACTTCCTCCTTCTTTCGGCCTCCAGTCCTCTATCCAGTTAGGGGCACTGTCTGTCTGCCTGTGGTCCTCTGTCTATCTCACTCCATGGATTTCTGTATCTGCATTTCTGAGTAGAATTGTTTCTGTTAGCCAATTTTTTTTTTAATCTACTTGTCCTCGAACCTTCCCAACCCCAATTAGACAACTCTTAAGAAATATTCTTTTTCCTCTTAACACAGCCTCTTCTGTGGGTCACTGCCAATGCAGAGAGGAATGAAGAAAAGACCACTGAGGGTCATACATGTATTCCCAACTCCCAACCATGGCCGGCGGTACTCTTAGCCAATCAGCAATTCCATTGCAGGGGGGTCCTGCTGTCCAATCGTTGGGTCCTCACTGCAGCTCACTGTAACTACTGGAACTTTCGAGTGGTCTTGGGAAAGCACAATATTAGATGCCTGGAGCCCTCTCAGCAATCAGCTGGGTGCAGCGATGAGTTCCCCACCCCTCCTACAGCCCCAGAACCAACAACAATGACCTCATGCTCCTCTATCTGGAGAAGCCAGTGAAGTTGACCAACCAAGTTCAACCCATTCAGCTGGCAAAAAATTGTGTCAATCCCGGCAGACTGCCTGGTGTCTGGCTGGGGTACTGCGTCCAGTCCTTTCGCCAAATATCCCAGCACTCTCCAGAGTCTGAAGATCAGTATCTTTTCTGAGGAAAACTGCAAAAATGCTTACTACGGAAAAGCCATCACTCCTGGTATGGTGTATGCTGGGAACGAGAAAAGTGGCAAGGATTCCTGCCAGGATGACTCTGGAGGCCCCTTGGTGTGCAATGGGATCCTGTAGGGCCTGGTATCTTGGGGCATGGAACACTGTGCCCTGCCTGGGTATCCTGGTGTTTACACCAACCTGTGCCGTTACCAGACCTAGATCTTAAATGAAATGCAGAAGAACTGATGATCTGCCTTAGCCTCACACCCCTACAAAGTAACCTCCCTTTCCCCCAAGGATAGGACTTAGCCTTCCTGATTTCCCTACCATGGGCCTCTGGAAGACTCAGATTTCCAAGACCCATTTCTAGTCTAGATTTAGATTGATGGGAAGGAAATCAAGGGTTTAGAGATGTAAAGGACTTTAAACTCTGAAATAGCAGGTCTGAAAAAGACCTTTTAAAAAACCATACCTTTGAATTTTTACAAATGGGAAAACTGAGGGTAAGAGTGACTTCCTAATGTCACATAGCTGGGGTGAACAATTCAAGACTAGTGTTCTCTGACTGATCCTGGGATCTGAAGGCAGATCTATCCCCAACTTCCCAGGTATCCTAGCTCCTTTCATGAATGTACTGCTTTGCAGAGGTATCGAGAGTGATAGGTAACTTAGCAGGTCCTTCTTGGTCACTCCTCCCCCAACAATTTTAGATTAAAAAAACCTATAAGACTTTCATGAAAAAAAAGAAAGAAAAGAAAATTAACAGCTTGATAAAAAAAAAAGGCATGAAAAAATATTGAAGAAAATAACTCCTTAAAAAACAGAATTGGCCAAATGATAAAAGAGGTACAAAATATCATTGATAACAATAACTCCTTAAGCAGAATTGGCCAAAGAAGAAAAAAAAAACACTGATGAAAATAATTCCTTAGAAATTAGAGCTGGGCAAGTAGAAACTAATGACTCCATGAGACATCATGAAATGACAAAACAAAGTCAAAAGAAAGAGAGAAAAATTGAAGAAAATGTGAAACTTCTCATCAGAAAAACAACTGACCTGGAAAACAAATTGAAGAGAGGTAATTTAAGAATTATTAGACTATCTGAAAGCCATGATCAAAAGAAGAGCCTAGACATTATATGTCAAGAAATTATCAAGGAAAACTACCCCTGTATCTTAGAATAAGAGGACCAAAAAAAAAAAAAAAAATCAAAAGAAACCACCTGAAAGAGATCCCAAAATAAATAGTCCCAGGAATATTATGTCCAAATTAAAGAGTTTCTGGGTCAAGGAGAATATAAAAGGCAGCCAAAAAAGAAAAATTCAAAAACTGTGAAACAGTCAGGATCACTAGAGACTTAGCAGCTACCACAGTAAAGGAGCAAAGGGCTTGGAATATGATATTCCAGAAAGCAAAGGATAGCATGTAAGATAGTATGGCCCTCCCCAACCTTTACTCAAATTGACAACTCAGAGGTGTCTCAAAGTAAAAACAAAAAATCTCCTTTATTCTATTCTCCTGAGAAGAGGGAGTTGGACTTACAGAAGCAGAATGGCAATTTATATAGACCCTGATGAGGAAGTCCCCCTCCCATGGCTGACCATTATTCTCATTGGCTGAAAAGCAAGGTCTTACATTCTAGGCTCGAAATCTAACCAATCCCTTTTGGAACTCGGTTCAAATTTCCTGCTCCCCTGTTACAAAGCCCAAGTCATCATATGCAAATTGGGCATTGAGAACTTATGCAAATCAGGCAGACCAAAGTGAGGACTGCAGACTGTGTGCACATAAGCAAATTAGGTATTGAGGAGTTAGTGAGCCACAGTCAATAACTGATCCTAATGCACTGTACAGACTTATACTGAAATCACTTGACTGGAGGAACTGAAACCTGGGCCTAAGGTCTCCTCCACTCTAAGGAAGAGTTTCCACACCACTGAAGTCTTCACTAAATCTGTTCCCATTTACAACCAAGAGTAACCTATCCAGCAAAACTGAGTATAATAGTTCAGAGGGGAAAATGGATATTTAATGAAATAGAGGACTTCCAAGCATTCGTGATGAAAAGACCAGAGCTGAATAGAAAATTTGACATTTAAATACAAGACTCAAGATAAATATAAAAAGGTAAACGTGAAGGAGAAATTCTTAAGAACTGTATCATTATTAGAATAGTTAGAAGAAGTCAACATAGAGTGGACAGATGTGACGATTAGGATGGAATCATGTAAAAAACAGTGGAGGGATGAGGGAAAGCGATGCACTGGGAGAAGAGAGAGGAGGAATGGAGAAAATAGCTTCACAAAAAAAGACGTGTAAGCAAAAATTTTTACAGTAGAGGGGGAAAATGATGGAGGTGTAGGGGTGGGTAACACTTGAACCTCATGATCATCTGAACTGATTCAAAGAGGGAAAAAATTATATATACATGCATATATACACACATATGTACACATGCACATACCATCACAGGATTATGATTTTCAAGCTGAAAGGGCTCTTAGAGACCATCTAATCCAAACCTCTCATTTCACAAAGAGCTAAGGCCCAGAGAGTTGACTTGGCCAAAGTTATACAAATAGTTTAAGCAGCAGACCAAATATCCAAAATCTTGCCTTAGACTTCAAATGCAGTATTTTCTCCACTGTATTACCCTGCCTCCTATTCCTTGCTCTCCAATCCCATGACTAACACACTAGCTCAAGTCTTCATCATCTATTGCTTGGCCTATTTCAACAATATCCTAATTAGCCTCCTAGTTTCTAGCAGCCTCCCTTCTTTAATCCACCATAGCTTCCAAATATCATCTTAACTCAAGCACAAGTCTGACCATACTGCTATTCTGTTCCAGAATCACCATTAGTTCTATTACCTCTAGGATAAAATATAAATTTCTTGACTTGGAATTTAAAGTCTTTCATAATCTGGTTCCAAAATAACCTTGACAGGCTTACTGCACATGACTCCCTTTATACATTCTAATTTAGAGCCCTCAACTCAGAACTCCATCTCCTACTTTTGGACTGCTACAGAAGCTATCTCACATTCCTAGAAAGCTCTCTTCCACATCCCTGCCTCTCAATTCATTTTAATAAACATTTATTAAGCATGTGCCAGGCACTGTGTTAATTAAGTGCTGGTGATACAAAAAAGAAGCAAAAGACAGTTCCTGTCCTCAAGGAGTTTACAACCTAATGGGGGAGACAACATGAAAACAAACATATACAAAGCAAAGTGTATACAGGATAACTAGGAAATAATTAACAGAGGGAAGATGTTGGAATTAAAAAGGATTAGGGAAGGCTTCTGGTAGAAGGTAGAATTTTAGTTTAAGACCTAAAGGCAGCTAGGCCTAATAGTCAGAGCTGAGGAGAGAGAACTATCCATTCATGGGGGACAGCCACATAAAATGCCCAAAGCAGAGGACTGTCTTATTCACGGAACAACCAGGAAGCCATTATCATTGGAATGAATGGTGAGCAAGGTTAAGAAGCCTGGAAAGGTAAGAAAGGCCAAGGTTACAAGGGGCTTTAAATGCCAAACAGAGCATTTTGTATTTGCTTCTAGAGGCAAGAGGGAGCCACTGGAGTTTACTGAATGGTGGTGAGGTGAATCAGTGACTTGATCAGACCTGCATTTTTAGGAAAAGTACTTTAGCAGCTAGATTGGAGTGGGGAGAGACTTGAGACAGACAAGACCCACCAGCAGAGTAATCAAGACATGAGGTGATAAGAGCCTGCACTAGACTGGTAGTAATGTTAGAGAGAAGAAAGGGGTGTGTTGGAGAGATATTACAAAGGTGAAATTTACAGGGCTACTGGGTTCCTTTCTTGTCATCTACAAACATGCCCAGGTCTCCTCATCCTTAGAAAAAACTCACTACACCCTACCATCACCTCAAGCTATCATCCTATCTTTCTCCTCCCCTTTCAAACACCTTATAAAAGTCTCTACTTTCAGCAACTCCACTTCCTTCCTTTTTTTTCTTACTCTCTTCTAAACTTAATACAATCTGACTTTCATCCTTACCCTTCAATTGTAACTGTACTTTTCCAAATTACCAATAATTTCTTAATTGTCAAACTTGACGGCCTTTTCAGTCTTCACCCTTTCTGTCTGCAATTCATAACACTACTAATCGCCTTTCCTTTTCCAAATACTCTCTGCTTTTCCTGACATCACTCTCATGGTTTTCATTTTGCTTGTTCGACCACAGAAACCAGAAAGAGGAAGAGTAACAGAAAATATTAGAGGGAAGATTAATGGAGGGAGATATAGAGGTGATTTTGTCACTGGAAAATATTATAATCCATACAGATAGAAAAAGGAAGTAGCTGAGGTGTTTGGAAACTAGGTCACAACACTGGCACAGAGGCATGATACAGTAGTGATGGAGAATGTCAATTATCCAGACATCATTTGCTACTTTCTCTATTTCTCTGCCAAAAGTAGAATGGTTAATAACTTCTTGACTTGCTTTAATGATAATTTTATACTTGAAAAGGTAGAGGACTCAACAAAGGGAAATTTTATTACGCAGATGATTTTCACTAATAGGGAAAAAATTAGTTATTGAGGTGAAAAGATGAGAAATTTGGGAAAAAGTGATCCTAACCATTAGTGCTGTCCAAAAGTGGAATGGATTTCTCTGAAGGGAGAAATGTGGATACACAAGGAAATCACCAGTCAACTTAGATTTTTTTAAAGAAATCTGTAGAAGGTAGAAGGAAGAGCAGGTAACAGAGGGTGCGCATAAGAATGTGTCACAAGCAATTAATTAGCAAGCATTGATTAAACTTATTATGTGCCAAGGCACAGTGCTGTAAAAACATCAAAAATCTCAAAGTTGAGATTGAGCTAAAATTGGTAAGGGAGAAAAGCTAGAGCAACAAAAGGAGATTTTTTTTTCCTTAAGTATACTGACTTCCTTCAGACATATCCTACTTGTAACATCCCTGGTCAAGAGACACCAGTGTAATAACACAATTCGTCTGGAGGAACAAAAGGTCAAGAATCTAAAGGGAAATAATAGGGAGAAAAGGGACCTGTGGCAGAACGAGATCTCAAGTCATATTATAAAGCGGTAATCATCAAAACAATCTGGTGCTAGTTAAAAATGGATCAGAACAGATGAGCTATGCAACATATGAACCTAAGAGTAAACAAATCTAGTAGCGTAGTGTTCAATAAACTGAAAGACTCCAGCTGCTAGAATAAGGACTCATTTATTCAGCAAAGACTGCTGGGAAAATTGGAAAGCAATGTACCAGAAAAATGAGGTTTGAATCAACACTTGACATCATATAAATCTCCAAATGGAAACATGACTTAGATATAAAAGGCCACATCACCAATTAGGAGCAAGGGGGAAAGTATCTTCAATTATGGATGGAAGAGTCTTAAGAATTTATCACTATGTTGCATTTGTCTGTGTCTGAATCTTGCTTATTTAATGTTCCCTTGATGAAGACAGTTGATATTAATATAGTGCTTTAAGGTTTGCTAAGTGTTTTAGATATATTAAGTCCCATAAAATCCTCTATACTAATAGCCAATACTGTCCCATTTTACAGATGAATAGTTAAGTCCGAGTCTCATAAAAATCCTCTATACTAGTAGCTAATACTATTCCATTTTACAGATTAAGAAACTGAGGCTAAGAGAATTTAAATGATTTATTCAAGGTTATATGACTGTTTACTTGCTTATTTTTTAATTAATGCTAAAATAGTTTTAATAGTTATAGATTTACAGTTTAGTTTGAGATCTGGTAATGCTTTGCTTCACTCCTGTTCTTCCTTCTCCCTGTCCTCTTTTCCCCTTCAGAATCTTGACCTTTTGTTCTTTCAAAGGAATTCTGCTACTAAGTTGTCTATTTCTATAAAATAACCCATTGGCAGTTTGGTATAACAATAAGTCTCTAAATTTCAAGCACTCTACACTATGCCAACTCGCAAAGGCAGAAATCTGGTCTTTTACTTGTAATTGTAAACTCAATAGATCACTGATTTAGAATTGAAACTTTACAGATATCTAATCTAACCCTTTCATCTTACAGATGAGAAAACTGGCTCTCACAGATGAAGTGATCTGTCCAAGATCACACCCATAGTAAACAGTAGAGGAGCTCGGTGCAGTGGAAAACACCCTGAATTTGGAGGCAGAGGAGCGACGTGGCTCTGGTGCTTATTAGTGAGGCCTTGGATAACCTCTCTGAGCCTGTTTCCTCAACTATAAAATGAGAAGGCTGACTTAAATGACCTCTAAGGTCCTTTCTGGCTCTCATTTATAATCCAGTATTTTAAGCCCAAGTCTTCTGACTAAAGAGCTAATTCAGGATTGGGTTTACATCATCTATACTTCACTTATTTCTTAATTTATTTATAGAGTTAAGCATGCATAATGTACAACATTTAAACTCTCAGAGACCCAATAAAGCATGAGATCCTGCTTATAATCAAGTAGAGGATACAAAGAGAAGTCACTACATTACAAGATTGGATGCTAGGTACCAAAACAACAATATTTATTTACCAAATGGCATGGAGAAAGAAAGAACCCCACATGAACAAAAAGTATTTACAGCAGCTCTTTCTGTTGGCAAAGAACTGGTAACTTCTATCAACTGGGTAATGGCTGCACAAATTATGGTATACAAATGTAATGGAATGCTATTATGTTGTATAGAATAATGAAAAAGAGGGTTTCAGAGAAACAAAAAATGAACTGATGCAGAGTGAAATTAACTGAATTCAGAGAGTAATTTATACAAAAACATCATAAATACAAACAGCTTGGAAGTTAAGAACTCTGATCAATGCAATGACCAACCATGATTCCAGAGGATTAACAAAAAAACACGATACCTACCTCTACAGAGAGTTGATGAACAGAACGAAATACGTTTTTTGGTCATAGTCAATGTTTTGTTTGACTAGGCATATTTGTTACAAGGGGTTGTTGTTGCTGGATTGGGGAACATGAGATGGAATGTGGTAGATTTTTAATTAAAAATATAATTGAAAATGCTTTAAATGATATAAAGATTTGAGGAAGAAGAAATCATGTCTGCTTTGTGCAGGGGAAGAGATTAGAGAAGGTTCATAAAGAAGTTAGCATCTGATCTGGACCTTGAAAAATAGGCAAAAAGTCAGAGATACAGATGAGAGGTGGAAAAATGGCCATTCATTCATTCAACAGATAGGGATGATATGAGAAATGGCACCAAAGTAAGAAAGCAAAGGCTGTAGTTAAGGAATAAGTGTTTCAGTTTAGCTATAGCACAGACCAGAAGGACCTCCCCGGAAAAGGGTGCCTGGAAGACACTGGCCACACCCTGCACCCAGGCTGGAAAATAACACAAAGGAGAGTAACATGAAATCAGCCTTTAAAAGTGGGCTGGAGTCAGGATAGAAAAAGGCTTTGAAAGTCAGAGTTTTGTATTTTATCTTAAGGAGCAATGGGAAAGCACTGGGGCCTCCAGAGCAGGGGAAAATCAAGCAGTCAGATACATGATGTAGGGAACATAAATTTGGTAGCTATGTGAAGGTTGGACTGGAGAGGGCTGGAGAGATGAGAAGCTGAGAACCTATGGGATGTCTGTCTATTAGAACAGTGCAGGTAAGAGGTGATGAGGAAACAAGGGACATGGCTGTAAGTGGGTTGATACAAGATATAGTATGGTGACAGAATCTATCAGACTTAACAAAGATGAGTTCAAAGTGAACGATGAGAGCAAAGGAGGTTGGGGCGGAAAAAATTAAGGAGTTAAGAAAAAAATAGGGAATTTACCCTAATCAGGCTTTTCTCTGCAGTTCAGATTTGGCAAAGCTCAGTCTACGAGGCTAAAAATATCCAGATTTAAAAAAGACAAAAATCTTGACCTTTAATATTAAGGAAGACGCAATTTTTAAAACACATCTTGAAACCTGGGGGGGGGGGGGAGGGAGGGGTTGATGTTGTTAACTCCAAGGAGACCAAGTACTATGAAGTCTATGCCTCTAGAAAAATGGCTAGGGGGGGGAGAGGAGAATACTAGAAGGGGTGGAGCAGAATTACAGAAAATCTACACTACTTCAAATACAAGTCCTTTTAAGTATCTGAATAAAGACCTTCTTGTTGGATAGTCTCTCTATCATGCCAAAAGATTTTGGGGGGTCTCATTTGACTTGGCAAAAAGGCCAGAATTCACACAAAAAAGATAACTTCTGCTCCACTGAACTCAGAGGCTGAATAGAAGTATTCCCTCCATCTTTCATGACAAGAAATGAAAAAATGTAAATTGTATTTTACTTTTTTCTAATCACTTGTAAAGACAATTTTATCATTCATTTAAAAAAAACCAAGTTCCAAATTTTTCCCTCCTCCTTTTTCCCTAAGATGGTAAGCAATTTGATATTGGTTATATATGTACAATAATGTAAAATGTATTTCCATATTAGTCATGTTGTGAAAGAAACAGGCCAAAAGAACGACATACAAAAAATAGTAGGCTTCAATTTGCATTCAGATGGCAAAGGACAAGAATGACGATTTAAAATAGACTATTGGCATCCTGGAAAGCAATTTATACCTATATCCCAAAGGTCACTAATCTGTGATCTTCAACCCTTTAACCTGGCAACGTGGTTAGGGAGGGAGCATTACCACCTCCCTCCAAAAAAGTGGGAAATTAGCCGTATTACAAAAATATTCATAGCAGTACTACTTCATCGCAGCAAAGTAGTGGAAATAAAGGCAAGGCCTATCAATTGGAGAACTGCTATCAGGATGGGGATATTCACCAAATACTGGCATGCTGTAAGAAATGATGGAAGGGATAGAGCCAGAGAAATTGGGCAAGACTTGTGTGAAATGAGGAAAACCAGGAATAGAGTTACAATATTGTAAAGAAAAACAACTTTAAAAGATTTCAGAACTCTGATCAATGTAAGTGACTAACCATGACTTCATGACTTCAGAGGATTAAGACACTTTGTGTAACAGTTCAGCAAAAGACATACCTTTTTCAGATATGGTCAATATGTGGACTTGTTTTGCATGACTGGATTAATATGATGAAAAGAATACAAGGAAATTTTTTTTAATTTGGGGAACCTGAGTCAGGAATAGCAGAGAACTAGTTATAGCAATACAAGAAAAATAAAGAAGTGTTAAGAATGTTTTAAAAAATGCACAGAAGAGAACAAAAGATTTAGAACTGTTGCTATACCTAAAAATTTAGCATATCTAAAAGACAATCTGTTTATAATGAGACCATTTCACATACAAAAAATACTCTTTTTTCTGTTTATTGTATAAGGTATTTTCTGTTAGGTCTGACTTTGTGACCCTATTTGGGACTTTTTTTTTTCCTCTGTGAGGCAGTTGGGGTCAAGTGACTTGCCCAGAATCACACAGCTAGTAGGGTATCAAGTGTCTAAGGCTGCTTTGAAGAAGTGAGTTCCTTCTGACTCCAAGGCCAGTGCTGTTATAAACTGTGCCACCTAACTGCCCCTTGGAGTTTTCTTGGCAAAGATACTAAAGTGGTTTACCATTTCCTTCTCCAGATCTTTTTACAGATGAGAAAACTGAGGCAAACAGAGTTAAATTACTTGCCCAAGGTCACAGAGCTATTAAGTGTCTGAGACTGGATTTGAATTTGGAAAGATGAGTCTTTTGACTCTAGGGCTGGTGCTCTATCTATTTTGCCGCCTGCCTGTCTTTCATTGTATACTGATACTCAAATTTGTTAGCATTTGCCAAAGTCAGAATAAATTGTTTTTTATTTTAAAATAAAAGAATAAGGCTATTAGAAGGAATAAGTATGCAATCAGTGAATTTCAAAGGCATACTTCTGGTAAAATCCAGGCACTGGAATAGAATGCAAAGAAGTAAACTGGGAATAGCTGAGAATGGAAGCTTGGAATAGATGAGTCATTTGAGAGTAATGCTATAATGAGCAGCAATGTAAAAGGTTTTACAGAAAGGAAGATGTGATGCAACACCCTGCCACCTAGCCAAGTCCAACCAGACCTTCAAGACCCTGTTCAAGTTCTGTCCCCTCTGGGTAAATACTGAATTAGATGGTAGAGTAGATAGCACAATGGGTAAAATGTTGGGCTCAGGTCATAAAGATTTAAATTCAAATCCAGGCTTCAGACAATTATTAGTTGTATGACCCTGGCCAAGTCACTTAACTTCTGGTTGCCACAGTTTCCTCATCTGTAAAACAGCACCTACTTTCTAAGGTTGTGAAGATATAGTGAGATATTTGTAAAGTGGTTTGTAAACCTTAAAGCACTATATAAATACTAGTAACTGTTATTACCTTTGAGGGTCCTTACAATTCTTATGATTCTAAGATCTCTTGCTACTCCAGCCAAAACATTTGCTTTAGTTTAGGAGAATTAAGATCTTACTCTATGTATTCGAACTCATTGTGGCCAAACAAACTAAACATTAGGAAGCCTCTAGGCAGAGTAGTGAATCCGTGTACAAAAATACTTATAGCAGCTCTCTTTGTGGTGGCCAAGAACTGGAGATCAAGGAGATGCCCATCAAAGGAGGAATGGCTGAACCAGTTGTTGTATAAGAATGTAATGGAATACTATTGTACTATAAGAAATAAAGAACAGGTGGACTTCAGAAAACCATGGAAAGACTTATATGAACTGATGCTGAGTGAAGTGAGCATAACTAGGAGAACACTGTTCATAGTAACAGCCACAGTGTGCAATGAATGATTTTGACAGTAATGCAAGGACCTAAAACAACTCCACATCCAGAGAAAGAACCATAGAGTCTGAATGCAGAGCAAAGCAGACAACTTTTTTTGGGGTTTGGTTTGGTTTTTCTTTCTCATTGTTTCTCCCATCTGTTTTAAGTCTTCTATGCAACATAACTAATGTGAAAAATTAATGTGTTTAATAGGAATGCATGTGTAAAGTCCATATTGGATTGCTCATTGTCTTGGGGAGAGAGGAGGAAAGGACAGGGAGAAAATTTTAAACTTAAGGAAGTGAATGTTGAAAACTAAAATAAATTGGAAAAAAAAAATCACTGAACTTCACCAAAAAACCTGAGTAGTCAAGTCAGCATGCATTTATTGAGTGCCTTTTCTCAGGCACTGCACTAACCAATAGGAACATAAAGACATAAACTATCGCTGTTCTCAAGGTCTTACAGTTCAATGGCAGAGATGACATATAAACAACTACGTACAAACAAGGTATGAAGAGAAAGCCCTAGCATTAAGGAGGAAAGGTTTTTTTTGTATAAGGTGGGGTTTCAGTTGAGACCTGAAGAAAGCCAGGAGGCAGAAATAAGGAGAAAAAAATAGCAGGCGGGGAGACATCACAGAATAATCAGGCTGTTGTATGTTTGTTTCTATCATTGCATGTTTTTACTGATAAGTTTTATGTATTAAAATGGAATATGCAAGTGTTTTGATATATTAAGTATGTAAAATCATTTTAAATTGTTCTATGAACCAATGTGGTCTCCAACATCAAATGAACCTACATAATAAAAAGACATTTCACCCACACATTGTGCACAGGTGTCTTCTTAAGCCTGGAAGATTTTTTTATGGGATATAAAGAACCCTCTCCATAGGAGAGAGGACTATGCTTGACAGAATCTTCTGTGACAAAGTCTGCCTTCACCTAATATGTTTGGTTAGAAAATATACTAAACATAAACTAAAACATACCAAAACAAAAATCAATGCTTTCCACTTTCTATGGGTCTATCATGTGACTGTTGGAAAGAGAAAATCAATACCTTCTTTAAGAAGTAGAAAAATCAGGTTCTATGCTGGCAAAAAGCTGCTCACACTGGCATTGCCAATGAATATGGCTAACCACGTGCTTGTTTGGTAGCTGACAAAAGCGCCTTTAAATACTGCACTAAATTCACTAAGATCCATTTTCAGAGAACCTATTCATTAAAGAAACCATGGTAAATGGCCCTCTTGAAGACAACAGAAACATACCAGGGGCCTTATAAGGGTCTCTCCCAACTAGGTATATAGCTTTCTACATTTAGAGCAAGAGTACCCAACATCTCAAAACTTTATCTGTTAGTTCTCCAAATCAGTCTTTATGGCCCCAACATCTCCTCTATATATAGCTTGCCAGAATTAATATCCCTTCATATGCTCTAAAGCAGTGGTCCTCAAATTTTGATTGTGAATTTGTATCAGCAAAAAAAATTTTTTTGAATTATGCACTACATAGGTATGTATAAACACACCATATACGTATGTATATAAACATAGGTATAAATTTTTTTTATAAATTATATGTATAAGTTACTCTACTAATTATTTGTTATAAATCTTATACAAAGAGGAAAAACATATGTATAAATTTTTTTATAAATTATGTAAGTTACTCTACTAATTGTTATAAATCTTATACAAAAAGAAGAATTTTGAAAAGAATGAACTATAAATTAAATACTCTTTGATCCTAACACCAATAGAGAGCCACTGGAGTTTTTTTCAGTAGGGGAATGACATGGATCAACCTGACCTTTGAGAAAACTCACTTTGGCAGCTGTGGGAAGACTGGATTGGAGATTAGGAGAAGCATGAAACATAGAAAACAATTTGGCAGTCCAGGAAAGAAGCAATGAAGGCCTGAAATGTAGATGTTATAGGTATATGAGAGACATTGTGGAGGTGAAAACAGTATCTGGCAACTAACTGGACGTGTAAAACAGAGATAATAATAGCTTCTATCTCACCCAGTTGCTGTGAGAGTGAAATGAGAAACTTGTGAATATAAATATATAAATACACAATATAAACATACATAGCTTGTAAGGATGCCAGCTATCATTATAATTTATTTAGTATAAGTGATAGCAAGGAGTTGAGGATGACACCAAGATGATACAATAAAAGGAGTGTTTCTGTCCCACAGCACAGAGCCAAGGGGCACCTGCAGGCATAACAGCCATGAAAGACCTACACAGGTGAAAAAGGAGGGGAAATTAGGAATTCACAAGACCACTGTTAAGGATAGCAGACAGATTGGTAAATAACAGGTGAAAGGGGTAGTGTTGGAGACAAGCCCCAGTACTGGCTATGGTAGGGACCCATGTGACCCATACTCTCACCCTCCCATTGGCTGGCCATGAAGCCCTTGGGACCAGAGAAGTCCCGATCAGTCAATAAATATTTATTAAGTGCCTACTAGGTTAGGCATTGTGCTAATAATATGCACTAGAAATATAAAGAAAGGTAAAAGTGTCTGCTCTCAAAGAGCTCAGAATCTTGATAAAATGTAAACAATTATGCATACACAAGCAATATACAGGATAAAATGGAAATAACCCACAGAGAAAAGGCACTGGAATTAAGAGGAATAGAGAAGGCTTTTTCTAGAAGGTAGGACCTTGGATGAAACTTGAAAGAAGCCAGGGAAGCCAAAAGGTAGAGATGAGAAAGAAGAGCTTTTCGGGTACTGGGAACTGCTCGTGAAAGTGCCCAGTCAGGAAGGAGAGTAGGGTTCATGGGATGGCAAGAAGAGCAGTGTTACTGTATGTTGGGAGAGGAGTGTTAAGGTGGGGAGTGGAGGTGGGGCAGATTATGAAGGGCTCTGAATGCCAAACAGGATTTTACATTTGACCCTAGAGATACTGGGAGCCTGTGATGTTTACTGAGCATTGAGGGGTTTGGGGGGAGGATAATGTCTGTGGCTTGGTCAGACCTGCATCTAAAGATCACTTTTAACAGTTGAGTGGAGGGTGGACTAGACTGGGGATGAGGCAGGAAGACAACCAGAAGGCTGTTGTAGTAGCCCAGGTTTGAGGTGATAAAGGCCTGCATCAGAATGGTGGTCAAGCCAGAAGAAGGAAGGGGACATATGGGAGAGATGTTACAAAGATAAAATCAACAAGACTTGGCAACTGATTGGATATGAGGCATAAGAGGAAGGATTGCAGGATGAAACCTAGGTTTTAAAGCCTGGATGACAGGAAGGATGGTGATAAACCCTACAGTAACAGGGAAATCAGGAAGAAAAGAGGATTTGGGGGAAAGATTATGAGTTCAGTTTTGAATAGAATGAGTTTAATATGTCTATGGGACATTGAATTCAAGATGACCAATAAGTAGTTGGAGATGTGGGGCTAGAGGTCAGCAGAGAGGTTAGGGTAGAAAGATAGATTTGAGAATCATCAGAATCAATATGATAATTTAATCCAAGTGAAACGGTGTAGAGGGAGAAGAGAAGAGTTTTAAGGCCAATCCTAAGGTAGAGGAAGTACATCCAAGGTTAGCAGAGTTGGTAGGTGTGACCTAGATGAATATCCAGCAGAGGACACTGAGAAGGATGAGTTAGACAGGTAGGAGAAGAACCAGGAGAGATCAGTGTTGCTTTGAAGACTCCTGGTCAAGAAAATCAATGACTCTACAGTCAAGTTACCACCATCCAACCCTCTCTCTACCCCTCATGAGCACTATCTGTGCCTCAACATTCTGAAAACTTGGGGAAAATCAAAAGTACATCTCTTCACAAAAAAAAGTTGAACTACAAGGACACAAAAAAGGTATTTATTCCTCAAAGAAAGAACTGACAGAAAAGCAGTGTTAGCAAGGGATGGTAGAAAAGGGGAATGGTAGTGAATAGAAGGAAAAGGAAAAAGAAGAAAAACTATAAAGTAGGAAGAAAGTCAATGAAATGAAGGAGAGGTTAGGGGCTGGGCAGAGAGAAGCAAAAAGCTTCCCCCATCCCCTCCATTATTCCCTGCTAAGTTAAGAAGATAGACTAGAAAGAGAGATATCAATGCCTCCCAGTACACACCTGACACAGCCACTTTTCAGGGCAGTTTCCCAACAGGGGCTGCCCTTCAAAGGCTGCTGGATACTCACTTCTCTTTCATGGCCTCATATTAGGATTTATGTGAAATGAAAAATCTTTATGACTTTGAAAGGGTCCCTACAGTTCAATCCACAAACAACTGAACTAAGGGGTTCCTAGTTACCCATGCAAAGAAATCAACTACACCAACATTAAAGGGCACTCTATGAACTCTTTACAGGAGCAACAGGCATTCAAAGTACAGTCTGCATTGTCAGGTCAGCTCATTTAAAGGCTAATGAAATCATGGCTGAAAGCAGTCAACTCTCTGTCTCCACATTCCTTCCACAAATTTCTCTTTCCTTCTCTTTCTATCCAATGGATTCTAAAAGCTGAGGCCTTTTAGAGCTAAAAGGTTACTAAAGACAAATGTTAGCATGACAATGCTTCAGATGTCTGTAATTAAAAACACAACCAAAGCACTAGTTCTCTGTATGCAGGGGACAAGGGTTTAAAGTGGTCCGGGATACTGATGACTAAAGGATTATGGTTCTTTATTCCCCAACAAGGCCTGGAAAAAACAACTCTAAATTTTTCATACACAGATAGAGAGAACAGTAACATTCAGTATCAATGGAGCTGTACAGCCTCAAGAATTTAATACAGTATATTTCAGCATAACAGTTTTCTTTTATGAAAGGCCACAACAAAACAGTTCTAGTTTCAAACTGCCTTCTTTTCATTAATAATAATGGACCACCTTAAGGACTTTAAGATTTATTATCAAGTACTTCCCTCCTAACCGCCTGATGAAACCAGTAAAGTTTTCTTATCTCCATTTTAAAAACTGAGCCTAAGAGAGTTTAACTGACTTGCCTAAGGTCGTTCAGCTATTCATTCAGGCAAGTCAACACAAACTGAGAAATGTTTAGCTTAAAAAGGTCAAGCTCTCCTACTACATCCAAGGCCATCTGCAGTCAGCCTGATCTCTACCTCACCACCAGACCGGGATAGTTTTGCAGAATAAAATGAGAGTGGTGACTTTGCAGAACCGTCCCTCACTTAAATCCATTCACTTGCATGTCATGGAATCCTCTTCAAGAATTAAGGACAACAACATGATGCCTGGTCTTCTAATACTCTCTATTTTTCCACTGCGTCACACTATCACTTTTTCAATAGCACCACTGATTATATAGAAAGCCCCTCTAGCAATCACATAATCTCAGTTGGCCTTGAGATCACATGATTGCAAAAAGGCTGCCAAGAGCCTTTTCTGCCTCCCCCAATTATCTACCCTACTGACCTCCTGTATCTGAAAGCCCCACCAAAAACCCAGTTCTCTTAAAAGTTTTAATAATAACAATATAGAATACCACTACAATCAACTAAATTTACTTGGTTAAACTTAAAACTAATTTCAGTGAATAAAAGTGACTTTTCAATTACTCCAAGTACCCATTAGAATTCTTAGCCCATATTGCACTGTAAGAAATGATGAACAGGAAGACTTCAGAGAGAGGCCTGGAAAGACTTATATGATCTGATGCTGAGTGAAAGGAGTAGAACCAGGAGAACTCTGTGCACTGCAATGATCACAGCATACAAGCTTTTTCTGGTAAACTTGGAACTTCATTGCAATGCAAGGACTTAAAAAAAATTCCCAATGGTCTTCTAAGGCAAAATGCTTTCCACATCCAGAGAAAGAACTATGGAATTCAATCACAGAATGTAGCAGATTATTTTTTATTTGTGTGTGTGTGTGTGTGTGTATTGCATTTTGGTTTGTTAAGTGACTTCTCCCACTCATTTTAATTCTTCAAAACAGCATGACTATAGTGAAAATGTATTTAATAGGAATGTATGTGTAGAGAACCTATACAAAATTGTATGCTGCCTCGGGGAGGGAGGAGAGAGGGAGGGAAAAATAATCTAAGTTATATGGTAGTGATTGTAGAACACTGAAAATAAATAAAATTAATTAATTAATTAATTAGAAAAAAAATCTTGGCCCATTCATTCTCATTCACTTTTCTTCTGATATGGCTGTAATCAATATGCATGTTGGTTTTTTTTTTTTCAAAAAGATCTTTCCAGGTTTAAATTTCTTTTACTATTCTATTATAGTTATACTAATGTATCATAATGTATATAACCTAAATAAGACAAGTGTTGGACATTTTGGTTGCTCCCAGTTTCTGCAATTCAGGAGCTTATGAATTACACCTACAAATGTCTCTGCGGGGGGGTCACTCATTAAGTTACCATTAACTATTAATAAAAGTTTGAATTCATCAGAGATTAGTAGTGCGGCCCTCAGGAGAAGAAGCAATTCAGGTGAGTTTTGATGGGAAAAGGAATGATGACATACGTATTATTTGCCAGGCATTATGGAGGCCCAGAGAGCACACAGATAAAAATGAGACCGGTACATTCTACTGAAGAAGACAACCTACACAAATAAAAGCAGCCACAAAACAAATACAAGATAATTTCAGGGGTAAAACACTAGCAGGTAAGAGGATATGGAAATGTAGACCAGGTGGCATCTGAGCTGAGCTTTAAAGGAAATTAGGAATTCCAAGGTGAGGAGGTGATAAGGGTATATTAAAGACATGGGAGACAGTCTGTGCAAAAGGAAGGAAGAGAAGACAGACTGTCATAGACAGAAAACTAGGTCATAGTTTGTGAAGAGGAGCAATAGATAAAAAGCTGGAAAGGTAAGGAGACACTTAACGGGGAGCCTCTACAGCTTTCTGGGAAGGGGAGTGGTCACGGCTATCCTTTAAGAATATCACTTTGGCAGCTATATGGAGGATGGATTTCAAAGGAGAAATTTGAGGCGTGGAGACCAATTTTGTCTCGGCATTAAGGGTCTGAATTAGAGTGGTGGCTATGTGTTCCCTTAGGAAAGGCTTCTTGGGGCAGGGCCAGGCCAGGCAGCTTCTGTCTGTCCCAAAACATCCACTGTCATCTACGCTGGCACCCCCTACTGCCAAACCAATCTCCTTATTAGAATGTAGAGAACCTCAAGTGCAAAGAAAAACAGTCCTCCTTTCCACTTCAGGCCTCCAACTCCTGCTGCACCTGTCCTTAGAGGGAGAAAAACGGTGCCCCCCACTCAATGATGAATATTCTTCCATCTGGTCATCTTTCACATCCCAATCAAACCCCACTCCACACCCTCTATTACTCGATTCCTCATCCTCATCTGCTTCAACCCTCCCAGCTCTTCCACTGTATGTACTCTGTGGAATGCCTGTTTCATAGGTAACAAACTTCCCTTCATCTTCAATCTCTATCCCTTCCATCTACTTACACTGAAATTTGGCTCGCCCCTGATGACATGTACTCCCTGGCCACCATTTCCAGGACTTGCTGAACCTTCACTCAATTCTCCTTGGCTCACTGGTCGAGGAGGGGAAGTTGGAATGCTCCTGGCACCCCACTGGCATTTCCAAGATCTCCTCCTTACTCCATCAATCAGAGACCTCTTCTTCATTTGAAGTTCGTGCTATGCATATCTATCACCCACCAAACTTTGGTAGCTGTTATACACAGACCCTGAGGTCATTCCCCTTCTTACCTCAATGAAATTCAATACCTGGTCTATAATTTTTCTCTCCTCCCCAAACCCAGTCCTTATACCAAGGGACTTCAACATACATATTGATTCTTCTACTACTCTTAACCATTCAGTTCCTCAACCTACTTACCTTACCCAACTTACTCCTTCACCTAAGCCACACACAAAGATGGTCACAGTGTTGGTCTTGCTATCACCCACAAACATATCCCTTTATCTGAACTATTCATTCCTCACCTCTGCCTTCCTTTAAATAACCCTACTCTTCGTGCTCACTGTGACCTCCAATCCCTTGACCCCTCAATTCTCTCCCAGACCATCTCCCCTGCAGCTTTCCTTTTCTTCCCATCTTGACTCCTTGGCAAACCAATTCAACTCTACACTGTCCTCTCTTGAATCTCTACAGTCCATTTACTATCTTCAATTACCCCCAGCCAACCCTTAGTAGCCTTGGGTCATTCTTACTATTCATCACCTTCATGTCAAATCACACAACCATTCCGACTGGGTCTACTAAAATTTATGTTATATAACTCCAACTGGGCCTTCACTGTTGCTAGACAATCCTACTAGACCTCCCTTATAAACTCACTATCCCACTCTCCACAGAAGTTCTTCAAAACCTTCTTAATCTTCTCACACACACACACCTACACCTGTCATGAACTACTTCTTCTCCCTTCTTCCTCACCACCTAACACTCAGGTACCTTCTGCCACTTTCTCCACCTTCATCCACTTTACATGATAAAGTGGCTACCAAAGCTAATCCCTCTACTTGTTCAATTCCATTCTGCCTGGTCCAAATAGACTGCCCTATCAATTCCACTCTTTCATTTATTTTCAGTCTCTCTCTGCTGGCTCATTTTCTACTGCCTACATAGAATTAAGCCCATGTCTTCCCAACCCTGAAAAAATCCTCACATAATGCTTCCACCCCACCAACTATTGGCCTTTATCTCTTCTGCCTTCTGAAGCTAATTCCCCTTAAAAGGCTATCTCCACTTTCTCTCTTCTCACTCTCATCTAAAGCCCTTACAATCCAGCTCCTGACCTTATAATTCCACTGAACTGCTTTCTTTAGTTACTATCTTGTAGTGGTGGAATCCAATGGCCTTTTCTCAATTCTCATTCTCCTTGACCTCTCTGCACCCACTACTGATTACTCTCTCCTTCCTGATATTCTCTTCTCTCTAGATTTTCAGGCCATCACTCTCCTGGTTTTTCTCCTACCTGTCTGACCACTCTTTCTCTGGATCCTCCTCCAGATCACACCCTCTAACTGTAGGTGTCATTCAGAGTTCCATTCTAGATATTTTTCTATTCTCTCTCTATACTACTTCACATGGTGATATCATCAGATCCCATGAACTTAATTACCATCTTCATGTTCACGATTTTCAAATCTATCAGGCTCCAATCTCACACTGGATTCCAGTAGATATCTTAAACTCAAAATGTCCAAAAAAGAACTCTATCTTTGCCCCTAAAACTTGCTTCCCTCCTACTTTTCCTATCAATGTGGGTGGCGATACCATTCTCCCAGTCCCTCAGGTTTGGAAACCTAGAAATCACCCAGATTCCTCACTATCTCTCAAACCCTGCCCCCATATCCAAAATGTTGCCAAGACCTGTCAATTTCATCTTTGCAACATCTCTCAATACACCCCGCTTCTTTCCTCTGACACCTCCACCTCTGGTACAAGCCTTCACTACCTAATACCTTGACAGGTATGAGGCAAAAGCCTGTTGGTAGGTCTGCCTGCCTCATGTTTCTCCTCATTCTAATTCAGTCACTAAAGTGATTTTCCAAAAATTGCATGCCGGGTCATGTCATTCCCCATACTCCATAAACTCCAGGGGCTCCCTATTTCCTCTAGAAGCAAATACAAAATGTGGTATGGAATTTAAAGCCCTTCATAACCTAGCCCCTGCCTAATTTCTAGTCTTCTTACACCTTACTCCCTGACACGTACTCTTTGATCCAGTGACATTGGCCTCCTGGCTGCTCCACAAATAAGATACTCCATCTCTCTAATCTGAGAATTTTCTGTCTATCTTCCACAACTGGAACTCTCTTCCTCCTCTGCTCCAACTAATGACCTTCCTTGGCTTCCTTTAACCCCAAGACCTATCTTCTATAGGATGCCTTCCCTAACCACTCTTAATTGCAGTGCCTTTGCTCTGTTAATTATTTACTATTTATCTTGTATATAGTTTGCTTATATATTTGTTTGCATGTTGTCTTTTCTCATTTTATTCTAAGCTCCTTGAGGGTGGGGACTGTCTTTTGCCTTTTTCTGTCTCCAGAACTTAGTACAGTGCCTGGTGGGTAGCAATTGCTTAAAATAACTGTTCATCGAATAAATGAATTAATGAGTGGAGAGAAGCAGAGCTATTCCAGAGAGATGTTGTAGAGGAAGAATAAACAAGACTTTGATATATGAGGTAAAGGAAACCGGAAATGAGGATAACTCTGAAGTTACAAACCTGGGTGACTAGAGAAATAAGTAAGTTAGGGAGAGGGATTGGTTGAAGCAAGAAAGATAATAAACTCTATTTGCTAGGTCTGAGAAACCTAAAGGATACTTAGTTTAAAATGTACAATAAGTAATATGGGAACTTAAGTGTGCAACACAGTGCATAACACATAGTGGGTCTTAATTAAAAAGGTTACTGACCATTCTGGAGAGCAATTTGCAACTATGCCCAAAGGGCTATAAAACTGTGCATACCCTTTGATCCAGCCATACCCACTTCTAGGGCTGTATTCTAAAGAGATCACAAAAATGGGAAAAGGACCCACATGTACAAAAATATTTATAGTTGCTCTTTTTGTGGTGGCAAAGTATTGGAAATTGAGGGGATGCCTATCAACTGGGAAATGGCTGAACAAGTTGTGATATATGAATGAAATGGAATACTATTGTGTTATAAAAAAAATGATGAGCAAGGAAGACTTCAGAAAAACCTGGAAAGACTACATGAACTAGTGCTGAGTAAGGTGAGCAGAACCAGAACACTGCACCCCCGTAACAGCAACATAGTTTCAAGGATCAACTTTATGATAGACTTAGCTCTTCTCAGCAATACAATGATCTAAGGTAATTCCAAGGTTTCATGACAGAAAATGCTCTCCACATCCAAAAAAGGAACTACGGAATCTGAATGCAGATCAAAGCGTACTATTTTCTCTCTCTTTGTGGTTTTCTCGTTCTCATTTTTCCCTTTGGTTCTGATTCTTCTATTACGACATGATTAATGTAGAAATATGTTCAATATAATTGCACAAGTATAGCCTATATCAGATTGCACACCTTCTTGGGAAGGGGGGAAAATTTAGAATCCAAAATCTTATAAAAGTGAATGGTGAAAATTAAAAATAAATTTTAAAAACTTTTATAAGGGTTATTGATTATGAGTGGCAAGACTACAACTAGAGATATAGATCTACGGAGTCATCCACATAAAGTGACAACTGTAACCACAGGAGCTTACACAGGTCACCAAGAGAATGAAGAAAACCTAGGACAGTCTTGGGGTTTCCTTACATTTAGTGTATGGATGAACTAGCAAAGAGCACAACTGTCCTATAGGTAGGAAGAGAAAGAGTGGGAAAAACCAGAGAAAAGAAGAGTATACAGAAAAGACAAAGGATCAACAGTGTTAAATGATGCAAAGAAACCAGAAAGGCTAATGGGTGGAAAAAAATTATTGGAGAAGGCAATTTCAATTGGGTAATGACAGTGGAAGTCAAAGTGTAAGAGGCTAAGAAGCCAACAAAGGCAATGAGTACGGACAGATTTTTCCAGGAGTTTGACAATGAAAAAGCAAACAGAGAACAGATTAAGGAGATGTCAGAATAAAGTAAAGTTTTAAGGACAGGGAGACCAGATCATTCTTGGAGGCAGCAAACCCAACAGACAGGTAAGATTACAGAGAAAGGGGGGATAACTGCTGGGTACTGGATCAAGGATGCAAAGAGTACACTCTTTGACAAGAGAAGGGTCATCCATCTCTTGAAAAGACTAGAGTAAAGGGAAAGAAGAAAACATGGGAATTGCCAGAAAAGGAAGGCCATCAACATTTGGGACCTTAAAAAGTCAGGCTATAGGCTGTTTGCATATACACTCATCAGGAAGTAGACACAGAGGAGACTGAAGAGGGTCTAATAGCTTTGCCTACTTCTACAAATTTAATCTAAGTTAATCTTGTCTCTTTAAATTAAAAAAAAAAGCTAATCTTGTCTCTAACAGCTAGGTAGCACAGTGGAGAGAACTTGCAATCTGGAAGGCTCATCTTTATGAGTTCAAACCTGATGTCAGACACTTCCTAGCTATCACTTAACCCTGTTTGCCTCAGTTTCCTCATCTGTAAAATGAGCTGGAGAAGGAAATGGCAAACCATTCTAGGACCTTTGCCAAGAAAACCCCAAACAGAAGTCATGAAGACTCAGATACAACTGAACTACTCAACAACAAAAAAATCTTGTCTCGTTCAGTTCCTTGTCTTCACATGTTTTCCAACTTTAAGCACAAGCTGTGAGGTGGAAGAAGTAGGTTTGGAGTCTTGAGAACCTCGATTTGAATTCTGGCTCCACTACTTCCTATTTCTGAGTTTGGACTAGATGCCCTATAAGCTCTCTAGCGAGTTCTTCTTTCTGATTTTATGAATTTTACAAATCATTCTGATTTTACAAATGGGGCCATAAATTTCAGTAGTACCCCTGTTAGCTTCCTTTCTTCGAATCCTTTAAGTTCTGGCTGTTCTTTTTAGGCTTAGAATAATGTGAATGCTGGGTGGGACTAACTTTTCACCTACCGCCACATTCCATTTATGCTTTTAGGTAGGAAGTATTTTCCAGGTTAGTCCTTCCGGGGCTTTGTTAATGATTATTTTGTGTTCCCTAACCACTTTTTAAGGAGCTGGTAATAAGTATAGTAAGTACTTACTACTAGTAGTAAGTAATCATTTTTAAAAGGAGATAATTTCCTCCTCCCACTTCAAAATTTCTCTGGATAATTTCCTTAATTTAACTTTAAACCAGAAGTGTTAAGAAAAGTGCCACTATTCTTGTTACTCTTGAGCTCTAGCTTCTAAGGGACAAATCTGTTCTCTCTTGTCTCAGGCCTCTGGGCCCACCACAAGTTTCCTTTCTTTGGTCTTCACAAAGAAGCTATAACTGTTACATACACCCTTTAAAAAGTTCCCTCCTTCCCATATGTTACAAAAATATTTATAGCAACTCTTCTTGCAGTGACAAAAAATTGAGAAGTGAAGGGATGCCCATCAATTGGGGAATGGTTGCACTAGTTGTGGTATTATATGAATGTAATGGATTACTATACTTCCATAAAAAATGATGGGCAGATTTCGGAAAAACCTGGAAAAGTTTCCATGAACTGATGATGAGTGAAGTGCACAGAAGGAGGGCAACATAATACACACTAACAGCAACACTGACACGATCAACTTTGATAGACTTAGCTCTTTCTCAGCAATGCAATGATCTAAGATTCATGAGGGAAAATGCTATACACATTCAGAGAAAGATTTGTGGAGTGTGAATGCAGATCAAAGCATACTATTTCCTCTCTTTTTTAGTTTTTTCTTTCTGTGGTTACGCCCTTTTTTCTGATTCTTCTTTCACAATATGACTAATGTGGAAATATGTATAAAATGATTGTGTATCGCCTATACTAGACTGCATGCTGTCTTGGGAAGGAGAGGTGAGGAAGAGGGAAAAATTTGGAACTCAAAATCTTATAAAAGTGAATGCTGAAAACCAAAAATAAAAATAAAGCAAAAGCAAAAGCTTCCCTCCTCTACCAGAGAATCAGGCGAGAGAAGTGCTCTTCACTGGGTGTCTAGTTACTCTGGTGCTTTTTACAGCAGCTCTGAGATAAATTTCTTCTAGAATTCAGAGTTATAAAGAAGTCTAATTCCCAATAATATTCCATGTGATCCCAGCGGTGGGGAAACCTACAGCCTAGAGGTCACGTGTGGCCTTTGAGGTTCTTGGGACTGAGTCCAAATTTTACAGAACAAATCATTTTATTAAAGGGATTTGTTCTGTGAAGTTTGGATTCAGTCAAAATGCTGCACCTGAGGACCTAGAGGGCCACATGTGGTCTCTACGCCACAGGTTCCACACACCTGAATGTTTTACCTCATTTCCCGGTGTACCCAGTACATAAATACTCAGAAAAGAATTTACATTTGTGGTTTGAACTAAGGTTCAATTATTTCTTTGCTTTCTAATTATTGCCTATTTTATATATGTAATAATTAGTACCCTTGATCTGGTACTCAGAGTCAAAAGCCTAGTAAATGGAACTCAAAACTCTAATTATTGCTCTCATGAACGTTTGCTAGGTGGATTAAAGAAGTCATTTATTCTCTTTGTGACTCAATTTCAACTATACTTTATTATATATGAAAAAATACAATGTTTTACTTGCAAAGTCTGGATAGCTCCAAATATTTATTTGCCCAAAGTCACATTACCAAATGAGGTAAATGACTGACTGATCACTAATGTCAAAAATTTTGAGAAAAGATTATTTTATTCATCATGTTACTCAGAATTAGCATAATTCTATTTTGGACTCTCCCCATCTAACGGACTTAACTCCCTTTGGAATGGAATAAGGACACATGCTTGGTTACACCTAAAATACTTGTTTAAACCAGATACATAATTTAAACTAGAAGTCTACCGTCTAAAGTAGAAATCTATGTGGCAAAACACTGATAAGAACACAAGTTAAGGGAAGTCTAATTAATGCTTTTACAAGACTGAGGAATGAAATAATAAATAGGTACAAAAGAAGCTGGACTTGCTTACCTTCGAGCAAGTTGATATATTTAATATAAAGACTGAAATGAACAACTTCGATATTTTCAAGGTCTTAGATTAGGCTAATCATTAGCAATACCCACCTTATGTTTAGATATTTAAATCTAAACATTTGCCACCATCTTACACTGAAAATATTTTGTTTTGGTAATGTTCAAGTGTCTTATAAGTGTTTCATTAATTCCTTCTGGCATTCCTATAAAGTAGTAGTTGACTATGCTGCCTGTATTCATAGATGGGAGAAAATCCTCCCATCCAGTGACATGTTCAGTGTACTGAAGGCTAGAAACACAATTCAAGTTCTTTGTTTCCTCCATCGCTCTTTTACCATTTCTGCTCTCTTCCACACTAAGCCCTGGGCTGACTGACAGGTCAAGGTCAGGCTCTCTAATGAAGCAGATGTCTTACCTGTCCTTAGCCCCTGTGTAACATACTTCCTGCTTAGAAAACTGTAGGGGCACAAACTCACACAAATATTTTCCCTACTCCACGAAGTCTTGGGCTTTTGGCCAATAGGAAAGTTAGAAGGGAAGAAGGGAAAGGTGATGGTTATCAGTCAGTGGAAAATTTCCAAAAAATGTTGGCTTACTTTACTGCCCCCGACCCAAAGGTAATTCTTATTTTACCACAAGATCAATTAAAAAAAAAAAGTTAACCTTTTGAAAATGCTGGCTAGTGACAGGCTACGTGTATGTTATCAAATAAACCATTTCTTTTGGAAACTGTGACAAACACATGCCAATTTAATGTGACTGGGGTGTCCAATCATTGTCAAGTCATCCCCTTTGGAGCTCCTGTAAAAAGTCCAAGTGCTGCTGAACAGAGGGGGACACTCAGTAACAAGGCCTTCCCTAACCTGATTGGTGGAATTTTTGAAGTACATATATACACAGCTAGAGTCACCTCTGGTGGACATTTTTGCAAAGGATACTTTATTTTATGAGATTTATTTCTTCTTTGAAGTTTGTATTGTCAAACATTAAACAGCCTACTCTGTCACATGGATCTTCCCATGTGTTTTGTGCTTGTCATTCACATGTAATGATATAGAATGTTTATGCAAGAAGAGACCTTAAAGACTGTCCTGTACTTATTAGTTTACTGATTAATCCTCAGTTGAGGAAACTGAGAACCATTTAAGTGTTCTTAACCTGGGGTCGGCAAACTCCTTTTTAAAAAAAAATTATAAAAGTATTTCAATATAATTTATCTCCTCTGTAATCCCATTTTTAGTGCATTTAAAAAACATTATTCCAAGAAGGGGTCCATTCGACTGCCAAAGGGATCCGTACCACACAAGGTTGAAAATCCCAGCATTAAAATACAACCTTGTCACCATCTCATTTAAGTCAAGAAGTATTTCCTAAACATGCTAGGCACCATGCTTCAGAACTGGGAATACAAAACGAAGTAGGGTAAAGAGTGCCTGCTTCAAAAGAAGTGTAAAGTATTAAATTACCTTTTCCAAGGTCACTAGACTTCTGGTTCTCTTTTACAGTATTTAGCTTTGGTAACAAGAAACAAAGCAAACTAGTGGTTAATTCTTGGAAAAATATAGTTTCCTGTCAAGAAAAAAAGAAGTTACTAGACTTTAACATATACCAGGCAGCTGTCTCCTGACAGAAGGAACCTTAGGAGATAACAGCCTACATACACAAAGCACCTGTTTCACAACCCTGTGATAGAAGTAGTTCAAGTATTACTAATGCCACTTCTCAGTCTTCTTTGCTGGATCTTCCTCTAAATCAAGCCTGTTAGCTATGGATGGCTGTGTCACAGGGTTGTGTCTGGACCCTCTTCTCATCTCCCTCCCACACTCGGTGATCTCATCAGCACCCAAAGATTCACCTATCATCTTTATGCTGAAGACTCTCAATTCTCAAATCAAGATGATTTCCCTAACCCCTCTGCTGACTTCTTATCTCCAACCGGCCTATTGGTCATCTTGAATAGGTGTCCTGTAGGCATTTTAAACTTATGTTCAAAATGCCAAAAACTTAATTTTTCCCTTAAACCCTCCCCTCTTTCTCACATCCCTATTACTGCCAAGTGATTCTTCGAGTCATCTAGGCTTGAAAACTAGGTTTCATCCACATCTCACTCTCTCACTCCTTCCCCCCAGGTCTGATCAGTTGCCAAGTACCATTAATTTTACCTTCATAGCTCTCTCATATGCCCACTTTCTTCCTCCAAACTGACACCATTCCGGTGCAGGCCCTCATCAGCTCAAACCAGGACTACTTCAATAACCTTCCAGGTAGTCTCCCTGCCTTAAATCTCTCCCCAATCCTGTCTATCTTCCACTCAGCTGTCAGGGATCTTTAGATATAGGCCTGACCACCATCTTACACACATATTCCCTTCCTCTCATACTCAACAAACACTAATGGTTCCCTATTCCCTCCAGGATCAAATATTATATCCTGTATGGCATTTAAAGCCCTTCATAATCTGCCCCACCCCCACTTTCCCACCTTTTCAGTCTTCTTACATGTCCCCCTCCCGAACATACTTTTTTGATCCAGTAACAACTCGTTGCTGTTTCTTGAACACTGCAATTCATCTCCTGCCTGGACATTTTCACAGGCTGTCCCCATGCCTGAAATGCTTTCTTTTCTCGTATCTGCCTGCTGATTTTCCTGGCTTCCTTCAAGTCCAATCTAAAATCCCACCTTTTACAGAAAGTCTTTCCTATCCCCTTCCAATTTGTCCTGTATATAGCTTATTAGTACATAGTTGTTTGCATATTATCAAGACTGCGAGCTTCTTGAGAGCAGAAAATTTCTTTTACCTTTGCTTCTCCAGTGATTATAACAGTGCCTGGCACATAACTGGCACTTGGTAAATGTTTACTGACTGACTGAAAAATGAGAAAACAAATTCAGGAAGGTTAAATGATCCTGTGCAGTCAGAAAGCTAGTGAATATCGAAGTGAATTCCTGGTTCCCAAGTCTCAGTTCCTTTTACCCTACCACAATGCCTCTAAAGATCATTTAGTCCAAACTCATGATTTTATAGTGAGGCTTTCTTATTTTCTCAGGGTAAAAAACCATACTGGGCTCTACTTACAAAAGAGGGGGTGAGGGAGGATAGTACACAAATACTAGGTGCTTTTCCCAGCTGGATCTGAACAGTTTGCATTGAATAAAGGGTATGGAAATCCTTTCTGAAATGTTTATTTAAATATACCTCCCCCACCCATTTTGTGTTGGACACATTCTTTTCTAATAGCTCAGGTCATTAAATCTGTTTCACCTCTGGGAACAGTTAGTAAAACATTATTGAGTCTCTTCTCTACAGGTGCTAAGAACAAGTTATTAAAATCAAACTAATTAAAATCAGAACAGTGGGGGAGAAGGCACAGATCTCCTAAGCTTTGAGACATTATTTGCCAAATCCTGTAAAAGAAATTATTCAAAAACACAAACTAAATACCACATTACTAATAAAGAATGGATTTTAGATTTTTTAAAGTTCATGCCATAATATACTTCCTCTCAAATAACTTGTTTTTAATTTATTTGTGAACAAGTTGGGCCCCTTCTTCCCCCACCCACCCCTCTAGAATAAGCTCCTTGAGAGCACTAGTTTTCATTTTTGTGTTGCATCGTCAGAGTCTGAAACAAGGCTTTGAATACAGCTTAACTTTTTTTTTATTAATTTTTCAGTTTCTACAATCACTTCCATAAATCTTAGATTTTCTCCCCCTCTCTCCCCGAGATCGCATGCCATCTTATATGGGTTCTACACATACATTCTTATTAATCACATTTTCAAATTAGTCACACCTAGCCAAATATTGTAAACACTAAGTTGGACCCAGGCTCTCCTGCCTTCTTATGAATATTTAAAAGGCAGTCATCATGGATCACATCTGGATACTTCTGAGAGATACATAGGGCACAGACTTCCACTCGCATCCCGTTAAAATCCCCAGAGACGGGGTGTGGCAAGCCCTAGTTGAGGATCTTTTATTTTACAGTCATTTGTGTCATTTAAAAGATAAAAAATGCAGGACAACTGACCTATAGTTACATGAAGGAATTATCAAATCATTGAATTTCCCGAAAAGCTCAAAGAAAGGTAGAGAAAATAGTACGCTAAGTTAAAAAGCATTACTTTAAATGTCAACTACTGCAGAATTAATGTAAAAGATTAACATCACTCCGTCGGCACGGACCTTGCAAGCAAAGGGTGCTTCCTAACCTTCTCAAGGAACAGCCCCTTCTCCACACACCGCCCCCCATGTAACAGGTTCAGTCCCCGGGCATGGGAACGTGGCTCGGATGTGGCAGCGTCTGCGGCCGAACCCGCGGAGGAAGTGCACCCCGGGGTCTGCGGTGCAGAGCCCCGACCAAGGCGCCTCCAGGATGGAGAAGTGGGGCGCTGGGGGTTACTGGGGAACTAAGACGCTTCTTTCCCCTCGCTACCCGTGCCCTTCGGGGGAAGAAAACAAGCCATCCCCAGAGCTCCTTCCTCTCCAAATACATGCCTCTACCCGAAGAAGCCTAGAAATCCCAAAGGTACCCCCAGATCCGCCGGGAGGACCTGCAGAGCTCAGCCCCTATCAGCTTCTGGCCCGAGCGCCCCCAAACCCCTTCTTCCGCTGGAATGAGCCAGCCTGGCCAGCCGCTCCGGCCCCAAGCCCGACCGAAACGAGCGCTCTCCCCCGGCTCCCTCAGCCCTCGGTGCGGACACCCCCGCCCGGAGGTGCCCCTCTACTCCCAGCTCTCTCAAGCCCGCACCCCGCCCGCGCCGGCCGCCACCGCAGGCCCCGCCCCCCCGTCCTTCCGCCCAGGCTCCTCAGACCAGCGACCCCGACCGAGTCTCCCGGCTTCCCGCGGGCCAGCCCCCCCAGCCCCGCGCTCCGTCAGACGGGCTCCCGTCCCGTCTTCGGGGAGGGAGAGGGGTGAGCGACGGCCGCGGGGATTCACCTCCGGCGGAGCCGCGGCCAACTCGGTGCCTCCTTCGCTCGGGCGCGGACGTGGGACTGGAGAACCAACGCGAACGCCCGCCGCACCTGCCGCCTCCGACGCCGAAGCCGCCGGGCGCTGACGTCAGCCGGGCGCTCTCCAGGGGGAGGGGGAAGGAACTGGGGTCGAAGTCACGGGATCACTATAGTTACGGGATGGGGCGGGGCCAATGGGCTGACGTCACAGCGCCTCCAGCTCGATTTACCCGAATCTGCGCGTGGCTCTGGGATGCCAGGAGCGGGAAGCGAGGAGGCGGGGCGGAGCCGGGCGGGCGCTGGGTTCTCCGGGAGCTCCGCGCGTGTGCGGCCGCTTCGCAGGAGCCGGCAATTGACATTTCTCTAGGGGGTGTGTCTGAGGCCAACCTTTCCCCAGGGATCTTGACCTTACCTGGGTTACTTACCCTCTCTCTGGTTTCGGATGAGTCTTCCCCACGAGGAATCGAGTGGTTTAAAATAAAAATTACCCTCGTTAATGATGGCAGCAAGTAATACGGAAATGTACCTTCACCAGTATACGCGATATCAAATTGCTTGCCCTCTCAAGAGAGGGGAAATGTGGGAAGGAGGGAGAGAATTTGGGACTCAAAAATTGGTTAAAATTTTGACATGTAAAAATGATATCAACATATTAAAATTGAACACAACACTGGCAGCAAGAATAAAACCTCCTCTGCTCTCTGGTGCTATGATTGGTGTAAAAATAACTAATAACCATAATAGTTCCCTTCGGTTTGGGACTTTTAAAGTGCTTTGAATACATTATCTCTTTCTGAAACTGGGAACCTAGAGTCTTGACTTTAGGGACTCTTGGCTTGGCAGGGAGTGCGGAGCCGGGTTGTAGTTTTAACCTATACTTGTTAAAGAGACTGGTTTTTGACCAGTACTAGTTTATTTTAAAGTAGCTTGTTTTAGCAAATCTCAAAACATTTTTATAAACCCTATTTAACCAATGTGAATCGTGTGCCCAAGGGTCTGAAAAAAGTTGACTTTCCCCCACCCTAGAGCCTGACCACTGGTATGGTGCTGGGGAAATTTGGGCTTGGACAGTTTCCTTCTACTTTTGGCATAAAGGAAATGCACACGGACACCTGGCTTTCTTCACAGCACGAATGCAGCAGGCTTATGTTAAGTGACTCTTTCTTCTCGGGATTTGTTTTGCTGAAGGAAATCAATTTACTCTCAGGATCTGTCCTCTTCGGTCCATATAAGTGTACTTTCTCATTGTTACTAATGGTACCTTGACTTTGCTGCTTGTTAGCCCTCTAAAATTGACCATCAACTTCAAGTGGAAACTTTGCGGGATTGAGTCACTGCTCAGTAAGTCCTTCCTTCATCCCTCTCATTACATTCCGACTGAATTTCTCCAGAGGTTTCACCCCCCTAGCATCTAAAGCGCTTCCCAACCTGACCCTGCATACCTCGTTCCAGACTTTCTAGGAACTTCCAGATCTAGTTCCCACTACTGCTGATTCATTCACGAGAGTGCCTAGTTAGGAAATCTTTACATTTCCTTTAAAGCCGAGCTAGGAAATCCTGGAACCACTAGGGCTATTGACCAAGGAATATACCTCCATAGGAGGTGGCCCCCTCCTTCCCTGCCCCCATCTCTCTCTGGACTTCACAACCAAGTCAGTTACCTTCATCCCTCTCACCACTCCCTCCGACCCCACTTTTCAGCTTTTGTGTATTTTCTTCCCCTATTAAAATGTAAACCTTTTGAAGGCAGGGACTGTATTTTTGCATCCCCAACTCTTAGTAAGCATTGAGAATTAAATAATTAAATTAATAAGCATTAAATAATGAAATTCATTTTAAAAATTAAAAAAATTAAACCCTTCCTTCTGTAGTTTGTTCTTTTTTTTTGTTCTTTTCTTGTTGACTTACCCCATCGTGTCTTTCTAGGCATGTCTATGTCTCTTCCATATCTTTGTACTGGCTATCCCCCCAAGCTTGGAATGCTCCCCTTTCTTACCTCTGGCTTCTACAATCTCTGCTTTCATTCAATACTCCACTTGAACACTTCCTTTTGTAGGAGGCTTTTTCCAGCAGCCCTAGCTACCAGTGCCTTGCCCTATAGGATTAACTTCAAGTTCCATCCATTTATAAATATAGCTTACATGTACCTGTTTATATACAAGTTGTCTCTCTCCCCATTAGAATGTAAGATCTCTGAAGGCTTTTTTGCTTTTTCCTTACACTTCCTAGCACTTAGTACAGGGTCTGGCACATAGCAGGTTCTTTAATAAATGCTTGCTGATTGATGGATTGTGTCAGTGTCCTCTGGGAATTTCAGAAATAATTGTTTTTGTCATTGGAAAGCTGTCTGTGGACCTGGGATTCCTAAGGCAACCTTAGGAGCAAAGGGGAACAGTTTCTTGTCAATCTTAAAGAGCTGCAGAAGTATTCCCCTACTAGGTAATGAGGCTTATTGATTCCACTAAAGTTGGAAATTATCCTCTAGAATAAAAGGAATAGAAAAGCACTCTTGTCAGTTACAAATTAGCAAACACTGAACCCTTTTTTCCTTACTCTTTCCTCTTTCCCAGCACTAAAATACTTGTTGGGTTGTTTTTTTTTTTAATTCGTGCATGTGCATGCAGGCATGGGTGTCTGCACCACCCAAAGAGGTGAACTTTGCCTAAGAGGTAAACTCTTTTGTCGAGTTAAGCAGAAAAGTAAGTGATAAGTGTATAACCACGTAAATACAGGAATCAATCAGTTCCCTCATCAGTGAGTAAATTGCTTTCTCTCAAAGAAATGAGTGCATAGGTTAACTTGGGAGAGGCAAAAATTGTGGCCAAGAATAGCGTGGATTTGTTTGTGGTGCTGATGGGGTCCAGACTCTGGGAACCACCTTGAGCTCCCCTAGAATCTTCCCACTTAAACTGGTCTTTCTTACTCAAATCTAATCTTCCCATTGGTTCCGGCAGTTTCAGGAAGCCCAAGGGTTTTTCATTATCATTCTATTTAGGTCTTTGTTGCACCCTCCACCCTAGATCCCACCAAAACCCCATTCCCCTTGCTGCTGACCACTCCCATCAAGATCTGTATTCATTCCCATACTGCCCCCATCAAGATCTCTGGATTGCCCCACCTGCTTCCCACCCAAACCCTCCATTGTCAGTTATCTCCCGATTGCCTCCAGCTGTTTCCAACCCTTGACCAGTCATTCCCTCCCTGGACTTCTCAAGACCCTCCCTAAACCCCTCCTCCCATCACCCTGGACTACCAGACCACCCCCAGATCCCTCCTGTAGTTTTTTCTGTATTTCAGTTCTACCTTGCCTGCAAGAAGGCACTCAGATTCAATTCGGCTCAGACTCTGTCTAGCTGAGATTCTGTCTGGCCTGCTTGTGAATACAAGTGTTACAAATGCTTAAGCTCTTTAAGAGCCAACCCAAGGTGGTGAATCTTTAATAAACTTTGTTTTCTTTGACTTTAAGAAGGCTTAAGTTGAATTCATTTGAGCAGGACCTGGTGTGTCAGTATTTTGGGGTCCCCAGCACCTCTAAACCTCATTGGAGCTATCCTATAATGAGAAAAGAGATCTTGTTGGTAGTATTCAGGAGCTTTAAGGTACTCATCATGCCAGCTATTTCTGTATTTTTGCTTCCAGGAAGCTCTGCACCTCACATGCCTGACTTACCTGGTTCATTTTCAGGGTTTCAGCCATAAAGAACCAGCGGATGGGTCCAAGATCTCTTGGCAAGGTTTACGTAGAATGAGTCAATCTCACCATATTTATTTACGACATTCTTGAGGAATGAAGAAAAACACCTTGTATAAGGAGCAAGGCATTATTTAAAAATCACTGTTCAGTGAAAGACAAAAAAATTTCATTTTTATCTTAAAATCCCTTGTCAAAGCAGGTGCCCCAAATATTAAGCAAATAGAATTTAAAAGCAAAAGGGCCATTATCCTTTTAAGACTTTTAAGACATTGTATTTATGATAACTAAAGGATAGAAACTGGGCTTATAATTTATTTGGCACAAGAAACACCTAAATGAGGAAACTCCCTGTACCACAGTGGGCTGGCATCTTCTCTGCAATTTATGATTTTAGAGCAGAGACTAGAGCACTGACAAGCTAAATGACTTACCCAGGGTCACATAGTACATCAGAAGTGGGAGGCAGGTATTTTATGCAAGATGCCTTTCATGAAAAATAGTTGCTTACATTTATAGGTTACATCAAGGTTTATAAGGGATTCATTCTTATGGCATCTCAACTGAATACAAATCCATTGGTTTTGCATAAACTTTCAATGGCCTCTTCAGTTATACTTCTGAGAAGAATGTTTTCATGAACATTTAATGGCTATTAAGATTTTAAGTTCCTTGAACTCTCTATCAAGGTACTGTGTATAAACAGTATCTATTTTTAATGTAAAACCTTTTGAGGCACTCACTGATTGCTGAAGTAACCCAATTCCCACCAATCTACTGAAGTTGCTTAGGAAGAGCACAGTTGAAAACATCTCAGCTCTTAAGAACCTTATTCTTTTGTAGATCTTATTCCGTATTTGAAAGGATTAAGAAAGAAAATCTGCACATGAGCTAGAAATGGGGAACTAGTCTTTAAATTGATTTGCCCTTGTCTTCAAAGATTTTCAAGTATCGCATTGGTTTAATCAGCAGTACTCTTCTCCAAATCTGGGTTATACTTGAGTATAGCCTAGTCTTGTGTTTTTAGCGGAAGAATGATAGCAAAAGTGATGCCAACAAATGGAGCAATGGTGATAAAAATGAATAAAATATTTATTCAAATTACAAAATTTAAGGAAATTTTAAGCATTTATTTGTTAAAAAATGAACAATTATTTCTTAAAGGTAATATATTATCACATGATAATTCTGTGAGAGACTGATTATCATAGTATAGGGTGCTAGTTTTGGATGCAGAAAGATCTACATTCAAGTCCTGCTCACACACACACTGGCTATGGGACCCTGGGCAAATCACCTTCACCCCTCAATGCCCCAGTGAAAACCATAAATTGTGTTATTTTTAATGTAAATCTAAGTATTTTCTTCTTGTTAAAGAGATCAAGTTTACTTACCAGCTGTGTGACCCTATACAAGTCATGAAACCCTAATTTCCTCAAAAAAATAATAAAGAGATCAAGTTTTAGGGGTGTATATATATATATATTTAGGGGTATATATATATTTAGGGGTCTCTATATTCAGACCAATATGCTAATTACTTGATATATTATACCGATAGTACTGAAACTTTAAGCTCCTATACAGCTATTTCTTCAACATTTAACCATAAATGTCTCCAAAAAGCTGTCATGATTATTATTAAAGTAAACAAGTAAATGCTTTTTGACAGTAAAAAATTAAAATAATAATGGCTGTGATTTATATAGTGCTTTAAGGTTTGCAAATCCCTTTACAAATATTATCTCATTTGATCTTATAATAATCCTGGGAGGTAGGTGCTATGATTGTCCCCATTTTACAGATGAAGAGATTGAAACAATAAAGGCTGAGTGATTTGCCTAGTCACACAGTTTATGTCTGAGGGTGGATTAGAACTCTAATTTTCCTGACTCCAAGTCCATCACCCTATCCAGCATTCCCACCTAACTACATCTAGGTAAAGGTGGGTGATAAATTGCAAAACCAGTAACAGCACTTAGAAACAACTTTAATGCATTATGCATCTTAGAGAAATACCAGATTGGCGATAGGATAGTTATAGAAAGATGGGACATTTTTGTTTACCAAAAGTGTAAGCAAATTCATTTTATCCTTGACTCCATCCTGTTACATATCTGACAGATTATCACAGCCTACCCACTAATCAATCATCCACTTTCTCTTTAATCTTCAATCTCTTTCTATCTGGTGGTTACTTCCTTGCTACCTACAAACATGCCTAGATCTTTTCTGACCTTAAAAAGTTCTCACTTGACCTGGCTATCCCTTTGAGTTATCCTCTTATATATCTCTCTTCTCTTTCACAGCCAAACTCCTAGAAAAAGTTGTATATATGCTGCCTCCGTGTGCTTTTCCTCTCATTCACTTCTCAACATCTTTCAAGCTGGCTTTCAATCTCATCACTCAACTGAAATAGTTGACCCTCTCCAAAGTTTGTTGGTATGTAGTTGTGTCCAACACTTGGGTGTTCTTGGCAAAGATACCGGTGGTTTGCCATTTCCTTCTCCAGCTCATTTTACAGCTGAGGAAAATGAGGCAAACAGGGTTAAGGGACTTGCACAGGATCACACAGCTAATAAGTGTCAGAGGGCCCATTTGAAATCAGGTCTTCCTGACTCTAAGCTGGACATGCTATCCACTAAGCCACCTAGCTACCCTCTTCAAAGTTACCAATGATCAAATTGTCATAGTCAATTATTTCTTCTCAATCTTTATTCTTATCTCTCTGCAACTTCTGACACTGTTGACCACCCTCTTCTCTTGGATATTCTCTCCTCTCCAGGTTTTCATGACACTGTTTCCTCTGGATTCTCCTCCTTCCTTTGGGGGTAGGGACGTGGTTCTTTTTCAGTCTCTTTTTTGAATTGTCTTCCATGTCTCACTTTTCCAATGTCAGATTCTGTCCTAGGTCCTTTTCTTTCTACTCTCCAGTGATTTCCTTAGCTTCCTAGGGTTGAATTGTCATTTCTACATACACACATATATGTATATGTATGTGTGTATATATACACACATGTGCACACATATATGTAATGTGTATATATAATGTAAACACACACACCCTTAGTCTCTCCTTAGCCCCAGTTCTGCATCATCAGAAATTTCTCTTGAATGTTTCTCACAATATCCCATAAGCATTTAAAATCTAACAAGACTAAAGCAGAACCCATTCTCTTTTATTTCTCCTGAAATACACCCTTCTCCTGAGCTTCCCTGTTTCTTGTTTCCATTAAAGGTTCCAGCATCTTTCCAACGTCATCCTAGTCACTCATGTTTGCAACTCTGGAGTCATCCATCCAGGTGCCGACTCTTGTCAGATCCACTTGAACAACATCTCTAATCCATCCCACTCAAATGGCTGTCACCCTTGCTCATTCTCATTGGCACCCTATACCTAATCAGATGCCAATTCTTGTCTCTCCACCCCTATAACAGCTCTCAAATCTATTCTTTTCTCACCATTCATGCTGCCATCACCCTAACTCAGGGCCTCATCACCTCTCACTTGGACTACTGCAATAGCCTACTAATAACTAGTTTCCTTGCCTCAAATCTCTCCCCTCCATTATCCCTCTTCCATAAATTGCCAAAGTGATATTTCTAAAACACAGGTCTGACCGAGCCACTCCCTTGCTCTAAAAGCTCCAATGATCCCACATTGCCTTTAGGATAAAATAAAAACTCCTCTGTTTTGCATTTAAAGTCTTTCACAATGTGGATCCTGCCTACCTTTCCAGACTTATTATACCTTGTTCCTCTTCATGCACATTATGAGTGCCAGCCAAAGTGGTCTTTGCTCTTTTTCATTCACAGGATTCCATCTCCTATCTCCTTGCCCTTAAACCGACTGTCTCCCATGCCCAGAATGACTCTCCTTTTCACTCTCATCTCTTTGAATATCTAGCTCCCTTTAAAGCTCAGTTTAAGTGTTGCCTCCCACTTGAGGCCTTTACTGAACCCAACCCCCCATCATCCAGGGCTTCCTGAAATTATATTTCATTTAGTGTATATATATATTTCATTTTCACTTTCATGTGTACATGCTATCTCCCCCCTTGAAATGTAAGCTTCCTGAAAGCTTAAAACAAGGAGAGTCTAGTTCACTTCTGCTTTGTATCCTCAGGACCTAGTACAGTGCACATAATACAGCCTGGCCCAGAGTAGGTGATTAGTAAATGCTTATTGAAATTGCTTGATTGATTCACAAAAGGGGAAGCATTCAGGCATTCAAAATGCCAGCCATTATGGAGGATGCCTGGAAACAACAACCTTATCCTATCAGTGTTGTCGAACCACGTTTATTTGAAAAGGAACATTTCACTTCAGGGTGGGTTATGTGTTACATTTGAGGTCTTAATAATGATTAGTATCTTCCTGACAGGATACTTTGTTCAAAACAATACTATTCCTAGAAGTCCTGTTCCACCCCCTTTTCTGCCCTACATCCCCTCCCCCCCGCTCCACTGTGTCCTCAGAAAAAAGGGCTAGGTGGTGAAAGCCACAAGAGGGCTGTTTCAGCAGGGTGGTTTTTACCTGGACCCAAAAGAAATGGAATTATCTAGCCTGCTATTTTACGTGGAGTGACTTTGAAGGGGAATGCAGAATAGGTTCGCTATTTGAAAAACATTTGTACTGGGAAGAGACTGCAGCTCTGCTAGTGTCTTGATTTTAAAAAGAAAAGTTCTCATCTATAAAGCTTGTAAGACTAAAAAAAACTCTGTTTGCTCGAAGTACTTTAAAAAGAAGTACATGACCTAATACGTGATGAATTTCATTTCTACTTGCTCTCAAGATTGTAAAAAAAAGTAGCTATATTATTTCATAATAGCAAAGCCTTTTAGTAAATAGCTTAGGCAAATAGATTTGTTTGCTGTTTATTCTCCACTTGTGGGGATGTCCCTTTTTGTTGCAGAAGTAAAGTTGATCTATAAAGTCTTGTTGTGCTGTTTTTGTTTTTTTAGATGGCTAAGGTTAATGAGCCTGATTTGGACTCAACCACTGGGTTTGGGACATGATGTAATGTGCTTAATATGGATACGCCACATACCAGTTCTTCTGGGGCCCATCACAGGGATTCCTTTGGGGGGAAAAGGCACTATCTTAAAGTCTTCAGGCAGGAAGAACATCTTTTTTTTAACTAAAAATGCTTGAGAATTGCTTATGATGAAAAGAGGGAGGGATAGCTCACAGATTTTATATGCTAAAAGGGGCCCGTGGTTACCTTATTAATCTCGGTAACAGACAAATCACTTTTGTTCTAGCCAAGCATGGCCCTCCCTTAAGGGTTCTCTGGTGTATAACCCTGAGTTTAGGTCTGATCTAGCAGGGTCTGCACACTGAAACAAGAATGAGGGCAAGGCCGGGATCTAGAGCTGTCACTGATCTGTTGGGCCCGCGGCCCCATCAGAGAGATGGTGCACTAGGTATCAGCAGCACAGCGGAATGGGAGGGAAATGGGATGCTGGTTTTTCAAAGGTAATTCTAGCAGTCATTTATCCACCCCCAGCTCAGTTTCCTCAGCTGTGAAAAGTAAATCAAAGCACAGACCTCTGACTCCTCACAGCCTCCCAACAAGTCAATATAATCTTTTTTCTTTTTTTCAAAATTGTAAGTTACTTTGCAATACGGAGAATTTGAAATAACTGGAGGCTAGCACACACTTCATATTCCCTCAACACACAATGACAATTTCCTGCTAAGGAGACAGGCATTTGTAAAGAAATGGCACTGTGGCAACATACAGAACCTACAAGGTCAGCCGTGGAGAGACCACGACCTTCGGTTTGGTTTTGGGATGCCCCCTCTGTAAGAGGATTATCTGTACAAGCCTCTACTAAATGTTGGGAATGAGGAAGACACATGAAAGGAAGGGACAAATACAGGGAATGGTGTAGGATGGATAAAACAGCTGGTGTTCTTTTTGGCATTTTAAAAGACTAGAGAACACAGATTTTTGTTACAGGTTTCTCTAAGTGCCACTAGGGTTAACGAGAGGAAGACTATTGATGAAGAGAGGTGTCCGTCCAGTTCCCAGGGAAACAGTTCCATATATTGTCCTAGAATTTGCCACTAGATGGTTCCAGTGACATGGACCACAAAAAGCTGTTTCCTTCAGGTAGTCTTTGCCCTTAGGTATATCAATGCTATAGCTTCTATGTGGACTTGGAATCTTGCTTGAGACAGAACTTTCCCCAAAGGAATTCCCTTGGTAAAAAGAAAAGAATTTTTGAGGAAATTTGGTAGAGTGATTTTTTTTAAAAGGTAGGTATTTCCATCATCCTCCCCTTCCCTGGAGACCCTGGATGGATTTTTTAAAAATTATTTTAATATATTTAGAATACATAAATATTAGGGCCAGTTCAATCTTATGCTAATTCATCCTTGGTCCTCTACCCATGACTAATCTGTGTGCCCAGAGTGGGTATAACATAGGAAATAGTGAAATCAGTGGAGGCTCGGAGTGTTAGACTTGGGGATAGGATAGGATAGAGTAGGAGGGGAAGCCTTTAGAAGCTACCTAGTGTAATCCCCTCATTTTACAGTTGAGGAAACTGAGACCCATACCGTTTAAGTGACTGAAACAAAGTCACAAAGGTAGAAAGAAGTAGGCAGGATATGAACCCAGGTTCTCTAACTCCAAAGCCATCATTTTTTCCATCATCTTACACTGCCTCTCTAATGTCTACACTGTTCATATCAATACAGTGGACACAGTGCTATGTATCCACTGTTAATGGACACATATCCATTGTGCTATGGATAATGCTGAGGCGGTTCAGACGTTAGCCTTCTTCTCTCCTACTTCTTTCCCCACATTTAGGCCATCACCAAAGCCTACGGTCAAGTAGACTTTACAGTGCCTGCATTGTTTTTTTCTTCCACCAGGTGGCATTAAAATACTGCAATTCTGAGGAACAGCCTTGGTGCTTTCATGGAGGATTGAAGTTAGGAACATTGCCCCTTCCAGGTACCTCAAAAAAAAAAAAAACCCCAAACAAACAAAAAAAACCCGGAGAAATGATAGCATTCACCACCATTTATTCTGAGGTCATACCGTTCAGAACTTTTAGAAGTCATTAATGCAGTGAACTCTGAAATGAGCATAAAACTTCTTCTGAGGCAAAGTCGGAAATTTACTTGCTCAGAATCATTCAGTTATTCTCTGCAGGTCTGGGTTGAATGAGGCAGCAAAAATGGCACACTATGTGTGAGAGGGAACAGGGTAGGTAGACCTTTGGGGTTCTTCAGAGCTTAGAAACTACAAAGGGAGGCATAAATAGGGGTGCTGTGCAGCGGAAAGAGTGCTGGATTTGGGGTTGTTGGACCTGGATTCAGATCCTGGATCTGCCACTTTCTATTTGTAGGACCCTGGGCAAGATACTATACTTCTCTAGGATCTATTTTTCTTCATCCATAATATGAAGAGGTTAGACTAGATGATCTCTAAAGTTCATTCTAACTAAAAATCTATGACCTTGTAACTAAATCTAAACAAACCAAGACCATTTCTCAATGTGGATATCAATCAATTGATTAATAAACATTTATCAAGTGCTACTACATGCCGGGCATTGGGTTACATCCTGGAGAATCAACAAAAAAAAAGGCAAAAGTCAGTCCCTACCCTCAAGGAGCTTATAATCAAATCTAATGGATGTGCCCAAAACCACCAAAAGGCAGATGGGATTTTTGATTCGACAGTTATTGGAAGAAATTATACTTTCACTGAAGCCCATGAAATGTTCCAGGAAGGGGCAAACTGATAATCATTATAGGTCATTGAAAACACAATGTATGACAGCGTTATACAGGTCAGTCAGAGAATGCCAAGCCAGAGGCAGACTCTGATTTGGTTTCCTCTTTGAACAAGTTCCAGGAAGCTACTTTTGGCTTGAGAACTAAACAGATCTTATTGCTTTCAGCTAAGCCCTAGTCTCCTTTCTATTCCTGAACATAATCTTATCCTTCCCATCAGATATGAAAGTCTTCTCCTGCATCATTCACTAGGTGGAACTCCTAAGCCTAGTTCTCTGCTTCCATATATGTGACAGTCCACTAAAGTAAGGCCCTCTATTGACGTGAAAGGCTCCCTCTAAGAGGATCCAGTCCCCCTAAAAGCAGATGGCTATGGAGTACAGCATGACTGCATGAGAGTAGATCATATCACAGGATTTGTTCTTTACCAAAAAGTTCTGCAGAAAAATGGGGGAGATGTGACGAAAAGTTAGAAGGATTATTAGCTGTCCTTGGCTCAGTTGCTTGAAGTTTGGGTTCTCAGGGCCTCTGGCTCTCCAGGGGTGTGGCAGAAAGCTGAACCAGGCTGGATGCTGGTGCTTGTGTCACATGGGGATGTCTTAGTCTCTTTAAAAGTGTCACTGAATCAGCTGTCAACAGGCCCAGCCCTGGGAAAGAGCTTCTCAGGGAGCTGGCCAGAAAGAAGACAGCAGAGAGAAAAAAAAATGGAAGAAAGGAGATTGCCTATTGGGAAAAGTAAATGTTATCACACCATGTTCCCATCATTGGACATGGTAACAAGAAGGCCTTGTGCAGGTACTTTGGGCCAAGACTTCTGGAGATGGGGCAGGACGGGAGACTAGGAGAAAAAAAAGAGGGCTGACCATAGAAGGAGTTGTGTTTGCATAGATTATATCAGAAATATGTTTGGGGAAAGTATATCCTCTTTAAAAAAAAATTATTATGAACTACCTCGAATAACTCTCAAAAAACAGAAGTGAACAAACAAAATACGAAGTCTCTCAAAAATAAACTTTCAATCAAGACAATTTATTAAGTATAAATAATGTAAATTTTGGCAAAATAATAATTTATTTGTACTACATTCCTTTCTAAATTTGTTTTCCTTATGGAATTTTGCTTTCTTTTGTTTTTGTTTTCAGTGGGCTCATAATCAGTGTTTACACTGTTTCCCCCCTACCAATCTTGCTTTGCCTCATTCTGTATAAACACTTCATATTTCTTGATATTCCTCATATTTGCCATTTTCAAGCCATAAGAGTATTCAAAAGAATATATGTTCATGTATGTAGACATCCCCCAAACATTTGACATGTAGGCTGTTTCCAATTTTTCACTGCTACAAATAAAAGAGCTGTGAATTACATATATGTCATAAATGTAGATCTGGGTTTCCTAAAGTATGCATGCCCTGTCTGCTAAGAAGACTGTGAGAATTAGACATAGAACAAGGGACTTGAGAATGTGAATCTTTCAGAGTAGATTTTTGTGTAGCCTCCCAATCTGCTGCTGGTCAGGAAGAGTTGTGATATTCCATGTTTCAGTGATTCTCTCAAAGTCTGTTTCCAAATAGAGTATTTTCTTTTCCCATCTTTTTCTCTCTTTTTAAGGAATTCTTCTTTTGGAGTCAGTAATCCTTTGGAATGAAGGAGCCGTGGTTGTTTTGAAACGTAACAGGTGTCAAGGATTCTGGCACTAAACTGGAAAAAATATTGGCCCAACTAGAAGTGAACCTTTTGAAATTAAACATCTGGGTATTGCACCTTTGAGGGAAGGGGGTATGGGAAACAGGACAGAATAGGCAGGAAGTCAACAGGGCTCTAGTGTTCATACCTCAAAGCTGAGAGAGGAAAGTTGATGTGTAAGGGGGCCACAGGGGTGAGGGTGAAGCAGTGATTGGAATATGATATAGGGCCAGATGGGCAGAATGAGGCAGTGTAGAAAAGAATTATGAAAGGTAAAGATACTATGTATTTTGGACCCCACTCCTTTAACATTTGGGCTGGTTATGTTTCTATATCTGGGTTGTACTGGGGGGGAGACAGGAGGGGAGGGCAGGTACTCAGGATCTTGGAGGGATCTCAGGATCCTCCAATAAATTTAGTAATGAAATGAACCTTCGAGGTAATCTAGTCCAACATTCTAATTTTACAGATGAAGAAACAGGTCAGGGTGGTTAGGGGACTCTGCCAGCGTTAAAAATAGTAAGTAGTGGTGAGTCAGGGGTTGAATTTACCTCCTCATAACTCCAAATCCAACTCATACTCTTTCCACTTTAGCATACTGCTTCCCTTCATGATGACGAGATATAGCTGGTTTGAGTTCATCCCCAGAGAGAACTAGGCTTTGAGTACGAGATCCGTGAAGAGAGGAGAGAATGTCCATTCACCTGTCTCTTAAATGTTGGTCTCTTAGCTAGTAATGAAGCTTGTGACATGAGCCCAATGCATTGCCCTAGAAATTACTTCTGCAGAAAGTCATTTAACTCTGCTAGTTTCTAAAATCCATGATGAAGTGGCCAAATATGAAGAAATAAGAGAGTTTTTTAAAAGTAAACTTTATTTTTTAATGTGAATGGAAAAGGGTCTACTTGGCTCCAAGCCATTAGCCTTTTCCATTTTATTTTCATCATCTTATCAATTTTTTCCTTCTTTTCCCTCAGTCCATATCCCTATTCTTCCTCCTCCATTACCCAAAAACAGGAATATTTTTCATAAAATACAGTCTCACTGGACTGCTTCATTTTTTTTTTTTGTCTTGAGGAAAAACATTTAGTCTGGATTTTTCCACATCATGGGATTTATTAAATCAGACCTGCAGGGAATCAAGAGGCAATTTATACCAAGATAAACAGCCACAGCTCTTCTATCCTCTAAAGTGGTTGAGGTGAGGCAGCACACAATATGCCCCCATTCTCTGACATCCCACTGAAGTGCCCCCCCCAAAGGCACAGTGTTATTTTTTTAATGAAAGAAGCACTAGGAAAGGGGAATCATAGTAAATTTCAATGCAAATGAATATTATGTTCAATTCAACAGAAAACAAAAGGTTTGCAAAAATTACCCAACTAGGATCCATTTAGATTCCTAGTGTATTCCAAAAGTAACGTTTTGTCCTCATTTCCATGCCCTGGTGTTTTCTCCCACCTCCACCTCTGGTTCCATTATAGTAAACAGCTGTGTAGTTAGCCCAGGTAACCAAACTTGTCTTCTTGTAGTTCTAGTGAAACTGAATCCTAGTGCCATTTTCAGAAACAACAGCTGGGGCCAGGGACTGAGGACGCTATTAGGAGGGGGTTGTTACATTTTCTGAGCCCTAACGTCTCTACTCTAGCACTAGCTGGGAGGCACAAGTTCCTGTGCGCTGTAAATCCCCTTTCTGGGTCCCCTTGCCCTAGAGTGTGATACTGCCAGAGGGAGCAGATCTAGAGTTATGATTCAACTGGAATGTTCCCCATGCAGCTGCCCACACAGAACACCCAGGAAAGGAAAATGTGTAGGAGCAGGGATGTCCCCAGGCTCTTCCCAAGACTCAGAAATCTAAGGTAGTCCCTGTCCTTTTGGGAAACACTCTCATTATATAAGACACAGTTTGGCGAGTTCACAGCACTACAGCATCATCACTACTACCGGCCTCTTTTTGCTCTCCAGCACTTAACTCCATTCCTTACCTTGTTTTCTTCTTCATTGGGTTGCTTCTCTCTCTCTATTCCCAGAGCACCTTCCCTTTCTCTCAATGCTACGCTTTTCTGCATCACATGATACAGTTCCCAGGTCTACATCCTCACATGAATTTTGAGCATGCTCAAAGACTTTCTACTTAGGGAATCTTAGCATTCAGATAGTGAATCACCCTTATCATTAGGTCAGACCTTAGACCAAGTGATTTTGGGGGCTAAAACCTGTGAAAACTATAGACTCACTCTTCCAGTTTTCTTTTGTCAGCTCCTTTTCTTTAAAAGCCCAGACAACTTCATATTTAGTTAGCTCCTTCTCACATTCCCCTCCCCCCAAAGTGAGTACTCCTTATATCCAGGTAGGTCTATATTTCCTGAGGAAGACAAGAAAGTAGTTCACTTTCCCTGGTTAGATTGAATTAAGAGGCTTCTTTTCTCGGGGTGGGGGGGGGGTCTAGGATCACTTCTTAGGAAATGAGTTAGGATTAAGAGATACCTGGGACATTTCGAGATTCCTTGACATTCCACAGTTTAATCTCAGGATTAAACTCATCAAGGTTTCTGTGCCAGCTCCACGAGGAGTCAAGAGTCCTAATCAGCCAGATGCTCTAAGGCCAGTGTTCAGGGGAAGATGGTTGGTGCTCTGGGGATGACTGACTTTAGTGATGGGCTTTGTGCCCATCGGGCTCTTCTTGGCTTTGACCTCAGAGGACTTCCTCTAGTGTTATGTGACACCTTTCATGGTCTTGTGACTTTCCCAGGGTGCTAGGGGCATTGCAATAATAGAAAGAACCACCAACTGATTCAAAGAAAGGTTAAGTGGCTTAACCAGTGTCACAAAGCCATCCAGCATAGGATATATATTTAAACAACTTGGTAGTAGCAGAAAATCCTAAGAGTCAGATTCTAGAATTTTGGCGAGTTTTCCAATTTTCTCTTCTGAAGCATCATCCTAGTTTACTATTTCCTCCGCTGATTTTGCAGTAACAGAAGGGGAAACTGTAATGGAAACTACAAGAGGAAATTTAGCCTTCTTTGAGGGCTTCATCTCCCAGACTGCTGGTGTCTTCTCCACCTGAGCTGGGGGGAATGACTGAAAGCTGAACTGCTTTTTCCAGAACTTCTCCTTAGCTCCTATCTGTTTACCCTAGTTCCCCTTGTCTAGGCTCAGACTTCTAGGAAGGGTCAAAGAGAAGGATAGAGAATAGACCTGCCTCTCATCACACAGAAATATGCCTGTCCTTTGGACCACATTGCTCCTTGCCCCTACCCCCTAATCCTAGCACCTGCCCAGGATGGGTTATACTCTGATAAATCTTCTAAGACTAAAGTACTTTGAGGGTTTGGTTTATTTCAATGCCAACAAATTAAAGTCACCTACATAAATGAGCCAATAAAGGATGAGCAGGTATAGCCAGTGTTTCTATATCACCTTTTTTAGTGGAGACCTGAAGGCTCAGTGATGTTTCTCCAGAGGGAAACAGAGTTTGTAATATACTGGGAAGTGAGACTGTCACAGTTATCTCCAGAATAGAGATGGAAGAGGAAAGCTATAGTGCTCCAAATACACTTTGGGTCAGGAAGTCATGCTCTATGATAAAAATGGTATGAGATCTGTATGTTTACTTAGAATAGTGGTCTTCAAAATGAGGGCTAAGGCTTCTGGGGGAATCATGGTTTCCCTACATCACCCTCTCCATCAAAGGCAATCTTGGGTTTTGTCTGTAATACACACCTACACCGCCCCCCTTCAATATTCCTTCATTCTAGCTCCCTTCTTCCAGTTTGCAAGCTCCCAACCTATACCTTCCTGAGCTAGGTTTTAGTCTCTTAAAGGCAGCTGTAGCATAATTGTTATCTGGCAGATTCCACAGCTTCCCCCTCAGCTATCCCCTATCTCCCAGGTCATCTGGTGCCGCAGATCATTGGCTTGGCTCTAGGGTAGTGATTGGTAACAATTCTTTTCTCTTGCCTCTGGTCCATTTTGATGTTGGGTTTTTTTGGGGGGGTGGGGACAGGATGAGGTGGTATAGATGGGTTGCCACAGATGTCAGATCTCATTACATTATCTTCCCCTTCTCTCTACCCCCTTCCCCTCTGCTTGGCTACTCCTCTTAGGAGTTTTCCTGTCTGGGTACTGGCATCCTTCTAGTCATCCAAGTTCACAACCTTGGTCTCATCTTCAATTGCTCACATTCCCTCACTCCCCATATCCAATCAGTTGTCAAATCTTGTCATTTCTAATTCATCTAATGTCATCTCTCCCATCTGATCCATGTTTCTATTCACACAGTAACTACCTCAGTTCAGGCCCTCATTACCTCTCACTTGGGCTATTGTAATAGCCTCCTACTTAGTTTTCTTACTGCAAATCTCTCCCCACTCCAATCCATCCTTCACACAGCTGCCAGTGATTTTTCCTAAAGTTCAAGTCTGACCATATCACTTTTCTACTCAATAAATTCCAGCAATTTCCTATTTACTCTAGGACATAATATTATTTGATCTTTATTTCAAGCTTTTAATTTTTATTTTTATGTAAATTTTAGAATGTGTTTATTGGTACAGTAGTATATCCATGTAATTTATAAATAAGTAGATGCACACATATTAAGAGTATGTACTTTGGACACCACTGCCATAGGGGATTGTCTTCTCTTCCTTCAGCTGAAGTTGAGTTTTGGCCATGCAGGTGGTGGAGGTTATCTGGGGCCACTGATACTATGGTCTGAGGTGCTACTGATTGGTGAGAAAGACTTCCAGATACAAGAATGGAGGAAATTTGGATCCTGAAGCTAGAAAAGAGACAGGAGTCATGATAAGAGAAGATCCTGGGAACCAAGTCTGATAGCTATTGTGAATCTAACTGGATTGATAAGCTGAGGAAAGATTGAGTTCTAACAGTCTCCTTTGCTTTCCCTTGCTACTAACACCCTTCCCCCATTCCCTTCAATGAGCAAGACCATCCCCAAAGAGACAGAAGGGGGTAGCTAGAAGTAGATAGTACCATATAGGGGCAAGTATCATTTCCTTTCAAATTTGCTATGGTCACTAAACTACAACCTGGAAAAAACTCTGGAGCTACATATGGACTTTCAAACTCAGTGTTTTAATCATCTGAATGATGTTCTGTTCCATCATTGGTTTTAATTCTGGACCTAGTCAGCACTGCTCTTTGAAGTTACCGTCTCCTTAATGGGAGGGAGGAACAATCTAGGTATCTGCAGGCAGGCTAAGTACTGTCAGCGGCCTCCCATATGTTCCAGAGAGACCCTGATGAGACCACAAAGATGCTAGTTCATCTAACATTGAGTGTGCCCTGGTGTGTAACGTGGATATTTCCCCACACTTGATGGATAATTAACACTGAGACATGCTGTCTTTCTGTAGAATTAAGGAAAGTAACACTGGAACCACATGATTCAAAGGTACTAGGAAAGGAATCACACAAAAGATTTGATTAAGAATCACAACACATCTCATCCTGCTCTACCACTCAACCTCAGTTCTGTTTCCTTCTTCCATTTGTCTTTAGTGTACTTACTAGTCCTCTCTACTCCAAAGGGGCTCCAGGAGATAGAAAGGGAAAATGGCAGCTCAAAAGGGTCTTGTTTTCTCCTCCTCACGAGTAAAAATCTCCCCCCATTCTCTTGATCATCTTTGAGGTTTTTCACCAGGGCGATTGTCTCTTTGAGGATAAGGGAATGCCAACCACAATATATCACATTTATACAGTATGTTAAATTATGATTTCCAAAGACTTGTCCCTCCAGCCTATGGGACAGGTAGCACAAGGAGTTTTAATCTCTTTTTATTCTTATCTGATGCTTAGAGAAATTAAATGACTTGGCCAAGTTCACACAGTAAAATGGAAAGGCTGGGACTGGGCTGCAAACCCAAACCTTCTGTAGATCTTTGTATCTTTCAATTTAATATTTTTTGCTGATACATTTTTTTTGTTTCTCCACTGCACCAAGCTGCCTCTCATGGGTCCCATTGATGATTGTCTGAGTCCTTATAGGCCCAGTTGTCACATAAAAGTACATCATTAGGTGCTTGTCTATTAGATGTCCTTTGTGCTAACCTTGCAGCTCAGGAGTTAATGTGTCTCTGTTTACCAGCATCACACACTTTTATGAGGATAATAGAAAGAAAAGCAAAATAGTGAGGTTGTAGCTATGGTAATTCTTTTGGATTGTGGGTGTATCCTGCCAGACTGGAAGCTCCCCATTGTGCTTGATGACCACACTAGGATGTTTTGTAATGTTACAGTGGATAGGCCAGGAAAACAAGGCCTTGGAAACTCTCCCCACCCTAACTCACGTAGAATACTGGAGGCAGTAGTGTCTTCCTTGAAGGGTTGTTGTTTTTTTCTTGATAGTATTTTATTTTATTTTTCCAATTACATGTAAAGATAGTTTTCCAAATTTATTTTTGTAAAATTTTGAGTTCCAATTTTTTTTTCCTTTCTTCCTTTCCCTCCCCCTGTCCCCAAAATAGCATGCAATCTGATGTAGGTTATACATGTACAACCATGTTAAATATATTTCCACATTAGTTATGTTGTGAAGGAAGAATGAAAACAAAAGAGGAAAACAAGAAGAAAGTAAAAACAAAAACAAAAAAAACAAACCCAAAAAGTGAAAATATTCTGCTTTGATCTGCATTCAAACTCCATAGTTTTCTCTCAGGATGTGGTTAACATTTTCCATCCTGAGTCTTTTAGAATTGTCTTGGATCACTGTATTGCTAAGAAGAGCTAAGTCTATCATAGGTAATCATCACTCAATGTGACTGTTGCTGGGTTCAATGTTCTCCCCTCACAGGGAGACTCAGATGTGAGATGTGAGACTCAGATGAGATAATACAGTGCTTAGCACAGTGGCACATAGTAATGCCAGAGAAGGGAAGCTGTAGTTTAGTGAACATAGCATAAGCATGTGCCTATTTTTTCCTTTCCACAACCCTGCCCTATACCTTCACCCACCTGCCATAAATCAACTGTTAGATGGGGTGGGCAATATCTGACATGGACTCCCATGGATTGCTACTGAAGGTAACCAAAGAGAACTGCCTAAAGCTAGGAAGTCCAAAGAACCAAGTATATTCTTCTTGGTTGATAATCCCTCAGAGTTAGGGGACCCAGGGTATGCCCTGTTTGAGTAACCAATCAGGATCAGAAGTCTCTGGGCTAACATTATGGTGTCCCCCAAGTCCACCCCTTGGGAGAGTAATGTCAATGCTTTGGCTATAGCAAGGTCAAGTTAAGACTTGCTGTTTTCCCATCTCTTACTAATACTTCATTACCAGGAAGAAGGGTTGGTAGGAGGAAGGGATGTCTGGGGGGGGGGGGGCAACCGTTGGCTTATCAATGAGTTTATTTGTGTTGTTCTGGTGTTTCTTCAATAGTGAGAACTCCAGACTACTAAGGCATGAGGCAAGAAGGGCATGACTAGGGACAGTTACTCTGCAGCAAAATTATCTTCACTAATAGGAAACTTTGTTGTTCTTTAAACCGTGATTACTTAATTAAACACTACATTTGAGCTTCTTTCATAACAGAGACTACATGAAGGTTTGGGGAAGAGGGGAAGGACTGGATGTCTTGAGCAGCATATGGTTTCACCCTAGGTCATAAAGATATAAAGGTATATCTCTTAACACACAGGACTTTGTACTCTTTGGCCACTTGACAACAGAACACGGATACACGGTCTTGCCTCCAGGAAAGATATGCTAACAGAGACAAGATTGACTTTCATGGGAACAACACTGCTTATTGAGAGGGGAGGTAAAGGCAATTTGTAGATTGTATCTCAGCATAGAGAAAGCTTCTTAGAGGGTCTGGGTGTAGGTAGGGATAGGCTCTAAAGTGAGAGCTAGAAGGATCTTGAGGGATATATTAATGCCAATAATTTCCCTCCCATTCCCTCCTACCCCAGGTGACACACCTTCTGGCTAAGAGATTTTGCCTCAAAATCACTGAAACTTCTAGAAGTATTTATTGAATACTAACTAATTAAGCGTTTTTATCCGATGGTAATTGTTTAGAGCATGGGCTTTATCTTAGGAAAGAATAGGAAGAGCACCATTGTTGGTTGATGGAGAGGAAAAAGCCCAAACCTTCATGAAGGTGTAAGGTTTTCAGTCATGCATATTGCATATAGAAAGAGAACCTTGATTTAATTCTTGTCACTTGACCAGCCCCAGTATTACTCCAGGGTGGGACCAGAGAACTTGGATTAACTTTGGTCACAGCTCCCTTAGCTCTAAAATACTATAGCTGGTCTGTCCCATAAGGATACTTGTTTCCACTTAGACTCTAGGCCAAGGCTGTTTGACCTTTAAGAGCTTAGCTCCGCAGTGGGATCTAGATAACCTAAGGCCTCTTGCACTGAGTGGGGACTTCTGAGAGATAGAAAGGGAGGGAATTGGGTAGAGAGATGGAGAGAAACAATTCTCATGGGATTTTCTCATCCCAGCTCCTGAGTCCTAGTTTCCCCAGGAGTTCTGTGGTTGGATTTGAGATGGAACCTATATTAGTGAGGAACAGTATAGCTATAAACACTCTCCTGAAACAGCAGGATAAAGTAGAATTTAAACACCTAAATCCACTGGGCCCAGATCATGTAACTCCTCCTACTGTAAAAGGACTACTTAGAGCATCCTAGATCTAGGGCATTAAGCAGCAACAAATTCTGGGAAACAAGTTGCTCTTTAGAATTGTCCAGTGTCCCTGCTTTTTTTTTCCATCAGCAGGAATAACTGATAATTGATTATAACACTATATCCATAGCTTCTTAAATACTTTTCTCTATCCAGTTTCAGAGCCAGGGACAGAACTTCTTGTTCAAATACTTAGGCACTTATATAAACATTTGATAAAATCTAAACAACTATAATAAAAAGCCTAACACAAATGAAGGAGCTGAGGCCTCAACCTCTGATCTGAAAATAAACACCAAGTCTCAAAATTTTAAATTTAAAGTGGAAATAGAGATAAAAAGGCATTTAGTTTCTTCTCCTGAGAACTGCAAACAAAAAATGGGTGGCAGAAAACAATGTAACTCAGGCATCACTGTTTCAAATGAGCACTTTGTCATTAAAAAATTAAATAGGCTCAATTGCTTTTTACTTCATATTGGAAATATTTACTTAGCTTGTACATACATTGCTCTGTGGACAGAAAGATAATCACTCTTTACTAAAGTATTCTAAACAAAAGGTTTCACAAACCTCAACTCAGTCATTACATATTTTATTTTCATATTGGTTGCTCTAGTTTTACAAAGCAAGAGGAAGTTCTGCAAGAAAACAAAACACTATAGGATTAACATTTAAATCTAGTTTTTATCACTATATAACCAACTAGAGGCCTCTTATGGCACTTGAGGGACAGCCACTTGATTTCCCCCCCAAACAACAGCACCACGCTATTTTGGAATAAATGTTGCTTTGGGATTTTTTAAGAAGTCCTACTAAAATACTCACCACAGGAGAGATCCTAGAGAGGTGGCGACTGTATATCCAACTTTCTCGATTTCTCTGGAGTCTCAGGTAATGCAGGGATTCAGGGCAAAGCTGATTTCAGCAAACAACTTCTGTCCCTGGCGTTTCCCCAAAAGAAGCTCCTGGCGTCACTGCTCTCATACTTCGGATCAGAGGTACAAGGTTCAGTCACCCGAGCGGGGCAGCAAGGCAGGCGCTGCTGGAGCCCTTGAACCTCAGGCACCAAGGACTTGCCTGAGAGAAGGATGGAGGAGGGAGGTGCCCGGGCGGGATCGAGCCCGGGGTGGTGGTCGAAAGACCTTTTCATGTCAAGCTCAGAAGAGGCTCTGGGCATGGTAGGGGTTGAGGGTTAAACCTCCCCTCCATCCCCCAAATTTCAGTGTCGGGGGACTAGTTCTCCCCAGGCTCCTCCCACCCCTCCCCGCTTAGGGACAAAATTGGGACTTAAATCTATGGGAAAAGAAGTAGAGGCGAGACGGCTCGTCAGAGTTTGGGCACGGGGAGGGCTCCAGTGATGCGCGTATTGATTCCTCTAGACCAGGGCTCCCAGGTTCTGCGCCCTGGAGCTGACGGTGTCTGGAGGGAGAGGGCACCGGCCCGTGAGGGAGCAGTTTGAGGCCAGGAGCAGTTAGTTAGACGGCGAGGCCCAGGGGAGAGGAAAGGGGCGGGTGGCTGTGGTTGAAGCAGGCATCCATGTCTCGCCAGCCCAGTTACCTATCGCTTGGAAGGAGAGTTGGGCATCTAAACGCCACCTGGCGGCCGCAGAGGCGCAGACTAGGCGGGCGGGAGTGAGCTGTCCAAAGCAGCACCCATTCCAGCCTCTTAGATCGTGGTACTCTCAGCTGAGTCTCCCAGGAGGCGGAGACGCATCTTTCATTGGCATCTCTCGACTAAGTGGTGGGTGCGGCAGAGAGAGCTTGACAACTCCCGGTGAGCAGTAGTACAGGGTTTAGGGGAATGTGTGTGGGGTTTTGTTTTTTGCCAAGGAATGGGGATGAGGTGGGGAAGGGGTCTAGACCTGTGATTTCACAGGTGTGGGGAACGACTAGAAGGGAGATTTTGAGATGCAGCTGGACATCTTTTTTGTTATTTACATTCTTGGAAAGTTGATTGGGGCACCTCGAATGACTTACCCATAATCACAGAGCTAGTACTTGTCAGAGGAAGGACTTGAATCCAGGTCTTTCTGAATGGATAGGATTAGTCCTCTCTCTGTCTCTCAACTATGCCAGATGCATTTTAGGGGAATAGGCAGATGCTAAAGATGGAATTTTCTGAACTGCCTAGGAAAACATCTAAGGCAGGATAAACGGGTACTATTTGTGTTTGAAATTAGGGGACCTAGAAAGAAGGCTTCCCTCAAAAAAAACTCATTCATTGAAGTCTCTAGTGTGTTGTATTATCTAATCTTCACTCTCTTCCTATTTCAATATCATACTAGGCCTCCAAGAATCAGGGAAGGGGAGGGAGGGGGAAGAACAGGCAATTGCATGATTACACTCCCTTCACAGTTTAGCTTTAGTAGGAAGTTTTAGGAGGAAGCAGAGATCACGATCAACTTGATTGATTCGATGTGGCAGAGAAAGCCATTTAGGGTAGATGCATGGAAAAACTACCTAAAACTAGAACTGTCTAAAAATAGAATAGGGTGCCTTGGGAGGTGGCAGTTTTCCCCTTGATGGAGGCCAAATGAACATTTATCAAAGATGTTGCTGAGGAGCTATCCTTGTTCAGTTATAAATTCGACTAGATAACCTTCGAGGTTCTTTCCAACTCTAAGCTATGATTCTGATTCAGAGATGCCCTGTGGTGAACTTTAACCCTGATCAACATATTTTGAGTGTTTGAGGAGTCAAGGTTAGCTCAGTGTAGGTCCAAAACAAGTAGGTGGTAAAACTAGGTTTTTTTGTTCAAATGATTTACCAAGGAGCCCTTAGAACCAAGATTGGAGGAGCAGCTATTCATTTATTCCACTGTATTTTGCTAGCACCTATGTACATCTCACTAGTAAACTCTGTGGAGAGCACAGATAATTTGTTCTCCAAGAGCTTACAATCTTATTGGGGAAAGTAACACATATGCATGTACACATTATACAATAAGAAGTAACAGTAAGATAGTATGCAACTAAATGTCAAAATGAGTGGTCTGTGGTTAGTTCCAATTTCCAAGTTCAGAGAAGTAAGGTGAGCAGGAGTGGTTAGGGGAAGTTCTGTGAAAGAAGAGAGCTTTAAACTGCATATTAAAGGACAAGAAAGATGTGGATGGATGGAAAACATATCCTGGTTGGTGGAAATTGATCTTGGCTAGAATTGAGAATTGTGCTTAAAGTTGGAGTGGACATCAGATCATAAGAGGATAATTAAGAGAGAGTAACATGATTAAAATGGTGGTTTGGTAGTCTGACATTAGATGGGGATACCTGTAAGAAAGCTATTATAATAACATGGGACCAGTGAGGATGGCAAGAGAAAGGAAGGCATGGATGAGGAAAAGTTGTTGCTCAGGGACTTGCAGCAGGGACATGAGACAGAACAGCACCTTGGATGGGTGCCACTTATGAAGCTAAAGACAAATCTATGCCAAAAACACTGGGTGGGGAACAATCAATGGTGGGGAGGGGGAACAGCAAGGGTAAGGAACTAGGAGGCCCTAGATGCAAAGAAGAAACAGAATAGGGACAACTGGTGGGAGATGCAATATCCTGATCCTGAGACTGTTTATGGAAAAATAACAAGTGCTGAGGTCAGCAGCCTGGAGTCATTCAAAAGGAGATTCTAAAGTATACTGGTTCTGAAGAGACAAGTGGGTAACCCTCTAGTGGAGAAGTCCCAACAGCAGCGCCATCTGGGGCTTGGCCAGCAGGGGGAGCAAGTACTTCAGTGACATCTGTCCCACCTGTGCAGGGATACCTGGGCGAGACAGGACTCACTCCAGAGTAGAAGCCACAAGTTTGGGCTTAAGATTTTCTCGGCTCCTCCCCTCAGGTTTCTTCCTTAATGGGATTCCAGGCTAGAGAGCTCAGGGAAGAGCATCCAATTCAGGTCACTGCTTTGGGGAGAAACTGATTCTAGTTGAAAGTGAAATTTTCAAGTGTTCTCTCCTGCTAGGATGCTGCTACCTTCTCTCTTAGAATGGAAGCTCCTGCTATAATTCATACTTTGCTGGGATTGAAATATACCTCTGCTTTTTCTAGCTTTGCTAGGGAAAGCCATCTTTATCTTCTACACTGTTGAACAGCCCAGAAAAACTATATATAAAGGGAAGGTGGGGGGAGGTAGAAGGAGGCAAAGGAAGGAACAAGCATTCATTGAACACCTATTCCAGGCATTAAGTACTTTACAAATATCATCCCATTGGATCCTCACAACAATCCACTTTATAGTGGAGGAAACTGGGGCCTAAAGAGGTTAAGTGACTTACCCAGGTCACACAGCTAGTAAGTATCTAAGCTGGATTTGAATTCAGGTTTTCCTAACTCCAGGTCTAGTGTTCTATCCACTGCATCAATGGGCTGCCTTTTGACATAAGGCATACAGTTATACCCATATGCCCCTATGCAGCTAAGCCTGGGCCACAATATCAGCTTCTATAAGGTCTATTCTCACATCTTCAAATCTGGTTCCATAAAGTGTCACAATATGAGGCCTTTAAAATTCTAGGGGATTAGGGCAGCTAGGTGGTGCAGAGGATAGGATGCCAGGCCTGGAGTCAGAAGAATCTGAGTTCAAATCTTGTTTCAGACACTTATGAGGTGTGTGAACTTGGATGAGTCACTTGACCTTGTTTGCTTCAGTTTTCTCATTTATAAAATGAGCTGGGGCAAACTACAGCATTTTCTTTGCCAAGAAAACCGTAAATGGGATCATGAAGAGTCAGAAGCGAGCCTTGGGATTAGAGGCTCTGAGAATGCCCAAGAAGCGGCATACTGTAGTGCAGTGGTTCTATATCCCTCTTTTAAGGAGTCTATGAGGTCAAAGCTATTTTCATAATAACACCAGGATGTTTTCATTTCTAATGCGGCAAATATAGATATAACTCACATAAACAAAAGCTCTTTGGGGCCAGTCCTCAATAATATTTAAGAGTATAAAAAGGTATGGAAACCAAAAGTTTAGAACTACTGTTGTAGTAGAAGGGGTCTTGAGTCGGGAGTCAAGATACCTGGGTTCTGCTTCCTTTTCCTGTCACTTACTAGCTGATTGGTTTCTGGCAAGTCACTTTATTTTTCTGGGCTCTCATGTCCTCATTTGTAAAATGAAATAGGTTGGACTAGGTGACTGCCAAGTGCCTTTCCAGATCAAGAATTCTATGGGGCTATAAGACTCTTGCACAGAAGGGACAGACAGAAAAATATAAAGGAGTATAGAAAGACTGAACACATCACTGGCCAGGGTCCAACATCATCTGAGGTGGCAATGGGAAAAGCAGTAGTAGTCCTGGAAGTCAGAACAGTGAGAAAAGCAGAGAGAAGTAAATGGTAGTGGTGGAAGAAGGGCAAACACAGTAACGGCAAGTAAAACTTCAGGTTGCAGGTAAAAGGGAAATGCCCTGGTGAGTGCCAGGAGCCCCTATATGTCACATTCAGTGCTGGACGATCAGAAAGCTAAAAGCTATTCATTTCAGCTCCATTAAGAAATGGAGGATAGTCACAGATCCATAACCAAACACCTAAAGAGGATATTTGCATGGGAAGTAGTGGCAAGCATGCTAGTATGAGTGCCTGGAAGTTAAGAAAGGGCCTTATTATGTTCAACTGCAAAACTGTTTTCTGAAGGAAGAAAAGGAATTTTCATGAAGCAGGATGTTCAAAATGAGAAGAGAACTCTAAGGGAAACAATCTGTAGAAAGATGTAAGAAGGGAAGGGGAAGGGTGGAGAAGATAAACATTTATATAGTACCTATTATGTGCCAGGCATTGTGCTAAATACTTGACAAATATAATTTCATTTGATTCTCACAACTACCCTGTGAGGTAGGTGCTTTAAAGTTGAGGAAACTGAGGCAAAGAGAGGTTAAATGAATTACTCAGGATCACATAGCTAGTAAATATCGGAGGCTGGATTTGAACTCAGGTCTTCCTGATTCCAGGCTCTGTGCCCTATCCACTGTACCACCTCACAGTCTAAGGAGGTAGGGATCAACTCTTTCAACCCTGCACATTGAACTGCATTAGACTCAGGTAACTGCCCATGCACCTGGCCACCGCCTCATCTCTTCCACACATACCTTTCATTTTCTTACCCTTCCTCTTTCTTGCCCCTTCCCTCAAGGAAATTTCTTACTGAGCTTCCCATTTGCTCCCAGCCTGAACGAAATAGGTTGCGGGAGCCCTCATTCATCCAAAAGGGTTTTCTTTTGTCTTCTCATGGTTCCTAGGCATCTTGAAGAATAGGTTGAACAATCACTTTGCATGAAGAAGCAGAGATACCTAACCGAGAAAGCAAGCAGGTGCTTAGAACTAGCTCCATTCCTAATCAGTTGTGTGACCTCAAGCAAGAGACTTCCTCCTGTCTAAGTCTCCTCATATATAAAATGTCCAATCTATCTAAAAAGGTTAGTATGAGGTTAATATATGAAAATAAAAATAAGATGAAAATATTTTTAAAAATGAAAATGACACAAACTCAATAACTTTTACTTCTGCCCTATTCCCACAAAATGCCAATTTGAGTAGGCAGAATAATGTATGATATTAGAAAAATGTCCTCCCATCCCCTCATTCTCCATTACTGGTCTCTATTTTCTTCTCAAACTGCCTTATTCATTCTACCTACGGGTTCACAATACTGCAGAGCCCTAAGGTACCAATTCTGCTTTCTGCTACCTCAATTTCCATACCCAGCACAGATAACATTCTAGAATTAGTGGGAGTGAAAGAGGCCTAAGCAGGCTCCTTCTTCTTCATCCTCTCTCTGGCCTCTCTGCATTTATCGCTAGTAGATCACTGGAAGCCATGACAAGTCCTCTGAATCTGCTAAACAGGCAAAAGGCAAACATTTATCTTAAATATAATGGAGCAGATGAAACGTGGTTCTCAGAAGCTCAGACTTGTAACTATTGGGCTAAAGGCCAATCTAGAGCTGGAGAAGGACCAGGTCTGGCTCCCTTTAAGTCCCAACAAATTCTTGTGGGATGTTGCAATTACTTGTGACAATCCCTCTCTTAAACTGAGACTTTGATTTTTAGATTTAAGAATTCAAAAATCAGTGGTTGCCTGGGTGGCATATAACTTCAGACGGTGAAAAAAACAGATACACTATTTTGTAGCAGCTCATGTTGGGTTTGGGAATGCTAATCTCTAGGAATCATTTACTCTAATTTTGTTTGTGTTACTATAACTTTTCAATCACTGTAGCAGATTTCCTGTTCCTAAAATCTGTTAAATATTCTGTAGTGGCTCATTCTGTCCTTTGATAATCAAATGTCTAAGGATTATTTTCTATAATAGTCTTACGTTTTAGTAACTTTCCAATCCCTCTAGTATATTCCATAGTACCAATCCTGAAATCCTATCCACTGGACATGCTGTAGCAGCAGGTGAAATAGACTTAAATATCATGCAGAATATTTTAGTAGTGATTTACACTGGCTTGGCACCAAGGAAAACTTGAGGACTGAAGGAGGCAGACATAGCCAGAGTTGACTAAATGTGGATATAGGAGGAGTATAGTCTAGGGATGACAAGAGGCAAGGCTGGGGTTCTAGCCCATTCCTATAGCCAATACTTTGACAGGCTTTGGACAAATCTCTTAACTTCACTGACTTCTCATGTTGACAACTTAACCTAATAGGGACATGGTAAAGATTCCAGATCAAGCTAAAGAACAGTACTGTGAGATCTCCACCAGTGTAGATATAAACATCCTAACTTTGGGCCCCAATCCATAAAATTATTCATCAGATCTATACATTTAGGCTCTCTATAGACTCCAGCCCTTGTCCTGTCCTATCATTCCTTGATAATTCCCTGATGGACACACTTAGGCAGCAGCTACATCTAGAAATGGATGAGCAAGAAGTATAGCATCCTTGAGTCAACAGTGTATTTCTTCAGCATTAAATACTGAGCCTTGGTCATAACACCATGTCCCTCCAGCAATACTACACACTAGTCAGAGTGCCAGGATTGAAAAGAAAACCTAATAACACAATGCCCTGACCACAATACCAGGTCTGATAATACCACTGTGCCCACAGAAGTCTTAGCCCTAGCGGTGCCAATATGCTAGCTAGACAAATACAATGACCTTGACACAAAGCATTTGTGTCTCCATGTTAGTAAAAAATGCTTGTGAATGTTTTTTATGTCCATAAGGTAACAATGAAGAGCATGAGTTTGATGTTCCCAATGGCTTTAGCCCTCTGCCTTAACTCTAGGTCTCAGGTCAGTGAATTTCCCAAATAACAGCATGCCTAAAGGTTGAGCCATAGTTGATGGTGGTCAAGAATGGCAATAGAGATTATTGGACACACTTTATAACTCATGTCAGTAATCAAAGCACTCAGTAATTGTTGGGAAGCCTCAGTTAAATTTTTGCCTCTGGTAGATAAAGCTGAGGCACAGAATCACCATTAGAGACACTACTTTCCAATGCCCTACAAACTTTCTCACTCCTATCCCATTCAATCTAGCTGTGGCATCAAGCTGGCATAATCAGAAGAGTATATGGAATGTGGTAAGAAACAGAACATAGAGGAGGAGATCTAGAATAGGTAGATTAATTCCTTTATACTTAAATGAATCTGTAATCACATTATTGTGGGTCTTTCATTGGGATAGAACATAACCCTCTCATCTTGTGTAATTCTCACCCATGTTTTTCTAAATCTTTCATGGAACATCCATGTAATGTACTGGAGAGTTTTTACTTGTTTTTTCCTTTTCCCTAGATGCAATCCAATTCAGACATTTATTAAACATCTATGTGTAAAATTTTGTGCTTGCTCCCAAGGATATAAAAACAAAAATGAAACTTCCCCTATTGAGGAATACATTCTATAGAATGGGGAATACTAGATATCCTGGGAACTAGTTGCTCCTGAGAATTTGGAACAGTCTCTACTAAGCCGTACACAGAATGATAGAAATAAAATTTGCAGATCCCCTAAGCAAAGACACATGGCCAACTGTTCAACCTTGAACAAAAATTGTATTCATAGGACATGGCAATGCAAAGAACCAATGAGATGTAGAGTTAAAGAACGTTAGCTAGATGGGACCATAGAAATTATTTAGTCTGATCTCCATTTTGAGGAAATGAGCTCAGAAAAATTAAGCGACTTGATCAAGGTGATACGGCAAGTTAGTAGCACATACAGGACTAGAAACCAGATTTCCTGATTCCCAATTCTGTACTCTTTTCACTGTATGCTTTATTGTTCTCTAGAAGAAATAAGCATCAGAGTCAAAGAAATTGGAAGGATGGGGAAGAGATCTAAAGAAATAATACTAAAGGAAGGAATCTTCTCAGATTAAATGTGGATCTGGTTGCTATGAGGGATATGTGATCCAACTTGGAAGCAAGAGAATAAAAAGGAACTTTTGGAGGGATGTTCCAACTATAAATGACCTGTCTTCAAAAGTGGGAAAGTCATAAGTCATGCTAGAGGTAAATTTTCTCTCTATTTTCTATAAGCCCGAGGGTCTGGACAGAGTGTCTCAAAAAACAAACAACCAAAAGTCATATTTATTAAGGAAGATATCTCAGAAGGAATTAATGATTATATAGAGCCAAGAAAGGTTGAAGACAGAATAGTAAGATAAGAGCACAGCCAACTTTTCTAGTTCCCTTTATTAATGAGGGAGACACTCAAGTCAGAACAGATGACAAACTAGGTTTGAAAATTGAGATTTTAAGCCTTCATTCAAACACAGGCAATAGATCACAAAATAAATAGTAGTGTGCTATGCAGTGGGAAATATTATGGCATTAGAAATATATACATTTAAAATAAGCCATTAAAAAGTGCCCTGTATTATTGTACCCTCTCAACATTATAATCTAAGCAACTGCCTTCCTCATCTACACCTAATTCTGGTGTTCTAAATTAAGGATATGGGGCAGCTAGGTGGTGCAGTGGATACAGCACTGGGCTTGAAGTCAGGAAGACTCATCTTCCTGAGTTCAAATCTGACCTCAGGCACTTATTAGCTGTGTGACCCTAGACAAGTCATTTAACCCTGTTTACTTCAGTTTCTTCATCTGTAAAATGAGCTGAAGAGGTATCTCTGCCAAGAAAACCTCATATGGGGTCACAAATAATCAGACACAAACGTAAAACAACCAAACAAGAACAAATAAGGATAACACACTTCCTGGTCTCTCCACAGAATAACCAACTGTCTTTCTACCTCCATGGAAGTGATGGTTTGAATAAGATAAATTATATCAATGTACCAATCTAGCACAAATGGTGATCATACCTAGGTGAAATGGCAAGTAGCTGGTTTCAAAACTAGAGCCAACTTCCAGGAAAAAAGGGAAGTGACCTCCAGTTTTCCCAGGGTCATCAGGTAGACCCTCAATCCTGCAACAGAAGCAGGTACTCTAACTCTAACCTAGTCTAACAAATATCTTTGGTGTATTATTTTATCTCTAGCAATTAAAATCTCCTTATAGAAAGTTTTCTGAATCTAGGTGACAACTCTTGTCAAAGCTACAAACTGAGCAACCTATCCACAAGACGTAGTCACAAGGAATTTCAGTGATTAAGACAGCTTGAACTCCTGCAGCATCTCAACAATCTTCCAGTAGATGAGTTTACCTCCAGAAGCACAGCATAGTCCCATAGTCCTTTACTCCAGAAGTACAAATTATTATCTAGCTCTTGTAAAACAGAATCATTTGCTAATACTAATTCCTGCTACCTTAAAAATCTACAGGGTATATTTTTAACAAATCTTGACCTTTAATAATGTTATAGCCTTATCCTTTCTGCTGTGACAGAGAGCAAAGTTTATGAAGTCATATGTATCCAATAAGGAATTGATTCCCCTTGCAGGAATGGGTTCATAGTTTTTAAAGAGATAAACCCTTCCATCTCTATCAAGAAATTGCAGAAGCCTCAAATTAGAGGAGACAGGAATGATAAAACAATATGAAAGCAAATTCTACACAATACAAAATCAGTCCAGTGAATAAAGGGTATGAAATGCACTTAGGTTGGAATCAAAAAAAAATGAAGCAAATAGAGAACTTAGAAATAAGATGAAATTTGAGGTCTCCAATTCAATGTATTCAAAAGGGTTCCCTAAAATTTTTTGCTGATAAATTGAGTTCTGGAAAAAATAATCATTTGCCAATAAATATCCCTCTCCTCTGGAAAAAAAATACTTTCATTACCTTTGATTAAAAATAAATGCAATGCAGAGGTAATATAGTTAAAGGCACAGAGCCACTCTATACCTCAGTTTCCACCTTTATCTTACCTCCTTTCCCCATTCAGCTGTAGTTTTCAGAGGGTATTTGAAAATACTTTTCAAGGAAAAGTCCCTAGAAACTTGGAAGCTCAGTGTTTTTATTAGGAAGTCATCTCATTGATGAGTTGGCTTGAAATCCTCAAACTCCATCTTCTGCCTTAGCACAGCTCTACTATTTGTGTCCACAATCCACAGTCCTAAACTTATCCTGGAATCTAAATTTCTTTTAAATTCAGCTGAGCCCAGGAACTTAGACTCTTCCCCTTTAGAAAAAGATCAGGGAAGGAAATTTTTCTTACTCTCAGGAATCCAGGAGTTTCAGATGCCCACTACTAACACATCTCGTTGGATCATTCTCATCTTATAGAGTGGGGGAAATGGAGCACAGAGAGGATTAGGTGTAGCAATGAGTGGAGGAGCCAGAATAGGCAACAATTGTCCTTATCATTTTTATACTTGGTCACTCCATCATCCAATCATTCCTAGAACTGTGTTGCTCCTATCCTCTAACAGTCTGTTGTCCTCTCCCTTAACACTCCCCACCTCCAAGCCTTTGATCATTTATTTGGTTGAGGAACAGCCCCAGTAACTGAGGCCAGTTTGTAATAATAGTGTTGGAGTTTTGTGAGGGTACAATCTCATCTCCCTAGACCTGACATCAAGGATAAAACAACTCTGCCTCTAAAATTCCTACCCCCTTATCCTCTCCTACCAAAAAGCAGTTTCCTGGCTAAATACTGACTTAATGACATTTGATTTGGGCATCATCTCCAGCTTCCAGAATCCCATTTAGCCACTCCCTAAGAAAGCAGTAAACTGGAATTTGCCTAATGGTCACTTCAGGAGATAAACCGAACCTAAACCAGCAGTACCAGGGCTGTAAGCATCTTTGTGGTGAAGACCACTGGAATTTGTGTCTCTCAGACCATTGGGTTTGGAAGGATGCAGGCTAGGTGCCTGTTCTACTCTCCCTGAAAGAACTTGGAAGAAAAAACATGAAAAGAAGTTAGAAAATGAAGAAATATTACATCAAGGTAAGGGTTAACTTACTTCCAGGGTCATCATCTTGGAAGGACCAGGGCACACAGGCCATATCAAATGTCAGTGAAAACATCAACATTTAAGACCAAGATACTGGAAAGGATTCAACCTGGTGGTAGACTCCAGAATGCCAGGAACAAGCACCAACCTTGTTCGTGAATCTGGAAATACACTTCTCTCCTTGTCCTCCTAAATTTCAAAAAGGAATTAGTTGTTTATATCAAAGGAATTCACCAGGCCATTTCCAGACTCTGTTTCCAGGAGCATAATCTTAATTCTTTTAGGACCAAATTCCCTCTTCTAGGAGGGTCATGTGGTTTTCCTCAATGAGAAGCTAACTTCAGGTCTTCAGGATTGGCCCAAGGCCTGGCTTGAGGGAAAAGAGAAAGAATATAGTGCGTGAGGTGGGGTGGGGGGGTGGGAGTGGGGTGGAGTGTAAACCCTATCCTGAGCCAAAAGGTTCTAGCTACATCCCACACATTTCATCAGAAGGAAATAAAGAATAGACCAGAAGACAAAGGTAAAGTATGTTGGATCTCCCCACGCTAAGCCTTTTCACTTGCTGTCCCCTCAGGCTTGGAATGCTCCCGTTCCTCATCTTTGCCTCCTGGCCTCCTCAAGACCCAGTTCAAATATCACCTCCTACAGAGGCCCACTCTGACCACATTTCCCATGTGCCTTCTGTTTGGTATTATTTGCCATTTATACTGTCTATATCTAGTTTATATACTTAGTTGTCTGTGTGTTGTCTCCCCCATTAGAAATGATCTCCTTAAGGAGTGAGCCGGATTTTGCCTTTCTCTATCCCCAGCACTTAACACAGTATCCTAATTATCAGATCTAATGGCCTTTTCTCAATCCTCATCCTTCTTGGTTTCTTTGAAGTCTTTGACACCCTTTTTTTCTGTCTAAATTTTCATGACTGCTCTTTCCTAGTTCTCCCTCTACCTGTCTGCTCTTTCTCAGTTCCTTTTGTTGATATTCATGTAGATCATGCCTGTTAACTGTGGGTATCCCCCAAGGTTTGATCCTGGGCCCTCTCCTCTATACTGTTTTATATGGTGTTCTCATCAGTTCCCATGGATTCAACTCTCATCTCTCTGTGGAAGATTTATAAATTTATTTGTCGACCTGTGCCCCTTCTCTTGACCTCCAGTCTTGAATCTCCAACTGCCTATTGTCCGTTTCAAGCTGGATGTCTCATAGACATTTTAAAATCAACTTGTATAAAACTGAACTTGTCTTTTCCCCAAAATCTTCCTCTCTTCATAACTTCCCTATTATTATGGACTATAACCACTACTCCCCCAGTCACCTAGTGTCACCCCCAATGTCTCACTCTTCCTTTCACTCCTCTGTATTCAATCAATTGTCCTCTTTACCTTTGTAACATCTCTCCTACATGTCTCTCTTCTCTCCCTGACACTGCTACCATATTCTCTCAATTACTCTGCAAATCCAGTGACACTCACCTCCTTGCTCATTCTCAAAATACTTAATCCTGGGTATTTTCAATTGTTATCCCCCAGGCAACTACGTAGTATAGTGGATAGAGCTCGGGGCCTAGTGCTAGGAAGGTCTGAGTTCAGATCTACCCTCAGACACCTGGGTATGACACCTCAGTTTCCTCAACTGTAAAATGAAGCTAATAAATAGCACTTATCTCACAAAGTTGTTGTGAGAATCACATAAGATATTTATAAAGTGCTTGGCGCATAGTAGGTGATATATAAATCAATGTTCTCTTCCCTTTCCCCATGCCTGGAACTTTTTTTCCATCTCCTAATTTCCTTGGCTTCCTTCAAGTCTCAGCCAAAGTTCTTCTATAAGAAATCTTTATTCATTCTCCTTAATGCTTGTATCTTCTCTGTTTATTTCCAGTTTATCCCATATATATTTTATTTGTACAGTTGTTTGCATATTGTGTCTCTCCTTAGACTGTGAGAACCTCATGAGGGTAAACTTTGCTTTTCTTTGTAATTTAGTGCTTAGTACGGTGCTTGGAACATAGTAGGTGCTCAATAAATACTTGTTGACTAACACACAGTAAATTCTTAATAATTGCTTGTTGATTGACTTATTTTGGGTATGGGTTGGATCATGTGTTAGCTGAGGTCCCCTCCAGCTCTCAAACTCAGTGATTCTGTAAAGATGTTTGTAGTAGAGAGTGGGAGAGGATGTCTGTAGAACCTTGTGTAGTAATTTTATATTAATGTGGGCTCATAGAAATGTTTAGTTTCCTCTAGGGGAAGAAGCTCACTATCTACCAATATTGTTGGTGCTGAGATGTCAGTCAGAATACTGAGAATGCTGTTTAGTATCTTCTAGGATTACCTCATAGGTACTTTGTGAAAGGGGACAGGGAAAAATATATACAGGGTGGGCATCACCAAAAAGGGCAATGTTCCCAGATACTTAATTTTGATTATGGCAGTGTAGAGAGAAATTCTGACAGGAGAGAGCGTGGATCTTGATGTTCTACTTTTAAAGGCAAAGGTGTGTAGGTAATACTTATGTTCCCATCGTCAGATAGAAGAGTCCCAAAGGAAGCAGTCTCTCTCTGCAAGCAAACACCAAGGTTTTCTCTTCTTTGAGATAATGGCTCTTTTAGCTCCAGTAGTAAGAAAGATTTGTATATAGTATACATATACATATATGTATATATATACATATATATATATATATATATATTTTGGGGGGGAGGGGGATGGATATTCCATACTCTTGGCAGGGTGCACTGTTTTCTGCTTTTGCTTTTCTTTAGTGTTCTTAGAATACCAAAGAAGTACATTCAAGAGTGCTACAATAACTTTTCTAAATTATCTGGCACAAGGTTGGTCCACAGAAGGAATCTTATTGGGTCAAACAACAACCAAGGAACACAGTGCCCTCCTGGGACTTGTCTGGTAGTAGAGGGCAAGAAAAATAGGAGGGGCTAAATGTTTGGGAGGGTTTCTTTTCCTGAAAGCAGAAATAGAGTCACTTTGAGAAATGTCTAAGGAGTCCTAAAGCAACTGAGTTGGGAACAGCAGGACTTACTTTCCAAGATCAGATTACTGATCCAATTAGTAGTGAATACTGAATCTTAGGGAAATAGGCAAACTCAAATACCCACCCAATAGAGGGCTAAGTAGTAGCTCACTTTTGAGGACTAGTCTGGACACATTTAGATCGGAGTCTATCTAGCTACTCATAGCAGAAATTGTCTCCACATCACTTGGATATGAAGCAACATCAACCCCTAAATTATGGAAATGATCTAAGATGCAAAGTGACTGAAGGAGATAACATGAACGAAGATGGAAGGAGAGAGAAGGAAAGAGGAAAGGAGAAGGAAAAAACTCAACTTCTCAAGTCCAAGGTCTTGTCTACTTAGAAACTGTTAAGAAAATTAGTAACAGTGGAATTTCTAAAAACTATGCAATGCAAAGTAAATGAATTTGATAAAGCTTCTTGATTATTTTCTTTAAAATGTAACTAAAGACAAAAAGGCAAATAGTTCTGTTTAGTTTAGGCCAAGGACAGGCACTTTAGCACAATATGGAGAGCCTTTTCAATAATCTAGCCTGGTTCTAATTGTGCCTCCCTCCCAGAGCTCCTTAGTGCTATGAATAGCTCCTATCCTAAGCCTTCAACCATTACCTCAACTGAGGTGATGCCGTTGAGGTCTAAGGCTCCTTTGAAGTCTGGAAGCAAACGATTTCTGTCTAGAAATCAATCAACTCATTTACACCTGCTGTAGGTCGGTGGTTATGTAAACTCTGGGAGCAGGAAGCTGGAGAAGAGGATTGAGGGGGAGAGTTGGAGCCTGGCCCTTTGCCCTCTATCTTTCTTTCACTCACCTGGAACAAATCCCAACAAGGTCTTCCACCACTAGTACTTTAAAGCCATGTAACCTGACAACAATCCTGGCAGGCCAGAGGGTTCATTTAATCTAATCACACTAGACAGTTTGAATATCCTGGTTTTCTCTTAAAGAAACGCTTGCCAGTCAGGTCTCTTTTCTGAAGGTCCACATACAAAAAGCAGTGGCACTCCAGAAACTAATGACAACAACCATGTCTTACTGGACAGCTCCCCTCCAGCCAGATGAGAGTCTCTGGTAATGAAACAAAACTTCATTATTTTTTATTTGAAGCCTGTGGCTTGCCAAACTTGGTAATTGATCATCTTTCAATCTCTTGTTCCTGAGCAAGGAGGTCAGTTTTAGTTGAAAGAAAAAGTATCAGGATTTACCCAGGGAACCAAGGAACTGGGCTATGCATCTTACTTGAGATAATTCCATGGGGCTATTTCCATATAATATAGTTACTGTTATAGTGGGGTAGAAATATAATTAAAATAACAGCAAAATATTTTCCATGACATGATTCCTGCCCGGAACCTTCAATAACACTCAAGGTTTTCTCAGAACCTGGCTGAAGACTTTTTTTTTTTTTTAAAAAAGATGAAACTAAATAGAAAAATCTTAAAAACATCAAACTTCACTTCAGAAAAGTGGGGAGGATGAAGTGAATTTAAGGTCCCTGATACCTTTTCCCCATGTTAATGCACTGGAGAACAATAGTTCTCTTCAAAGAGATAATTTAAGTTTCTATAAAGTAACCATCTTATCTTCCCCCATTCTCAATCTAAAACTATACTTCAGGAACATGCTTTATAAATTTTTATTAGAAACATCAATGACTGCTGTTCTGCTTAACAGAAAAGTAATTCAGAAAACTTCACTTTAAACATTTCAAAACACCTATTTTCTCTAGTATAGTGAAAATGAAGTCATCTTTTGTAGCAGACGCAGGAAAAAGAAACCCAATTTAAAAAAACCCCTAATTTTTAAAAAACCTTTTCATGTAAAATCTGATCACAGTCTATGACTAGCCCTTCCTTTACTTAAACATGACATCTGAGGAATTTTCACTCCTCACTAGGTCATTAAGTCAACCACTCCCAACCATGGGACTTTGAAAACTGATTTTAAAAAGCAGGAGAGGTCTTTGACTTAAAAATCCTTAAAAAAATTTTTTTTATCATAAAACAAAACAAAAATACAGCCAGAGCACTTCTTTTCAGTGTGAGACAGTATACTTTTACAGCCCAAAATTATAGGTTACAGTTAACAGGCAAAGTACACATGTTATTGGGCTCCTGAAAGAGTATTTCCATTTAGCCTTTAGAGGAAGCAACAGATTAAAGAACAGTTAGCACCCTTCCCCCATCCCCAAAATACACTGAAACAAAAGACTGATCTGTTTACATAGTCACATGAAAAATAAACATCTTTATTTTTGCCTACTTTATTTCATTTTTCAAATAAAATTTAAATCTGTACAAAGTATACTGTTACAGTATATATTTTGTAAGAATCAAAATGCCTAAAATAATCACAATACTTCAATAAGCAGTACAGTAGAACCTTGCTAGTTTTCATTTTGATATTCCACAAATTCTCAGAGCCAGTTGACTCATGAGCTATCTGCTGTATTTCCATATTTTGAGTTCTCAACAATGGGATGGACATGCATGGCAGCAAATTAGGGGTACATTACATTCCAAAACACTGCTTTTTCATTACACAACAATTGCATTTGTTTAATACAGAATCCTTGAATTTGGTTTTAAAATTGCATTTGCTTACTTTTTAATTGGCAAAATTCAAGTACCTTCAAAGGGCTCCCCAATCAGTGCAAATTAATGGTATTCTACTGTATATTGGCACATCTCCAATGAAGACTAACTTGTAAACTCAAATATCAACAACTCTGCTCTAAAGCCTTTAACATACTTCTGGTCCTTATAACCAAAGTCATTTTGTAAAGACAATAAAGACAACTCTACTTCTGAAAGGATATTGATTTGACTTTTCTTTAGTGGAGAATTTTTAAAATTAAGTCATTAAAATTTTCACTATAAAAAGTTTACAAATGTGATTAGAAATGTCAAGGTTCTGATTCACAGCAGACTGATACAAACTTTATATTCCAACAATTCTTATTCTTGAACTTTCAAATAACAGCACAACTATGTTAGCTGTATTAACATTTTGGAATAGTTGTACTAAATTTATAAGTGGTACTGGTCTAGCAAGCATAAGTACACAGTATATTTCAATGAAAAGAATTGTCTTTATAATATTTTATTTCTTTTCCCAAAAGGAAACATTAATGTTTACATTCTTTAATAAAGTTAATCTTACATCAGAATATAACTTAATACTGTCTGCAACAGGAACAACATACAGTAAATATGAAGCACATTTAAAATAAGTCTGAATTCACATAGATTAACATCTGTTGGTTAATAAAATATCGACAGTATTACAATCTTACAATATTTACAATAAGAAAAATCTAGAGTAATATATACTTTTCACAGCAGGATTTTTGTTTCTTCCAGTTTGGGATTGTGCATACACAAAAAGCTCAAAATAAAGCAACTTTTCGACTTTTAAAATAACAACTAGAGGAAAGAACCATTACAACCATTAAAAATAATGGTGTGTTCTCATTGTGTCTGTGGCATCCAAGGATCCAGCCAGTCATGTTCAAACTACCTAAGGATACCACCACAGCTTAGTTACTCAGATGCTGCTCAACTCAGGACCTCCCTGACAGAGAATTGAACAGGTATTTTTCTCATACACACACCATGAACAAAAAGGAGGAAAAGTAGATTTCAGCTCACACTTTACAGCTGGAATACTCCAGTAGCCACGGATTACAAACTTGGCCTAGAAGAAATTCAATTTAACCACACAGCAATTACAAGAGTCAACTACCCAATGAACTTAGAACATTTTATAAACATTAACTTTTGAGGCCTCACAACATCCCTGTGAGGTAGGTTAAAGGATTAACATCATCAAGTTAGTACATGCAGGCATCTCAGACTTGGGTGGGGAGGGATGGGAAATGGCAGTTCAACCCACACTGTGTTCATCCAGGTTGTCTGGGAAGTGATGAACAATATGGAATACCCATTTGTCTGAGCTGGAATTTGGCTAGGGCACTAGAGTTAACACCTTCCTCTCAAAATGCCACAAGCCTTCAGGATTTGGGCTCCATGCCTCTTCGAGAGAAAGTACCTGCAGCAACATCATGCAGGATATAGGTTCAGTACTAACTCAAGGAAAGCAGGTACAGCTCTTTATAAGACTCTACAGGACCTGAAGTCACCCATCGAAGTAATGACCTGATCCAACCCTGTTTAGTTTGAGATCTAATAATTCCAAAGATAAAGGTTTCAGGCCACTTTGGACTAAAGATCTTACAGGTAAATCAACAGGTATCTGTGGATTAAATTAGTAAATTGTATCATAGCTCCTTAAGTGGACAGTTATGTCAGAAACTACCAAAGTGTGAGTCTTCTTGTGTCAGGTAAGATTGTTTCTCAGATCCTTAGGCTAAGATCCAGAATGTTGTTTTTTTTTTCTCACGATGCTATCAGTGTATATTCACTTCATTCAAGCTGGATTGGCTGGCAAACCAGTTTGATTTATTTAGTTGGTTTTGCTTGTTTCTTACAAATATGCTAGCCCAGAGCTGCTGTATTTAAGTTAAACACATTTCAAGAGAACATTCTAACAATTTTTCCCCAGTGAATTTCAAGTAATGACTGCATTTTAATGATAATACTCTGCAAGTCATTACAAGACCTAAAGTCTCCCTACCTGAAAAAGTCCAAATGTTTAAGTGTTGAATGTTGCTTCTATATTGGCCCTATACAGAATCATTTCTATATAGGTTCTGAATGCTGCTCTACATAGAATCCTTCTAAATATGTAAAAATATATATGTGTCTCATTTGATACATGATTCATCTTCCCATAGTGGAAGCTTTATAGTCATGTGTTGCAAAATAGAAAAACATCTCCTTCCTATGAAAGGAAATTTAGTTTCCTATTGTACACTTTTGAATAAGCCCAAAGGCATGCCCCAAAATTCTGTAATAAAACTAATACACTAGAACGGTGTATAGTTAGACTCAAAGTACTGTTTCTTATAAGCTTCTAAGTTGGGAGGAAACAATTTGTCAGATGCCTGTCCTATTAGATGTTTCTATAATTTCTAGGGTTTTTGTTAAACTCAGAAGGTATAACTGAAGATACATATAAACAAACATATATAGATATATGTATAAATCTTTAAACTGTTTGCATTTAACATGGGGGAGAAGAAATATTAGCCAGCCTTATAAACGTGGCTCTCTTGGTCTCAAATGTAAACCAGTATTTACTGATAAAAGTTGCCAACACAGAGACACCCAAATAAGTGTTACTCATAAATACTGGTTTAGATAGAGAAGAAACAATGTATGTTTTGTTCCACACAAGCTCTCAATAGTAATATGGGTCTCCCTCACTTAACAGAATAACGGTGTTCTAGCAAATCAACTATAAAGCAAATTCTCTTTTACTACTGACATATACCATAAATTGGCATTTTTATTGGGGAACATATCCTGCAAATTTAATTGAAACTTTTGGTAACAGTGCCAATTTATGAAAGCAACCAGATTCCTAGCATACTGAGAGACACTGTACGTTAGAATTTATACCTGCCCAGAGTATTCATCCAGTTGTTTACTTTTCTAACTCTAAGATTGTCAGTCTACATTATTCAATCCCTCCTCTGCCCTGAACAAAGGAATTCTTTATATGTCCGGGCAGTTTCCTGATTCCATACTCTCAGCATCCAGAACTTTGTTTCATTCTTTCTTTTGTCTGGCTATTTGTCATGTCTAAAAGACCAGGGTTGCAATGTCACTTTTTGCCAGTAGGTGCCACCACCTTTCATCTATAGTGTATTTCAACCTAAAACCTGATTGCAAAGCTTCAGTTTATGTAAAGTGAATTAGTTCCATACTTTATCAAGTGTATATAGAAATGAGTGTACATATACATATTTTTAAAAATTTGCATATGAAATTTGCTTAAAGGGCATCTATAGTTAATTTTATATTAGGAAATTGGGGAAGAATTCTAAAAGTCTTCAAATCCCGTTTCAAATTGCTGGTTTCTTTTAACTCATATTTGGTAAATAAATATTCTAAATCATTAAATTTAAGCTTGCTAAAGGAAAATTCATGTATTAACTTGTAGATAAACTTAAAACTTTAGAAATAAAAGTACTAATTTTATCCCTTATATGGTGGTATAATCTCCAAAAAAGACTGGAGATGGAATCTTTTAAAATCTCCTAAAGGAAATAGAGATAATAATGACCACCATCCCAATAGCCATATAGATTTGAGATTTTGCAGTTATTAATGTAAACAACCCTAATTACATAAGTCTTTAACTTACAATATTGCACTGAATCTCTTTTTAAAGACCTTTCTAAGACAAATAAATGCATATTTGTTAACTTAATTATTCCATATTAGCCCATATTTAGATGAACTAACAGGTACAATTGCACAAAACAAATGGAAAATCTTAACAATGAACATTTAACCTTTCTGAAAAAAATTAAATAGATAACAAAATTCCAATATACAGGCAAACCCCAAAACACACTCATCATACAGAAAACTACTTCTTAAGAACACATTTTACCTTCAACAGCATTTGCAAACATAAAGTCAAGAATGACTAGAAAAATCATGCAGTGGAAGAACATGTCCAGAATAAAACCCCTTCCTCCTCACTGAAAACACACTCAGGCATTCCAAAAATAAACCAGGCCCAAAGACAGGCCTCTCACTTGTTGAGTTTTAAGTATGACATCCCTAAAAAGCTATAGGAAAGGGAACACAGATCAATTACTAAATAATTTTACCCTAAAAGAAAACCTCATGTATTGTTTTGTTTTATTGACAACAGCCATTGATTACCTTTATGAATACCAACTATTACGCACAATCTAACTGCCAACAGGAGAAAAGGTCTTGTTGGGTTAACTTCTCCATCTTTAAAGTTACAAGAATATTTCTGGTTAAAATAAAGCCTCTTCATGTATCACACCCATCCTACTCCCCAAAAAGCCACCACAGAATCCCTTAAGGGAATTCACATAATAAGATGGTTATCATTATAATCAAATCAAATAGGCCATAAGAAAATCCACTGACAATTTAAAAAACAAAACTTATTGACAACTCACCAAACCTCTTCCCTTTGAACAGGTTTACTGGTCAAAAAATATGCAGAAAGAACCCAAACAGAGCTCCTTGTGCTGAAATCTGGATTTTAAAGACAGCATTTTATACTTTCCAAGGTTTTCATTTTGTATATTTATATAGAGGTCACATAAAGTACACATTTCCAAAGGGTTTTGTTGGCAAATGTCATATTTAAGTTGAATCAAAATAAGAACTGGTTTTACGCTGCTATAAAATATTTTCTTGACTTTTGTTAAGCATGCTTAATTGTAATTAAGTTTTTCATTTGGGTGGGATATTGAAAACAATGCAAGATTCTGCTGATGACCAGGAAAATGGAAACACCTAAAAAACAAAAGTGAAAACAACTACTTTATTTTCATTTTCAAAGAGAAATGAAATACAAAGTAGTGGAAAATGACGAAAACAAATTGAGAACCTTTTAAGCAACTTTACAGACTTTGCCCTGAGACTGACAGTTTTTACACTGGCAATATTATGCATAACCACAACTGTGCTTGCAGAAAGCCGCCTTCCATTCGTTGCTTTGCACAAAAAAAAAACCTTGGAAAGACTTTGGCCTAGTCACTTAAATCAATAAGAAGCATCAGCTCAGAAATACATTTATTTTTAAATATATAATTGTTAAAACTGAGGGGCCATTTAAGAAGGTCATATACTGACTAAAACAAACTATAGGTTCAAACTATAGCATAATTTTAAATGACTCACTATAAAATTTGGATATTACATTATATTTCAGTGCCAACTCTATCAATAAGTTATAATAAAAGAAATACAACTGTAAATATAATTTGAAAAAATTTTGTCTTCCAGGTAGAAATTATGAATTCTCTTCACTCAGACATTATCGCAATAATGTAAGGTATTTGTCTAAAATTAAACAGATTTGAAAGAAGGCTATCAAAATGTATACATTTGGCTGGAACCAAAATAATACTGTGTAAATTTTATGATAAATGTTTATTATACTAATTCAAAATAAGGAAATTCTTCCTAAAAGTTAACTAAAATATAAAGTATCATTGGCTTAGGTGAAGCAAAAAGACAAATACCATCAACTGATCCTGCTAAAGGGTATAAAATCTTTTAGAAACTATATTAAGTGTTAACGTACTCCTCCATCTCAGAAATGATTAGGAATTTTGTACTTTTAAAGCATTACAATAAATAACTGAAGAAAAAAAAGCTGACAAAGATATGTGAACTGAGTCTGCTAAGTCACACTTCAGATATGTTATCAAGAGCCTAATATGAATAAAGTTAATTTGATGCTATGCTTACGGCTGTCAGAAAAAGATATAGAAAGATACCTCAAGTTGTAATTTAGTGATAGCCATTTCACTTGGATTTAGAATTTTATTTGCTCTTTAAACAAGGTAAGGTAAAAGAAGTGAAATGGGGAATAACTAAGAAAGGAAGAACTGGCTTCAAGAACCAAAAACATCTAAAAACTTATTTGAAAACTACTAGCTTATGGTAGTTATAGTCCTAATACAGTAGACATTATCGGCACAATCTGCTTGCAAGAACTGTTTTAAAATTATTAGAAATTTGGGAATAAATGAAGCCCATTCATTAACTTTGGTTCATTTTGAATGAGCCCAATAATGGCCAATTCCATGATGCTTGGGTTTTAACATAAGTAAATCAATGAACTTAATGCATCACCATAAGACTCAGAAAGATGGAAGATCATCACGTCCCACAGAATAAATGAAATCATTCTTTGACTTTCCAGAAATATTCCTAGTGCTATTTCATTCATCAGCCTTAGCAAATAGTTCAATTCAAGCACCCATCTTAGCACCTTATTGCATCCAATTCTCTCTACTTTTAATCCATTTTTCCTTATATCACTCACATTCCCTTTCACAAATTCCTTGAATAGCATTCCAATTTCCAAACCATTAACAACAGCTTCAAAGATCTTTCTTACGTGTACATACATTTAACTATCTTTTAATTCACAAAGTTCTCAGCATAAGACTTCAATATCTTTTTTACTAAAATACAAAATTCCAGGGAAAAAACGGTCAGGTAAGAATGCTGAGCTCAAACCGCATAGCACATGCCTTCTTCTTGACTAGCTATGCTGTGGGAACAATAGGGTCAACAATCTCTTTAGAACCAAGTTTCTCTTATGGTGGCAAGTATGGATGTCACTAAGAGGTTGAAGGCCTAAGAAGGGGAAGAGAATGTAAAGTACCAAGTGACAAAATAGAATATAAAGGAGAGAAAGTAAAAGAGAAAAAAATGTCAGAGATGAATATTGGCTTAAAGTCGCAGAGTTCCATAGGAATCAGTGGTTGCTAACTCCTGCTCCAGGGCATTCTGGTGCCAACCACCAGACCGTTTAGTTATGGTCACTGCTTGAAATAGTCAGGATAGATGACAATCAAACTATCCCCTACTAAAGAAGGGAAGAAAGATACAAGGATACATTTGCTCCATCTTCTGACTCCTCATGTAGCATCCTGAACATAACTGATGTTCTACAGTAAGAAATCAACAAGCATTTAAGTGCCTACTCTGCACAAAACACTCTGGCTATGTTCACAAGTGTATTTCTACATATTCCTGTGGAGATTACATTAATTGCCCGATAATATCCTTAATGGCAGAACCTTATGGCCTCCTGAAACATCAGAGCAAGACAAGAGTGTAATAATGGACTTACTACTGCTTTTTATTTTTTTAACTAAGCTAAATTCTAGCACATGAAATGCTGGTAAAATTTACATTCGTATATAGGTGGTTACTAATGTATATCAAAACAAGGAGTATATGATCATGAAAATCATTTTGAACGTCTAAATTTCAAAATGGTACGACATTCCAAAGGAAAAAAGTACACACTAAATAATATGGATAGCATCAAGAACCTGTATTTCCACATATTGAGGAAGAACTCTTTGACACATTATCTGCCCTGTACTCAACATTCCCACAGAGACATAGACTCTTAGGCCACCATCTAATTCAATACCAAAACTTGCTAATTTGTCTCAAACTGTTGGCTTGGTAATCAACTGGTGTTTCCACTTTTCAAATGAGTTCTTTTGGTATTAGGGAGGCATTGCTTCATTCATAGTAATATTATGGGAAGGTCTGACATTCTTCATACTTATTCTTTATAGTTAGGACAACATCCTCTAAAGCGACAATGTAGGAGTTATAACTTAAACTTAGGGATGTTTTAGGACCTAACACAGACTCTCAAATAGTAAAATCAAATTTCACACACACACACACACACACACACACACACACACCTCTTATGGCTTGCAACGAAAATGACGGTGATATAATGAATGAAAAACAAGAATAAGGGTAACAATTACTGCTGTTTACTGGTACATGCTGAATGAACTATCAAAATTCAAATAACAGAAAATTAAAGTATCAAAAAAATTTCTCTTGAGGTTTCATTTTCAATCTAACAACATTCTGTCAACAAAAAACGCAAAATCCCACCTTGATGAATTCTTTACTTTAAAAACTGCTTAACCATATATCTTTAGTTCCTACTTACTCTCCAAAGTGATCACATCTCAAATATTATATTTAGAGTTGCCATCAAGTGTCCAAAATTAGTAATTGAAAATATGACCTTGTTTTAGCATTCTTGTACATCAATGTCAGGATTTTATACCCATTACAAAAATTTAGGGAAAGGAGGAGAATAAGTCATCAGATTTGGTATATTATTTCTAACTTAGGAAAAACAAGCTTACATTTGTTTACATGTAAAAAAAGAATATTAATGGCATGAATGCAATGCTATCAGGCCTATAGTTAGTTATACAGGCCTTTTTATAAAATCATTCACAGTATGAAAGATCTATGTACATAGATGTACATAAGCATACATACACACATATGTGGACCATGAAAAAGAAAAGATGGAATGTTTCCAAAAAGAGAGAAATGCATAGAATGTAAAAATAATCATGCCTATAGTGGGGTTGACCTGGCTGGTCAAAAAGAAAAAAGTCCGTATCTTAAAAGGAAAGTCTCTAAGTCTGACGGTATAACAGTAAGAATATGCAAAAATGTATGAAAACAAAAAGCAAAAAACCCATAAACATCAAATTTGGTGGGAAAACATAAAGCAAAAAATTAAGAATATTAATAAAAATGCATTATGATCAACCAAATCTTTACTGACTTAATGATATAAGGTGCGTGGTCATGAAAATTACCCAGATTTTTAATATTCATATTAAATCAGCTGTCTCCCTCCCATCCACCCAGATTCAGTTCATGTTTCCTGCAGAAGTATAATACCACTGCATTAGAAAGTACAAGAAATGAAAACAGTGAGTACAACTGATATCCATCCATTGACTTTTATTACAAATGTACTTGATCACTTGGCTTCAAAAAGTTTAAATCAATACCCTATTTTCTGTATGCCAATACAAAGCAGACTGTTTTACAAATTAAATACCTAAAAATTTGACAAAAATATTAAAATTTGATGAAAAACAATTATAAAAATCCTTAATCTCTCTTTTTAAGAAAGGAGGCAATCTTCTCCAAACCTGTTACACAATATTAATGTTGACAATTTTTAGATTAGGTAGCTAAGTTTATTTTGCTGTTAGCATACATAGTTCCTAGACTAATAGTTTTTACTGGTATATAATTCAGTTAGTTTCCTGAATGCCACCTGATTGAAATGTAATCAACTATCTTTAATTTAATCCTAATTTACACTTATTTTGCATAGTTTGCAAGGGATAAAGATTACACTATAATAGTGTTGTTAATAGTGCTATTTTAAAAGGCAACAATGTACTTGTTCCCAAATAAAAATAACTGTCTACTTTGGATAAGGGAAGGGTTAAAATTACTAGCAGCCTTCTGCATACCTGAAAAAACAAATCAAGATAGTAATCCATTTTTACTATAGCAATTCTATTCTTTAAAAGTATTTGTAAAATCTTAAAAAATAAAGTAAAATAAAAAAACACAATATACTGCTAAATTTTATACTTTAGTTAAACTTCAGTCCCTTTCAGGGAAAACGAAAAAGTGACACTGTCAAGGATTTTTGTTGGTATGTTTTGGTTTAGAGATTCCATGGCTTTTGAAAAGCTAGAAAACAATATTCTTTTTCTCTTATTGTTTCTTTCTATTTGGCAAATATTCATCTATCCTCCAATCTGTATTTTACAGAGTAAAAGCCAACATGGCTTTTCTTATGAACTTTCTTTGTTGTGAAAAAGCATGTATAATGATTTCTGTACAGTTCTGGTTAGTTAACTTTAGCTCCCTCTGTGGCTGGATGACTGCTGCTTGTAACTTCAGCATGAAAATATGAGGCACAAATCAACAGTGGCTTTTAAAATAAAAGATTAAACTCCACCACCACCACCATTACCATTACCATTACCACCACCACCACCACCACCACCACCACCACCACCACCATAACCACCATCATCACCACTATCACCGCCATAACCACCACCACCACAATTGGTATTTAAATCTGGTGGCTATTTTTCTCTAGGTTGAATTACTTGACAGCGTCTCATTTTAAGAATGTCAATATTGCAATGAATTTCAAGTTTTCTTTCATACTCAGGCAAATATAATTTGACCAAGCTATTGGACCATTATAAGACAAAGCAGATCATTAAGGAAAATAAGGCAATACTTGTCAGGAATTGGTTTTGTTTTCTGTTGTTTTTTTTTCCCCCTTTGGCACATTTGATCATACCGTCTTCTTTGAGTAACACATATGGTCAAATATACCAATACCTTTATTGTTCTAGCATAAACAGGCTTACCATTATAAGAAAAACAAAAGAAACAACTTTCAGATGCAACACACTGAGATACTGAACCCTAGCAAGGTACAGAGCACCTGGGGTGGGGGGAGGAAGGGAAGGAACAAGGAAAAACTGATGCAACAAAAGCATCTTTACAGTCATTTATCTTTTCCATGGTCACCATGCAAATCTTAACATATCTGTATGTGGATTAAAAAAAAAATCCACTGACTGCAAATCAGAAACTGTGCACAAAAACTTGCTAAGATTGTGTTCAATCAACTCTTATAGTATAACTAGAATTGCACAACCCATATGCTTCTATCTGGTCCAATTCCAAAGCAGAATCTGAAATCTATAGTCAAGGTTTCCCTTTAGGTGACTTTGAGCCTAAAGAAAATCTTGTGAAAGAACTCTCTTCTCTATAGTAAGAAAGGTTACTTTGCCTAAATTTGAGTTGGTTTTGTTGACTTGCACTACTTACTGCTGGCAATTATAAAACACTGATCTAGAAGTATTTCAACCACCTGTGATACAATGCTTAACTTTTCAGACTTACAGTAAACCAGAAACAAAAATCAAAGCAAATCACTTTTCTAACTAGAAACAGCACAGATAATGCAATCTTTTCCATATCACAGTTAAATAACAGTGAACAAAACTGCTCAACAAACTTTAAAACAACAACAAAAAATCTCAGGTCATTAATCAATGTTTACATGCAGGTGAAAAGCATTCCAAATGACTCACATTATGTACTGTCAAAGCTTAATTCTAGTATTTGGAAATAAGAAAAATGCATCTTGGGGAGAAAAAAAGCAATTTAATAATTTCCAGTGATTTTTAAGTAAAAGAACTCCTAACTACTGTAAGGTCATATCATATTTAACATTGCATGAATACTAAAAGCAAATTATTTAAAAGAGAAATGCACAGTACAATGGAAATAGCTTGTTTAACCAACAAATACAGTAGATCTCAAAAACAAAGAAACAACACAACCGGGGAACTTTGAAAATATAAAAATAAAACCAAATGAACCAGCAGAAAAGTTACTTTAGACAACTTTTTCACCTCCCTAGGCCAATGCTTTACAATCATTGAGAAGCACAGATACCTTCCTGTTCCTACAGGTGGTGTCTTCTATATACAGCAGTTAGATCTACATGGTTAGGTGAGTCAAGAAACAAATTATTTCATCCCCAGAACTTTGAGTCAGACAAGATTCTCCATTTACTTAAATGCTTTCTACAGAATTCTGAACAAAAATGTACTGTTTAAGGCATCTTTTTTATAACATTTTCTCTTCACTCAATGATGATAGTCATGCAGCAGTTTAATGATAAAAATATATTAATATTTTACTATACAGCAGCAAGAAGTTAGTTGTCAATTAAAAGCACACAAACATCTTTAAAGGAAAACCTGTAAAAGTCTATAGTTACAAATAACTTCAGTTTGGAGGACAACAGCTGACAAATCAGTGCTCTCCTAAGTTCTGCATTTTCATACCCTACACCTTGAATATAAGAGTTACAAGAACAAACTTGATAGGAGGCTTGTACACTTGGGGTCACAAATACACTTAGAATATGATGTAGCCAGTAATAACTAGCACCACAGCTACATGGAAATCCTTTACATACACCAACTTGGCTTTCACTTTTATATGAAACTCAAAATCCATGGCTCAGTAGGATAACTCTATAATTGTGTTGCACTGGTTTCTAACAGGCCTACATAAATTAATAGCACTGGCATAAATCAAAGGATAGCTTCAGACCTCTTGCAAGTTTAGGAAACAGTGCTAGTGTCAGTGACCACACAAAGACTCACTACCTGTTGTCCAAATACAGGTTCACTGGAAATTGCTGCACATAAGGTAAGTACTTTTAAGTCTTTCTACACATAATAAAAAAAATATATTATGAACAATACAAGTACATCTCATATACACAATAATGACAATACGCCTACTTAGTTGTAAACCAAACAGGAGCAGAAAAATATTATGGGAGGAGATATTCTTTTTTTCTTTTTTCTTTTTTTTTACTATTTGAATAACTTTGGTTCAAACCGTAAAAATCACAACTTAGCAAATTTCATTTAAATGCCTTTTTTAATAATTTTCTTCATGTTCACAGAAGTTTCACTGACCATTTTATATGTTTAAGGTCCAGATGCAATGCATATTGTATAAAAGAGAGCACTTATTGTTTACCTTGCATGAATTAAACCTACGTACCTTTAACTCTACAAACTTCTGCATAACATTTAGACAAAGCTCAGACACAAAGCATGCCTAGCCCTCATATATATACACATCTCTAATCACAGGTATATAGGGTGTCAAATATACTATAATAACCTCCATGTAAGGTTTGAAATTTGGTAACAAAATGAGAAGAAAAAACTAAAAATATTATTTTACGTGTTCTAAAATATCTCTTTTTTTGTGCTAAAGTCAAATGTTAGCTCAACATGAAAAGGACTTTTTTTTAATATAATTCAGCAATATTATAATCTTGACCATTTTGCAAACACTTTTAATAATAATAGCTTAAACGTGTACAAAAGTTCTTGGTTAATTAGGGAAATAAACACTCAGTTCTTTATATTTTTTAATCAAGTAGGAAACACAGTTCATATATAATGTTATTACTTTTTTGTTTTTTTTTTGTTTTGTTTTAGCAGCTGCTTACTGTTTTATATGGTGGATAAAGTGGACAACATCCAGCGATGGGTGGCAAGTCAAGAAGAGAAACTGTCAGTTGGTGGAGGTTCGGTGGGTGGTGGGTGCTCCCTTGGAGTTAACAGTTACATTTTTTTTAACATTTTTTTAAATTTTATTTTCTCTCTTTCTTTATAGTATAGTTTTTTTCCTCTCTGTTTGTGTGTGTATGTGTGTTTATGTTTTTTACAGTTTGATCAATCTTCCTCCCCCTCCTCCTCCCCCTGCAGCAGCAGGGTTGCTGCTGCTGTATCCTCCTGCTGCTGCTGCTGCTGCTGGTGGAGCTGCTCGCAGGCTGCCCGCTTCTCTCTCTGCTTCTCCTGGATCTTCTTCATCTCCTCGGAGTACTTGCAGAAGGTATGGCCGAACTTGGCCCACACTTTATAGGGGACAGTGATGGAGTTGCGGTAGGTGGGCTTCACCTCGCTCACCCGCATGAACACCCCGTACTTGTTGGAGCCCACGTCGAAGAAGAAACGCTTGTTGTCCACAGTCAAGGAGGTGCCCTCGGGCAGCTCGGCCGGCTCCTCCTCCACGCCATAGTCGTCGATGAGCTTGGCCAGGGCGTCACGGAACTCGATGAGCCCCTGGGCCGGCAGGGCGATGGTCTGGCCCTGCGTGGAGCCCAGGCCGGGCCCCCGGTTGACCGTCTGGCGGATGCGGAGGAAGCGGCCCCGCTGGTTCTCCTTGAGATCCATGTAGTACTTGCGGTTCTCCCGCACCAGGAACTCGCTCTTGAGCGCCCGGCGCGGCTCATCCTGCGCCTGGGCCAGGTCCGGGGGCTGGCTGGGGCCCAGCTGCGCGTAGTGCTCGATGAAGTCGCCCAGGTAGTCACGGAACTCCACGGCCACCGACATTGAGAGCGTGAGGCGGCTCTTGTTGCCCCCAGCGCCCACCTCGGCGATCTTCAGGAAGCGGCCCTTGGCATTCTGCTTCACGTCCAGGTAGAAGCGCTTGTTCTGGATGTCCACCCGCTTGGAGGCCAGCTCCTGGGTCTCATGCTGCAGCCCCCCCGGGGCCCCGCCGCCGCCCCCGCCGCCGCCGCCCCCGCCGCCGCCCGAGCCAGAGCCCGGGTGCCCCAGGGAGCCGCCAGAGCCCAGCGCCGCTCCGCTTTGCTCGCTGCCACTGTCTCGGTCCGCCATGATGCTGCCGCTCAGCCGGCCGCCCGCCGCCGCCGCCGCTCCGCCTGCCGCCGCCGCCGCCGCTGCCTTCCCTTCCCCCGGCTCCGCCTGCCGCCGCCGCCGCTGCTGCTGCAACCCCCACAGCCAGCCAGCCGATCTCGCGAGATCTGAGGGAAAAGAGACGAGACAGACGAGACCCGGTAACAGGGCACTGACTCCCCGAGTACAGTAACAGGGCGCCCTACTGTACGGCGCCCGGCACGTGACCCCCCGCGCGCTCGCTAGCGCTCACTCCCCCCTTGTTATCCCCCCACCCCGCCCCCAGCCTGTGAGGCAGCGCCCACCCCCCAGCACCCGGGTCCGGGGGGGGGGGGGAAGAGGAGGGAGAGGGAGAGGAGGAGGGAGCTGGGACGCGTCGTCGCCACCGCCGGGCTGGACCCCTCCGCCGCCACAGCCCGCAGGGGAAGGGGGGGAAGGGGGTGCTGCCACCATCCGCAGGGGGGGGGGGCAAGGCTTCAAATAGGTCAGCGCCGGTTCCGACATCCGTCGGGGCCCAGGAGACCCGGGAGCGGCCTCCCCGGGGCCTGCGCAGCCACCTGGGGGGAGTGGGAGAGAGCCCGAGGCAAGGCCATTCCCCTGATTCCCCCATCCACCCAATCTAAAGTGGGGTGAGGGGACAGGCCCCGCTTCGGGTTCTCCTACCGCAGAGCCCTGGCCCCGGAGGCGAGAGACCCGCAGGAGATGAGGAGCCGCCCGGCCTCCCGGAGATAGAGCAGAGGCCGCCAGCGGAGCAGCAGACACCTTGCCTGTCCCTCCCTCTGTCTCTCCCCCTCCCTCTCTCTCTCTCTCTCTCTCTCTCTCTCTCTCTCTCTCTCTCTCCCTCTCCCTCTCTCCCTCCCTCCTCCCCCTCCCCGCGCACGGCAGCGGCTCTGGCCTCAGATGATCCCGCTCCCCCTCCCCCCAACCGCAGCCCCGCACCGCCCAGTGCACCCGGGTGGGGGCACTAAGGGAAGAGAAGGAGAGGCCGAAGTCGAACTGCTGAGGGCGCTTACAGGTCCTCATCCCCTCTCCTTCGCCCCCCCACCCAAATCCCACCGAACCATAGTAAGTTGCAACCAGCCCCTTATAGAACAGCATTGCACATCCATCCCCCCCCCCATCAGCTCGGAGAAGGGGGGCACCAGGCTCAGGGTTGGCTCAGCTTAGGTTGCAGACCAGCTATGCAGCAAAACCAGGGTACCCAGCCATCAGACCCAGGAAAGAATGGGTTTCCAGAATAAAGGAAGAATCAGAATAAAGGAGAAAAACCAAACCAGCTTTAGGAAATCCACTCTAAAATGCCATCATTTGAGGAGGAAGGGAAAATTACATCTCCTTCTCAAAATTCATTAGGGCAGGTCTGAGTCCTTTCCTGTCCTAAGATAAGGACTCTCCAGATGTGGCAGGCATGGACTATCTTTCTCTCCTCTCTAAAACAAACAAAAAGATCCCTATTTGTCTTAAATGAAGGGACATGACACGTCAATGCCTGTGTAACCCTGGGTCCTCAGATGATGATGGAAAAGGAAGATGTCCTAGGAGGGTAGTAGGAAAGAGAGGAGGACCCAAAAGTCCTTGGTTCACCCTCTGAGTCAACAACCCAGGACCCATTCCCTTTCTCTCCCGAAGAAGACATTTCCCCCAGTCATTTGGGAGGTTCTGAGAAAACGAACTCTCTATCCACACTCTTCACTTCCTGAGGGGCCTAATGAAAGGAACCCACAACCTAATCCTTTCCTTACAGTGCTGAGCCCAGGAGGAGGCTGTTATTATTCCTTTCCCCAGTAGAAAGAAGAGACCAAAACCCGAACAGGTTTCTCTGAGACCTGAAGGTTCCAGTACCCAGTCCAGGACTGCCTTCTCACCTAAGCCTAGCCCTGGCAAGATTCCTCACTAAAGCTCAGTTCTATTGTAAGAGGGGGCAATAGAAAACCTCTACTAAGAGTGGGAAGGATCTACAATCAAAAGGGGCAAGAATATCAATGAGATCATTTTGGGGTCCAAAACCATCTAATAGTCCCTTCTCTCTAAAGTAGGCCTCTTGTATCTTATTAATCATGGGCCTTTGTACCTAAATAATCAAGAGTCCAACTCTCTCCCCTTGATTGAAGGTAGACTACTTAAACCTAGGCACTTATTCCACTGATACAGGCTCTCTATCACCATAGTACGGTTCAGAGCGTTCCTGATATGAAGAACCAAGTCCAAAATCTACAACTGTGTGTGCCACCAGCCCAGGGCCAATCCAATGCAATAAACATTTATTATGTACCTACTATATACAAGGCACTGAGCAATAGCTTCTGAGGGATGGCCTCAAAAAAGGGAGAAAATTCCCAGCTCTATATCAAATACAAATTGTTTTCTTCAGATGAGAATTTTTCAGGCATTCCAGTAGAGATACAACAGAGTCCCTCCTCTCCATTCTCTTGTGTACTTTCCCATCCCTCCCTGAAGCCCAGGGGAAGGGGAAACTAGGCTCTGCGTCCTGTGCTACCTTTTATACGGAAAATCCGCTTGCTTGCTCCGTTGGAAGGGTCCGGTCTCTGTTATATCAGCAATGATAAAGGAAACGACTAAAGTGCTCCCTCAGCAATGATCAGGACCCTGGATAGACCCCGATCCCTTCCCTCTAGAACGGGATTTGCCTCCTGTTCAGTATCCCAGACGTTTGGAATAGTGCTCCCAGGTTCACAGCTTTGGTAGCTAGAGAAAGAGTTTTGAGCAGTCAGGAAATTGATGCCTTCATTTGGGTTCCTCCGCTTATTTGGGTTTTCCTCACACTTGCCGAGAAACCGTTTCCCTAGCAGTCTAGGACAGGGGAACAGGAACACTAAGGAACCAATGCCCCAATGTACAATCTTCTCTAGGGAGGCCACCGGAAAAAGGAGTCGGAATCAAGAATCCTTTTCCTATAGTACCTTACCGCCATAGATTTTGCTTTGAGAAATAGAAGATTGTGTTTGGGGATCCTCAGATTTCCCCAAAATGCAACTGTAGTCCCTAGACGCTCAAAAAGATCTTGGGTCCTCTAGCGGGACGGAAAATGCATAGTTCCCGTCAAAGCAGTTTTCAAAGTGAGGACAAGCTGAATGAAGCCCATTTCCTCCGATCCCATCCGTGCAGATTTCAGAGGAGCCCCAGGTAAGAGGCTGGGGAGACCAAGACAAGGAGCAGACAATCCACCCGATACAAGCATCACCACATTAATTACAAAAAACAACACCACAACAAAAAGTGGAGGCATTTTATACCAGTTTTCCTTTCCAATATTCCCACTTTACACTACAGCCAAAAGAGAGAAAAGAATAGTATGTCACCATAAAATAGTTCAATTATAAATCAAATAAAGCAAATTTTAACTGTTGGAGTAGGAAAAAAAAAGAATTTCATGCAAATTCCCTAAGGGAAAATAGTTCTAATGTTAAGGGGAGAAAACGAGGTTCTCTCAACTTTAGAAAAGCCTACAAAGGCGCTGGGAAAAGCATGAATGTGATTGCAATTGGGTATGATATTTGCAACGAAAAATTGTTCAGATTTGATGATGATTTTGGACACTGGCTTACATTTGTTATTTAAATTCCAAATAAAAAGCTTATCCACTTAAATAAGAGAAAGCTACTCCTTTGTTAATCATCTGAACTCTATTCATCATCAGGGCACCAGAAAGATGCTTCATCCAATTATTTATATTTATTATTTTAAATCAGGTGTCAGGTATAAAATATGTAAAGCTGAAATAAAATCAAAATAAAACAATAGAGAAAACGATATTTAAAACTAAAAGGCCTAAGAGACTCAATGTTAAAGAAGAAAAGGATTTTATCAATCTATCCAAGCCTCTGATTTGATAGACAATAAAATACAAGTTATCCTCCCAAATTGTTTAATTTTTCTTTAAGAGTTGCTCACATTATTGGAGGCGGGAAGCAAAAGCAAAAAAACCTGCTCAGTACAGAGTATTAAGTTTACTGAGACTATTTTATTGTGCAATTTTGACTGATTCTACCTTTTAAAACACCTTTACAAAAAATTGTTAGGCACAATTGCCCAGATAAGAAAAGCAAGCTCTGAATACATAAAAACCAAAAGAAACCAACTCAAAAAAAAAAAAAAAAAAGAAGGAAAGGAAAAACATTTGATTTCCTGGAATCATAGATTTCAGGGAATTTCAAAATTAACTAGTCCTCCATGGAATTTTAAAAATTAAAGTCAACATATACAGTAAAAACTACAAAGCAATAATAAAAAACCCACATACCTACCTTCCTCCTACCTCTTGCTTGTGAAGTTCCTTAACCAAAACAAGTTATCTTGATTTGGATATCAATATTTTATAAAGTGCATAAACAGAAGCAAAACAAGAACTACCGATTTTCATGAGCTATTTTAAAAACAAAAGAAATAAAATCCCTGACTTAAACCAAACAGTTACCTGAAAACCTGAAATCACAACTGAGATATGATATTAATGATGCTCAACATGGAGGATGTGGCCATTTCTTTTAATGATCAGGAAATATGGGGAAATTTTCGATACATCTTAATATTTCAAAAACTCAGACACGCAGTAGTTTAATTCCTTATGAAACCATTATCAAAGTGTTTGTCTTATTGCTCCAACCAATTCTTCAAAGCTCTACCTCTTCAAGTCTTAGTCATTTCAAAGGTTCATGGTTAAATTTTTGATGTATTAAAATTTGAAAAGAATTCATTTATGTAATACTACCCCAAGTTACAAAATGCCATTAGAATCGTTTGAAGAAAAGTGAGCAATAAATACAATATTAACACAAAGAAAATTTTAGTAACCAATTCATCAGAGCAGAAGAGTACAGGATACAAATTTTTAAAATATTCCGATTCCCCGCAACCCATCCTTTGTTATTTTATGTTTCCACATTTAAATTATTTTCAAGCTACCCAAAGGAATTAAAAGTTCTAATAACACGGAATACTTCAATTCCCGAAATCTCTCTTGATATTTATAAAAAACCCAAGTATGGAAGGTAGCAATGAGGGATCCGAAGGAAAAGATTCTTTTAACCTCAACAAACCATGGCAAATCAAATTCTGCTTTCCCTAAAATTCTGAAACCTTCCCCCCGAGGCAACGAGTAATCTCCGGCAGGCTACCAGAAAAAAAGGATCTCCTTTTCAGAGAGCCTTTCGTTGTGGTCAAAGGCCCGGGATTACCGAAGGAAAATAGGAACAGACCCACGAATCCAAGGATAGTGGAGTGACTTCCTCCAAAGGGATAGATACAATGGCTTTTAAACACCTGAGCTCGTTCGAGTTTTGAAGATTCAGCATTATCACAAAAAGTTCCCCCAGAGCCGTTCCGTAAGCCCTCCGCCCGGCCAGCAGGCATCAGGATCTAAACCCAAGCAGTCTCTGACCTCTGAGTCCAAAGCTGTCACCACCAAACTACGGGGATACCAAGACTGTCCGAAATCCCCATAAGCCTTTCTCTTTCAGAGATCTTGATCTCTTTGGGGCGCATAAGGGGCAACCCGGCACCTGAGAGGAAGGCAATCCAAACATCCTACCCTACCCAACACTGACAAAGGCTGGAGGTGGAGAGGTAACGGGGGAGCGGTCGGGGCTCCAAGCCCCAGGTGCTGAACCCCCAAAGCAGATTAGTTTGGCGGCTCTATCTATCGTCTGGTCTGGCTTGACACAAGCTGTCAAAACCAATTTTTTTAAAAAACGTTTCAAGGAAGTGTGTACTGAGGTTGGGTCAAAAAGGAGCGAAATAAACGACAGCATCTTATTCCTAGCCTATATTTACCGCCGGCCCCCACCGCCCCCCTCCCATCTCCTTTAACCTCCTCAGTTTAGAGGCGGGGGGAAGAAGGGATCTTCAGATTGGAGGGAAGGTGGGCAGAGGCATCACAACCAATGGACAAATGGGAAGAAATTAGGGATAACAGTGAGAATTCGGTATAAATCAGCACCGCTGGCGGTTCTGAGGGTCTGGGGGAGTTTGGGGAGATGAAGTACGTCGGTGCGTGCGTAAAGGGAAGTAGTGGTAGTAATGAGGGGTGTTGCACAGCCTCTCTCCCCGAGAGGGCGGGTGCAGAGATGTCTGCAGTGATTAAATAATAATCACGGAGAGGAGGAGGAGCAGGGGTGGGCGGTACCCGCTTCGGCGGGTGCACACGCACCGAGCGGCGGAGCTTGGGGTGCAGCTGGGCTGCTGCAGCAGCGGCAGCGGCGGCGGCGGCGGCGGGAGGGGCTCGAGGCGGGGGGAGGGGAAAGACAGCGCGCGAGGGGGAGGCAGAACAGAGAGCGGAAAGGGGGCGCGCGGCGCGCGGCGGGCTTACCCGGGCGCTGTCCTGCAGCAGGTGAGGGGAGGGCGAGAGAGGGCGAGCGCGCGCACACACCTGTCCCGGGCGGTGCGAGCTGCGGCTCAGGCTGAGGCTGACGGGCTGGCGGGCGCCCGCTCTAGCAGCCGAGCTGAGGAGGAAGAGAAGGGGGGGAGGGGAGAGAGGAGATCAGCAGGAGGAAGGGGAGGGGAAAGGGAGGGGAAAAAGATGACTCGGCTCCGGCGCGGGGCAGGCCCCCGCTCAGACCCCGCCGCTCTCTCGCGGCCCTCGCAGCCCCCCGGCTTCCCTCCTCCTTTCCCTCCGGGCTCCGCTCGCCGCCGCCGCAGACGGCAAGTCGTGGCAGCCAGACGTCGGCGCGTAACCCGGCGCTCTGTGCGTGACACCGGGAGACGTCAGCGCGCGCTCCCACCTTCCGCGGCTCGCGCCCTCCTCCCTTCCCTTTCTCCTGCCTTCCCTTCCTCACCCTTGCCCTCCCTCCCGTCTCCCAGCCTGGCAGCGCGCGCCCCCACCCCAATTACCGAGCCAACCGCCGGGAGGAGCCGGAGCGGGCGGGGACTCCGAGAGGGTGCGGGTGGGAGGCCGCGGGTGGGCCGTGAGCGCAGCGCGGGACCCGGGGCGAGGGGGCCGAGGCGCGTCGCTGCCGCCGCCGCCGCTAGGGGCTGGGAGGAGGATCTGACAAGTCCGGGAGCTGCCTCAGCATCCCGCGGTCCGTCTCGGGGATGAGGACCTGCCTTGTCGGATGGGAGAGGGAGGGGCGGCGTGAGCCCGCCGCCGGCCCGAGTCCTCGGTCTCCCCCCGCTCGGAGAGCCCTCGGGCCTCCGCGGCGCAGGGCCCTGAGCAGCCCGGCGGGGGGAGAGGGGGGGATGCAGCATTTCACCCGGATGCGGTCCGAGCCTCAGCCTCCCCGCGCCCCAGGAGTTTAACCTCACCTTTGGTCGGCTGCGGAGGAGGAGGAATCAGCATAAAAAAGAGACTGGAGACTTAGCCAGGTTTAAGCACCTGCCCGAAGGGTCTCTAACTGGAAGGAGAGAACTGCACCGCGGCCCCTCTTCCTCACTGCCCCCCTCTTCCCCTCCCCCCTCCTGCAGTCTAGGTAAAGCTGCAGCAATTAGAATGGCTAGTTGGAGAGAAAATGTACCTGTTAGAAGAGGGATACGAAAAGGATGAGAAAGTATGAATAATGTTCATTAAGCGGCTGTGCAGGGATAATTAGCAACTTTTAAAATGGTGATTGAAACCTTATCGAGTTAGATGTTAGAGCTTTACCAGTTTTCTTCCGTATGTAGTTCCACATCTTCCTATTATGTATGGCATTACATTATGCAAAAATAGAAGTGACAGCCATTTAAAAATACCATCTGCAAAGGAAATATTAAAGTACTTCTCTCCAACCTGTGGCAATCGTTATTTAAGTAACAGCCTGGTAACCTGTAAGGACTTTAAAGAAAGTTAACGTATGATTTAGGAAAACATCAACTGGTTACTGTCTCAGTCTAGTTGCATCTGTATTTATACTGCAATTAAGTGGCAGTATGCTGCAATGCATGATTCACATTGAGAGAATGTGAACTTTTTAGGGTCATGAACATCTTGTACCCCCTCTCACCCCAAGAAGCCCATCTAGTTAAGCCCATGAGGTAAAATGGAGAAGGGGAGATATAATTGGTCTCGTTTTATAAATCAGGAAACCGAACTGCAGACAAACTCACCCAGTCACAGATGTGGTGGCAGAGTTAGGAAGGATCTAGATTAGCTGTTACTCCGTCCACCAAATCAGGATTTCTTTCCTCAGTTGTTCCTCTCCTTTCCTGCTTCGTAGCTTGTACCTTAGTTGCTGAGGTCAGACAGATTTAGGAGATGGGAATTCTGTCATATTCCCTACTGCTTCACAAATTTTGGAGAAATCTCAAGGAGGCTGACGGGGAGTTAGAAAATTATGCCTAGATTTTTGTTTATCTCCATAATAAATTACCTTGAAAATTATCCGGCTCTCCTACTAATCATGTTCAGTTCTCAATATCTGTTTGTCCCTAATTTTGTGATGAGAACTTTTGAAGCCAGCTTAGAGTTCTTTCTTCTTTAAACTTTCTTTAACCAAGTTATCCTTAACTGGCAATACAATGCATTTAACATACACTGTTCTGCAGTTTTATAAGTGTTTTGTACTGGCGACTCAAAGATTATTTCTGAGATAAAACATTTAGTTCCATACTTTCCTTAAATAGAGCAGATAAGGTGAATAATAACTGACATTTATATAGCCCCCCCCTTTTCCCCCAAAACACGTTAATTATTTTCTTTGATCCTCAACTACTTTGTGAAGAAAGAACTAGTAGTCAACCCTATTTTACAGATAAGGAAACTGAATGATGTTGAGAAATTCTAACACTTAACCACAGTCACACAGCCAGCATCTAAGATGACATTGGAACCAAAGTCTTCCTTTTCTCCAAGTCCAGCACTCTGTTCACCAAACCTAGCTGTCATTAAGGAAGAGGAGGGATATTTTTATAATATGGGAAGTCAAAGGGTAAAAATGCTAGAAAGTTTCAAATACTATGTCCTATAATTATAAAGAGCAATTTCTCTAAATTGTATTTTAAGTTATCACAAGCATAACAGTTCAATTCTCAGAAAACTTTGGGCTTTCACAATACCTCCCTTAAGTTTTTAAAAATTCAAAAACTGTCAATAGTATAGTTACCAATATTTGTTCAACCTGAATTTTGAAAATTGAGGCCTAGTTTTACTGCTTATATAGAAATGTCAAAAGTTCTTTTCTTGGATCCCTGGATGTTTTATATAATCCTAAATTGATTAGCAAACCCACTAACCACTACTCCAAACTAATAGAAAAATACAATGAGTAAATAGATGTTATATGTCTTAGTAATTTTTCCAGATAAGTTGTTGCTTGTTTATGTTATATATCAGATGTTATTTGATGTGAATAAACAGTAGCACATTGCCCCCAAATTGTTTAAATTCAGTTGTATGGAGATTATGGAACAAAGATGTCCTAAGTTGTATTTAGTAGACAGGTAAGATTTGAACCAAGCAGGGCTGTTTCCAAGCCCGACAGTCACACATATATTGTTATGTATTTACAGTTCTTCCCCTCATTCCAAGAAATCCAATGGATTATCCTTTATTTTCAACATAAGGTATTGAATGCTCACAGGGTACTTGGCACTTTAGCAGGTGTTAACACCATGGAATCTAGGGACTTGAACCCTAAATACAAAAGGAGAACCAAGTAGAGAATACAAGGCAGTGCTAAGAAGACCTTGCATCAAATTTGTGTATCTTCCTCTTTCAGGGTCTCATTTCTCTCCTCTGTAACAAGATAAGGGCTAAATTGGATGATGTCTAAGACCCCTTTCATCACTAAATATAATTTCCTGTTTCTGACTGGTAAGTGAGGGGTTAAATGGGATCTTCATGATGACAATTTCCATCTTATATTAAATTTGGTTGATGGATTTAAGCAAATAGGTAGTACTCAAACAACAGCACTGAATCAAGATCTGGGAGGCTCTCCGGGACATATACAAAAAATAACTAATATTCCATGCTCCCAAACCTCAGTAGAATGTTCCTCTTGAATAAAGTTTCTACGTGTCTTAGTTTGAAATAATTTCTTGGACATTTGGTCTTATTCTATTCTGAAGGCACGGGCCATAACCTTTTAGGATTCACAGATGTGAATACTTTATTGAGCTCGTATTTAGTGACTGCAATACCTCATAGCAGTTGTCATGTTTTCAGTTCCAGCATCCTTTGCTATGCCATAATAGACACCTTTTTGATACACTTTCACTAATGGTACCCCTTATGCCACTTCATCTGTGCAGTTCCACATTTGTGATGTGTTATAGGCTGTTCCTATCCTTTGTATATAGCTCTCCATTGCTCTTTGGGTAGTCAATCCACAAGCATTTATTAAGTACCTACTATGTGCCAAAGATGGTACTGGGGATACAAAGACAAAAATAAATCATCCAATGCCCATCAAGAATTTACATTCTATGGAAGAAAACAACATGTAGATTAATATATAAAAATATATAAAATAAATGCAATGCAAATTTTGGGAAGAAGGCTCTAGAAGCTAGAAGGGGGAAACTAGGGAAAGGGAGGAAAGGAAGAAGCATTTATTCAGTGCCTACTAAGTGTTTTACAAAAAAGAAGAAACTATATCATTTGAGTCAAGTTTTGAAGGAAAGGAGTGATTCAAAGAGGTAGAGGTAATGTAAGACAGTAATTCTAGGCATGGGGGACATCCAGAGCAACCACGTGGAGAAGTGGCGAGAGGAATATGGAATAAGGTTGGAAATAAAGGTTGAGATCGGATTGTAGAAGGATTTAAAAACTAAACCTAGACGTTTGATAATAGAAGCAACATGGAGCCAGTGGAGTGTTGAATAGGGGAATGACCTGGTCAGACACAGATTTTAGCAAAATCACTGTGGCAGCTGTGTGAAGGCTGGATTAGAGTGGGGAGAAATTTGTGGCAAGGAGACTAAATAGAGGCTATTGCAATAGTCTAGGCAAGGGGTGGTGAGGGCCTGAAATGGGGTGGTGGCTATAGAAGTAGAAAATATTTTTTTAAAAAAGATAAAAGATACACAAGATTTGGTATCTGATTGGAGATAAGAGGTGAAGAGGAGTTGACAGTGCTGAGGTTGTGATCTTGAGTGGCCTCAACAAATAAGGAAGTTTGGAAGGTATGAGTTTTGGAGGAAAGAATGACTTAATGCACTCTGACCACTCCTTTTCTGAATTCTCCTCCAGCTCATGCTCTTTAACCATAGGTGTCCTTCAGGGTTTTGTCTTGGGCCCTCTTTTCTTTTCCCCCTACAGCACTTCACTTGATGATCTCATCAGCTTCCATTGTTTTACCATTTCTATGCTGATGAGTCCCAAATCTACCTATCCTGCCCCAAACTCTCTGTTGACCTCCTGGCTTTCAACTCCAACTGTCTTTCAGACACATCAAACTGGACATCTAAGAGGTATCTTAAAGTCAGTGTCTAAAATGGAATTGATATTTCCCCCTTAAATTCTACGCCACTCACCTTCACTATTACTGTAGAGAGCAGCACCATCCTCCCAGTCCCTCAGTCTCTCAATCTAGAAGTCATCTTGGGACTCCTCACTATCTCTCACTCTACCCCTACCCCCACTTCATCCAATCTGTTGCCAAGACCTATCAGTTTCACCTTTGTAATATTTCTCAATATGCCCTCCCTTCTTTCCTCTGATACTGCTACCACTCTAGAGTAGGTCCTCATCATGCCTGGACTGTTGTAAGAACCTGCTGGTGGGTCTGCTTCTCAAGCCTCTCCCAATCCAATCCATCCTCCATTCAGCCACTAGTGATTTCTCTAATGCACAGGTCTGACCATGTCACCCCCCAGTCAATAAACTTTGGTAGTTTCACATCGACTCTAGGCATCAAGTACAAAATGTTTTATTTGTTATTAAAACTTCTTCCTCTCTTTCCAGTCTTGCTACAACCTTTCTCTCCAACGTGTACTCTTCAATCCAGTGACACTGGCCTCCTGGCTGTTTACATGAACAAGATATTCCATTTCTTTGCTCTGGGCATTTTCTCTGGCTGTCATTTTTGCCTTAAATGCCCTCCCTCCTTCACTTTATCTACCAACTTCCCTGGCTTTCCTTTAAGTGAAGATTAAAATCCTATCTTTTACAGGGAGTCTTCCCTAACCCCCATTAATTCTAAGGCCTTCCATCTGTTGTTTCCTATTTATTTTGTATATAGCTTGCTTTGTGAATATTGTTTGCATGATGTTTTAGATTGCTTCTGCAGAACAGGAACGGTATTTTGCCTCTTTTTTGTATCCCTAGAACTTGGCATATAGTAGGCATTTAGTAAATGTTTACTGATTGAGTTCTATTTTGAACATGTTGAGTTTGAGATTCCTATGGAACATCTAGTTTGAAATATGTGACAGATAACTGGAGATGGGGTACTGGAGCTCAGGAGAGAGACTAGGAATGGATTTTTAGATGTAGGAGTCCATAGAGAAAATTAAATTCATTGGAGCTAAGAAAGTAGATCAAGTAAGAAAGTAGATCAAGAATTCTTAACCTTGTCCTCAGTTGACAAATGGTCAAGAATATGAATAGGGAGTTTTCAGAGGAAGAAATTAAAGCTATCTATAGTCACATGAAAAAAATCCTCTAAATCACTATTTATTAGAGAGATGCAAATCAAAATATCACATCTATCGGTCTGCTGGCTAACATGACAAAATAGGAAGATGATAAATGTTGGAGGAGATGTGGGAGAGTTGCTACACTAATTCATCGTTGGTAGAGCTGTGAGCTGATCCAATCATTCTGGAGAGCAATTTGGAACTATGCTCAAAGGGCTACAAAAATGTGCATACCCTTTGACTCAACTATATCACTTCTGGGACTGCATCCCAAAGAGACCATAAAAATGGGAAAAATGTACTAAAATATTTATAGCAGTTCTCTTTGTGGTGGCCAAGAACTGGAAATCAAGGGGATGCCCATCAATTGGAGAATGGCTGAACAAGTTGTGGTATATGAATGTAATGGAATACTATTGTGCTATAAGAAATGATGAACAGGAAGACTTCAGAGAGGTCTGGAAAGACTTATATGATCTGATGCTGAGTGAAAGGAGCAGAACCAGATCATCACTGCACACAGTAACAACCATAGTGTGAGAGGAATTTTTCTGGTAGACTTAAACCTTCACAACAATGCAAGGACCTAAAACATTCCCAAAGGACTCGACACAAAATACCATCCACATCCAGAGAAAGAACTATGGATTCAGAACACAGAATGGAGGAGAATATTTTCTCTTGTGTTATGTTTTGTTTTGGTTTTTCTCATGGTTCCCCCTTCTATGCAACATGACTAATGTGAAAATGTGATTAATAAGAATGTATGTGTAGAACCCATAAAGATTGCATGTCATCTCAGGGAGGAAGGGGGAGAAAAACCTAAGACTTATGGAAGTGATTGTAGAAAATTGAAAACAAATTAATAAAAAAAAAACAAAAAAAAGTTTTTAACCTTTAAAAAAATTTTTTTAGTGTCATAAACCCCTGTGGCAGTCAGTTTGTTGAAGTCTAGAGACCCTTCTCAACAATATATATGTATGTATATGTATACACACACATATACATTACATATATATATATATTTTAATTTAAGGATATGCTAAATTTCTGTTTGAAGTTAGTGAAAATAAAGTTGTAATTTTTTCCCCATCCAAATTTATGGACCTCCTGAAACCTATCTATAGAGTTCAAGGTTAAAAATCCTTAATATATGGAGAAGATGTCCCAGGGCAGAGCCTTGGAGCATATTAACAGAGGATACGATAATGATGTTGATCCATCAGAGCAGATAGTAAGAAGAGTAGTCAGATGGGTAGCAGGAGAATCAAGAAAACTGTCACAGAGAGTATCCAAGAACAGCAGACAGTTAACGAGTCAAACACCACAGTCATCCTGAAGGATGAAGATTGAGAAGGAGCCAAATGATCCTCAGTTTCATTTCTTCTAAAACTACTGTTCCATTGTTTTTAGCCATATGCTAGTAATAGAGGAATACTGGCATTAAAAAGTTGGATCTTGCTTCAGGGAGAAGCTTGGAGTCTCCTCAAGGCAATCCTGCACATAGTCCTATTTTCCTGTTTAAGTCTGGTCACAGTTGGTTGTCCATTGCAGTGCTCATTCAGGATATGAAGTTTGTTGTTTATCCTTCACTTTCAAAGAGGATCAGTGATGTCATGGGTGATATTTTAGCTTATGGTGAATTGTATTTAAGTGAGGCAGAGCTGCACAAAGTTGTGAGTCTCACACTGTCTTCTAGAGTCATTGAAGTCTGGTAGCAAGATAAAAGACTGATGACAATGACTCAGCAAGCAGTGGATTAACATGGCATTTTTCAGTGTCTGACCAAGCTCTAAATTATTTTTCCCTACCCATATGACTGAAGAAAATCTTCACATGCTTGGGATAGACATCCTCCCTAATTCACCAACAGGTCTGAAGCCTATCTGTTACCCTCATCCTTGTTTAGCCAGTCTGACCACTGAGCATGCTACAGCTTCTTGGAGCCAGAGATAAGAGTTGTGTGACAGATGGACACCAAAGGTAGATGAGCAGTCCTAAAAAAGGACTTAGCAAGACCTCACACAAAAGTGCTAGTCTTCCATGAACACCCCATATACATATGAAGGTATGTATATAATATATAATACATACACATACACACACTAATTGATGAATTCTATGTGTCCCATAAAATTTCATCTTAGTTTGGACAAAAGTAATTCCATATTCACTTAGTCTTCCACGAAGACTTGTTCAGCCACCCGCCACATCATAAAATCTATCTACTGCCTCTTTTCAAATTTTACAGTGTGCTTTAACACAAATGAGACTAAGAAACATGAAAGAGGTTCAAGATTAAGTTATTTCTACATATCATTTCCCTTTTAGATGGTAAACTCCTTGAGGTGAAGATCTAACTTTGTATTTCCAAGTACATACAGTATTGTTAAAATTATGTTCAATTATATTACCAATTAAGGCTTCAAAGTCTGAAGAGATGAAAAAACATTTATTGTACTGGAAACAACTCACAAAATTTTAAATTGATAAGGACATGGCACTAAGATGAGCAAAAGTAAAAAATACTCAAATGATACTTTTATCATACTTTTACATCGCCTATGTCCATGGAGTGTCAGGTACAGATACAAATGTGGTAAGCTGGAAGTGGCAGTGATTGTACTAAATGTTTTATATCTTTTTCCACATGTACCTCTTTTTTTCCCTCACTCTCAGAGACAACCAACAAATCAGAAGTAACCTGGAGGGGGTCATTGAGAAAGAAGGAAGCTGGGGTATTTTAAGAAACGATCTCATGTTCTGTACATTTGTACTTGAAAGACATTGTGCCATGTCATGAGGGTCACTGACTAGAGCATGTTTTATAAAAACTGCAGAAATTCCTTGACTGCTTCTATTTAGGATACAAAAATTCTTTACAATGTGTTAACATTGGTTTGGTCACTTTGTTCAAGATAAAAAAAGCAAAAGGAAACTAGACATCAGCATGTACTAATACTTGTTCAATTTTTGCAACTTAAATGCAGTAGCATTCAATTTTAGGCAACAAAAGTAATGAAGATAATGTTCACAGATAAAAAGCAAGTTTAAAAGTTGAGTGACAGAATATATATTGTTTTCCTTCTTAAGTATCCTTTTAAATAAAATAATTAAGAGGTAGCTGCAATGATTAGTTATCATTTTACCTGTAACAATATTTACCTGATAATTATGTGTGCCAAAGATATGTTGTTTTTTTCTTTTGAGTACCAATTCACTTGTACATGTATCTTATAATACACATATCTTATAAAGTTTTGATATTTAGATGTTTTGATAACACTGGTATCCTGATCTTCCTGGTAGAAAGTAGATGCTACCTGTTGTTGAAATGGCAACTTTTTGATAGGTACAAGTTTAGTATTTTACACTTCACTATTTGCCACTTAGCCACATACAACAGATGAACTCCAGTAATATTTTCATATGTACCCTATTGTTTCCTTTAAAAATTAATTAGGTTTTGTGAATATATCCTTTTCAAAATCTTACTAGACTCATAATTAGAAATTTGCTTCATATTATTTATTAGCTTTTAAAAGTATAGGAGTTATGTAATAGGAAGACTTAGAATCACAGCTCTTTATCCATTTACTAGATTTCTCCTTGATTGATTGAGAAGACTCTCTGATTTTGGTTCATAGTTACCTTTATGTAGAATGGCAGGTTTGTCCTCCATCAATGTAAATCCATCCACTCTTTAGTGGAAATGGAGAATTTCTCCTTACTATTCTCAGTCTAATAACTCTTTATGTTATTCTGCTTTTTTGCTCTCTTTTGGAATTTCTTTGGGTTCTTTTCTTCTCAGTTCAATTTTAAAAAATTAACATCTAAGCTTTTACTAGCTGTCATCTCACACTAACAACTCAGACTGGGTTTGCTGTCCATTAGTAGTCTACCTACAAGTATAGCTGTTTCGGTGCTTTTCAGGTTTTTCAGGCACCAAAAACATTGCTTGCTTCAAATTACTTTACTCTGGATAGTTTGTATTTTCATGAGTTAGGCCTAGTTTTAAGTGTTTAACAGCTCTAGTATAGATGAACTAGTAGTTTAGTCCTTTAAAACATATTTCATTTATCACTGAAGTAGAATATAATACACTCTGAATTTGGAGAGTATAAACTCACTATGTAGCAAAATATAAAAAGCAATGTGGTTTAATGGACAGAGCGCAAACATTTTAGAAATATAAAGCAGGAGTCCTGATTTCCTAAAGGAGTGAAGAAATAGAGATGGATAATGATTATTAGGCATGTCAGTCACTGACAACTAATTTTAAAATTAATATATTGTTCTTCAAATGCAGAGATGATTCTAGGGAGAGTCAGTTTAACATGGCAGCATAAAGGGTAGAGTAGAGCTTAGCTCTATCATAAATGTTGTGGCAATAATCTGAAAAGGTATAAGATGGAACAGGATAAAGAAATTTGCTTTATTAATGACCAAGATATTTGAGTAGATTATTAAGCATCTTCAATCAATCTGGACTTCTCAAAAAAGACAGCCAAAATTTTAAAAAAAGTGCTGGAATGGAGGTTCTACTAGGAAAGCTAGGGTAAATCCAAGTGAACAGATGACCAGAAGCCCCAAAGTGCCCCAACTGGAAAAAACCTGGGGTTAGGGTGGGGGATGGGGAGAATGGGATTAAAAGACTGTGGCAGTGCCTTGACAAAAGATAACTAACTTCAGTGCCCTGAACAGGTACACTGAAACCCACTAATATTTCATCATTAGTATTTAATACTACAAACTCATCTGGGGAGGTGAAAGACAGTGGCAGAATCCTAGGAAATCAAGATCTGGACTAAATAGGGTGTGACCACCTCATTCAATTGTCTGGAAAAACTGGTCAAGGAGGTAATTTAACTATCAGACTCCCTCCTTGCCCCATCAAAACAAACAAATGCAGAATATTATATTTTAAGAAATCATAACTGAAAGCTGTCTATATTTACTGGAACTAGAGGACAATGTGAAACTAAAAAGAATGTACCACCTGAAAGAAACCCCAAAATAAAAACTCCCAGAAATATCATAGCTAAAATCCAGAGTTTCCAGGTCAATTCAAAAATACTATCTACAGACAGAAAAAGAATTCAACTACCAATGAACCACAGTCAGGCTTATACAAGCCTTGCCAGCAACTACCACAAAAAAAAACAAAAACCTTGCAATGTGATTTTTCAGAAGGTAGAAGATAAAGACTTATAACAAAAAAAAAAATTTACTCTGAAAAACTAAATATAATCCTACAGAGGAAAAAATAGTCCTTTAATGAAATAAAGTCAAAAGACTTCAAATTAAGAGTCAAAAGAAATCCAGAAAGGTAAATAAATATGAGCAGTTAACAGGCACTAAATGATCAAGTATTAATTCTTATAGGAGAGGAGAATTAGGTGACTCAACCCAATCCTTATGTCTTCAAGGGTCACAGGAAGTAGAAAGATGAATGGGAGCAATTTTGTGAATGCTTTAAAAATTGGACTCTCTTGGTCACACCCCTCCCCTCATTATACTCACAGTGATCGGGTCAAATTTATATTAAGAAGACAGATTTGACTCAATATTAGGAAATTAAACATAATAAACCATGTTGATAATAAAAATTGCATGATTATGTTGATAAATATAGAAAAAGCTTTTGACAGAATAACCATTTCTGTTAAAAACATTAAAAAGACATAAAAATAGTTGAGCCTTTAATATGATCAATAATAACTGTCAAAAATCACGAGCTAATATGATACGTAATAGAGAAATGTGACCTTTCTAATAAGGTCAAGGATTAAGCAAAGATGTTCATGATCACTATCACTATTTGATTTTGTCCTAAAAATTCCAGCTCTGGCAACAGACAAGAAAAAGAAATTGAGAGAATTAGCATGGGCAAAAAACAACGAGAAAAGCAAAATCACTTTTTTTTGCAGCTGATAAGATGGATCTACAATTAGAAAACCCTATAGATTCAGTTATGATTAACTGAAATAATAACTCCAACAGCATAAGACATAAAAACCCCCAATTAAGTCAGCTTTTCTGTGTATTACCAACAAAACCCAGAAGAGATGGATAGATAAAAAGTATTTTGGAATCTAGCTATCAGGACACACATAGGAATGATAAATACAACTACAAAACTACTTTAATGAAATAAATATAGATCATAATAATTGAAGATATATTCAACAGTCAATAAATATTAAGTGCTTTCTACATTCTAGATACTGTGCTAAGAGTTGGGGAAACAAGTACACAGAATGAAAAAATTCTTACTTTCAATGAGCTTACATTCTAATGGGGAAACAAGTACATATGAAAAAATATATGCGTAAATAAAAAGAATGGGTAAAGATATATACACACAAATTAATTATGTACAATGTGCTTGAGAGAGAGGGTACTAGAAATTATGGTTGATCAGGAAAGGCTTCATGCAGAACATGGTATCTGAGTTGCACCTTAAAGAGAGGGAATCTATGAGGAATAGATAAGGAGAGTATATTACAACTCATGATTGGGCTATGCCAATAATAAAAACCACAATACTACCAATATTAGTTTACTTATTCAATGTCATACCAAGCTACCAAAGTATTATTTTATAGGACTAGGGAAAAAAAATTCACCTGGGGACACAAAGGATCAAGAATCTCAAGGAAAAATAATACAAAAAAAAAAAAAAGGAACGTCTGGCAGAAACTAGATATAGACCAAGTTCTCACTCTCATAATATAAAACAAGATAAGCTCCAAATGAGTACATGACTTGGACATAAAAGGTAACATCATAAATTCAAGGAGCAGGTAAATAATTTTTTAGATCTATGAGTAGAAAATAAGACAATTTTGATTAAGTAAAATTTTAAAGTTTTTCCTTAAAATTAATACAGCTAAAATTAGAAGGGAAGCAGATAACTGGGGGAAAATCTTTGCAGTAAATGTCTTTGATAATGGTCTCATTACCAAGATATTTAGAAAAATGATTCAAATTTATAAGAGCCATTCTGCAATTGATAAATAATCAAAGGATGTATAAACAGGTAATTTTCAAAGGAAGAAATCTAAGCTATCAAAAACCTTATGAAAAAGTGCTTATTAGCAAGAGAAATGTACATTAAAGCAACTCTGAAGTTTTACCTCATACCCATCAGTTTGACAAAGATGATGAAAAGTGACAGATGCTGGGGAGGCCATGGGAAAACAGGTACTTTCAATGTACTGTTGGTAGAGCTATAAACTGGTTCAGCTACTCTGGAAAGCCATTTTGAACTGTACCCAAAAATGTCTGAACATATGGTTCAATATTTTAAAAAAGTACCCTTTTTTTGTAGGGGAGAATGTAAGACAATTGGGGTTAAGTGACTTGCCCAAGGTAACACAGTAAGTGTCTGAGGTCAAATTTGAATTCAGGTCCTCCTGACTCCAGGGCTGGTGCTCTATTCACTTTGCCACCTATCTGTAGTAGCAATCATACTGGCACACAGGGTGGGCTGCTAACACAGGTTTTTTGATCTGCTTTTCTAAATGAAAAAGAACTTTAAAGGGGTTGACAACCTTACTTTCTTTACAGATGTAAGTAGAAAGAAGTGAGTATGGAAATACAAGCAGAGAAATTAGCACAGAGATTCAACAGACAGGGCTCCAACTGTCTGAACAAAATAATACAACTACCTACATATACCACTAAGAGAGCACAACATCTGAGTAGTCAGGGGGTGTGGGGTGAGGGAAGGGGAGGCTACTTCCACCTCCTTCTCCTCCTCCCCCCAACTGTTAACAAGCAGCTACCTAGAGTCTGGTCCAGGGAATCAAAAGGTTCTTCTCACGAGCAAGTTCCCCCAAAGCAAAATGCCTATCTCCCAGAAAGACTTGGCCCTTGATTGGCTCAGAACCATATGAAACCTATGTGACTCAGCACAGCTGTGAATTATTAGGGTTCAAAGGAGATCAATCCTTAAGATATTCACCATTTAGCATGAGTCTAGGAAACTGAACTCCAAAAATAATAAAACAAAAATCTCACCTTGCTTGTGCTTATGCTAACTGCCCCTCACACATGGACTTTTATCCAAATGTGTCTAGGAGATCTATAGCTCAAAGAGATTAAAGAGAAAAAGGATCCATCCATACAAAAATGTATATAGCCGTTCTTTTTGTAGTGACAAGAAAACGAAGGGAGTGCCCATCAATTAGGGAATCATTGAATAAATTATGGTATTTAAATGTAATAGAATACTATTGTGCTGTTAGAAAGGAGGTTTCAAAGAAAGTGATTTCGAATGAAGTGCAGAGATAACAATGTAAAGATAAACATCTTCAAAAAACTTAATCTAATCAATGCAATGATCATCCCTAGTTCTCCAGGATTCATGATGAAATTTGTTATCACCTCCTGACAGAGGTTTTGGACTCTAGGCAAGACAGGTGTTTTTTGAATGTAGTCAATGTGGGAATTTGTTTTTCTTGACTATACAGTACATATTTGTTACAAGGGATTTCTTTTTTAGTGGGGGAGGGGAGTAGAAAAATAAAATATATTTTTGTTACTGAACAAAAAGGAAAACAAATTTAAAGAACATGAACAACCAGTTTTTAAAAGAAGAAAAGCAAGCATCAACCACATTAAAAATTATCCAAATCACTAATAAGAAAAATGCAATCTTACACCCAGATTGGCAAAGATGACAACAAAGAAAAACAATAATCGTTGTGGAAAAACAGGTATGGCAATTCCATGCTGGGTCTACAAATTGGTTTAACCATTCTAAAAAACTATTTGGAACTGTCCCGGACATACTCTTTGACCCAATAGTATCACTTCTAGTAGTTGTATTAATATTCATGTAGCATCATGTGGGGAAGAAGGTGAAAAGCTGATAAGTACAAGGTTAACTACTTCCTGTAGGTTGTCTCAAACTTATATGGGAAGTGTCCCTCCTTCCCACCTACTCCCTTCTAAGGTGGCTTTCTTTCCTGTCAACATCCTCAGCTCCATCCCTAGGGATGGTTGTCTCATATTAGGTGAAAATGAAAAAGGGAAAAAATCCTGAGGTGCTACCTCTGGTTCATCCTACAAACCCCACCAAGTTGCTTTCTTTAATTTTGTTTATGTATTGGTCTTGGGTCATGTGTTCTCTCTTCTTTTGGGAAGCAGTATCAATAAAAATTATTACTGCTGAAAGTTCCCTCTCCCCTTCCTAAAAAGAAAAGAAGAAATGAGGCCTAGTAGTACCAGTAACTCTTCTACAAAGCAGAGAACAGTGGAGCAAATCTGTAGCTTGAGAGTCAAAAACAAATGAAGATAGTAACATAATGCTTGATAAACCCAAGGACTCAGAACTACTAGGATAAGGATTCACTAGGTAACAAAAATTGCTAGAAAGCAGTCTGGCAGAAATTAGTTTTAGACCTGTATGTCATGTCATGTACCACAATGAATTCCAAATTTAAACATGACATAGATAAAAGGTCATATCACAAACAAATTAGAAGAGAATAGAAGGTGATATCTTTCATATCCATAAATAAAGATTTATGGCTAAACAAGGGGCAGGAGAAAAAACGGACAATTTTAATTACACAAAATTGAAAAACTTTTTCATAAAATCAATGCTGCTAAAATCAGAAAGGAAGTTATATGAGAAGTATCTTTGCAACAAGTTTCTTTTATAAAGGTTTGATGTCTACCATATATAGAGAACTAATTCAAATATATAAGAATAAGAAAATTTCCCCAGTAGTTAATGATTACAGAATATAAACAGTTCTCAAAAGAAGAAACACTTGCTATAAAAAGCCATCTGAAAAATGTTCTAAATTATTAATAAGAGAAATGAAAAGTAAAACAACTCTCATGTTCTACCTCTGATAAAGATGACAAAAAAACAAAATTGTAGTATTTTGGGGGGATGGAATATGGGAAGATAGGCGTACTAATTTACTGTTGGTGGAACTGAGATTTTGAGTATCCATTCTTTTTAAATTTTTTATCCTGATTTTAGAAACAATGCTCAATATACAAAGTAGGACAGAAAAAACTGATAACTCACTATACCATCACATTTGGTGATCTAATTAGCTCCCAAGAGTTCAACTTTCTTAGTGCAGAGGATTCCTAGATCTATATATCCAGACTTACTCTGCCTCCTGACCTCCAGTCTCACATTACCAACTGCTTCTTGGACTACTAGAAAATCCCACTGATAGCTCAAATGTAACATGTACAAAAATGGAATTCATTTTCTTTCCTTCCAAAATCTCCCTAATATATATTTTTTATTGTCAAGAGTACCTACTATCTTCTAAGTTACCCACAACTGAAGCCTAGGTATAATCTGTGACTTCCCTCTTGTACTCAATCTGTATGTCAAATCCATTGCCATGTCTTGTCAGTACCTTAACATCTCATTTATGTTCCCTTCTTTCCACCAGCTGGTACAGGTGCTCATCTCCTCACACCAGGACTAACTTTCTGGTGGGTAACTGCCACAAGTCTTCCCCATTCCAATCCATTCTTCATCAACTGCCAAAGTGATTTTCCTAAGCATAGACCTGCCCATGTTACCTCGTTTATTTAATCAACTCCTGCGACTCTATTACCTCCAGCATAAAATTTTTAAAAATTTTCCATTTGGTTTTTGAAACTCTTTGTAATCTGGTCCATTCCTACTTTTCTAGTCTTCTTGCACTTTACTCTCTTACCTATATATTCCATGATTTAGCAGCATTGACCTACTTGCTGCTCCTTGCACTCAACACTCCATCTCTCTGCTCTTTACATTCTTTAACCTGTTTATATCCTGTATGTACAATTTTAAAAATACTCTCTCCCCACTTTTGTATTTTTGTATTCTCAGCACTTAGTAATGTTTAATAAATACTTGTTCATTAATTTATGAAACTGCCAATATCGTATGTAAAGCTTACTTTGTAAAAGCATAAAGTCAACATGTTAATTTTATAACTATCTTGTTAATCCTTTTCCTTCTGAAATTCCTTCTGTTTTCTTTTATGCATTTAAAAAAATGTTTCAATGATCCTTTTTGCTTTTCTTTTTTGAGTGGGAAGGGGCAACATCTTAATTAGTTGTCCTCTCTTCACTTCACCCACCCAACAAAGAAAGCAATCTTTAGAGCAAATAAGCATAATCAAGCAAAACAAATCCAAACATTTGCCACATTCAAAAATGCATGTCTAATTTTGCTCCTTGTGTCCATCACCTTTCTGTCAGGAAGTGGGAGGTAGGTAGCATGCTTCATCAGTCTTCTGGAGGGCTTGTTGGCAATTCTATCAAACAGAGTTCATAAGGCTTACAGTGTTGTTTTTCTTCACAGTGCTACTGTTACTGTATAAATTATTCTCCTGGCTGTGTTCAGTTCATACAAATATCTCCATATTTTTCTGAAATCATTCTTTTGACACAATATTTTATCACATTTGTATATCATAATTTGTTCAACCATTCCCCATTTGATGAGCAACTACTTTATTTCAAGCTCTTTGATACAACAACAACAGCAAAAGATTCTGCAAATATTTTCATACATATAGGTGCTGTTACTATTTGTTTGATCTTTTTGGGGTATAAACCTAGTAGTTGGTATCAGTGGGCCAGCCACTCTAGAAAGAAATTTGGAACTATATCCAACAAATCATTAAATTGCATTCTTCTTGACCATCGATATCACTACTAAGCATGTGCCTCAAAAAGATATAAATAAAGAAGAGCTTATGGACAAAAGGATTCATAACAGCACTTTCTGATAAAACGAAGAATTGGAAATTAAGGGGGTGCTCATGAACCGGGGAATTACTAAACAAATTAAGGCAGGTGAAATGGAATAGTATTTTGACAAAAACTATGAAAGGGATGAATTCAAAGAAATTAAGAAGATTCATATGAAATGATACAAAGTAAACAAAAACAGGAAAATGATTTATACAATGAATACAATATTATAAAGAAAAGCAACTTTGAAATACTTAAGAACTCTGATCAATGGCGAAATCAATTGACTCCTGAGAACTAAAGATGATGCATGTGTTTGACAGAATTGATGGAATAGAGGTACAAAATGATACATACACTTTTGGTTATAGCCAATACATGACTTCTTTTCAAGTGACTATGTTAATTTATTATGAGGGAGGATTTAAATTTTTTTTGGAGAGGGGTTAAGGAAAGGAAACTTGATAATAATGAAAAAAAGAAGGGATCAATGAAGCATTTAGATAACAACACAGATAAGAACAGAAAGACTATCAGAGGGAAACAAGGACAAGCAACATAGACTGGCTTTTGGAAGTAACATGCTGAATTTATTGCAGATCAGAAAAAAAAGAAGCCTACGTTGTAGGGAAGGATTATGATGATATCTTTCCCCCTTTGCTTCAGGAAATGTTCATGTGACAAAATATATGGATCTCAAATACCCCAGTTTCCTACATTTATAGACCTCCCTTACCCCAGTTTTCTTTTGAGCATTAGTTATGGCAACTACTTTTAATCTGTGTCATCTTTTGATAAATTGTATCAGAGTCATTGAAATACCTTCACCCCTCAAAACAAAATTTGTTTGGATAATCTCAGAGATAGCATCCAGTTACTAAAATATTTAATTGAGAAATGAAAATTATTCAGAGAATTCAGCTAAACTATATCAGTCAGCAGACCTACCCAGAGGGTAATTTACAGAGGGTAATATTCTGTTCCTAAAACCTCAGTTCTTCATTTGTAAATTGAGGTGTTGGACTAAATGACCTCTCAAGTTCCTTCTTTGAGCTTTAGGGAAAGACCATCAAGTTGATTTAGATATATGTAAGAACATAATACTTTAATATTTCAGTGGATCTGGAATATCACTGATAATAGATCTATGTCTTCTCATTCCATGTGATTCTTGTGTAAATGCTCTCTTAAATCCTCCATAGAGTATCAACCTAACATACCATATAATCCTGGTCTTAGCATTTTGTGAATGCCAGCTCAGCACTAGAATTGTCTGCTGTCCTTCTTGCTCTATTTTGGGGCCATCCTCTTTTCTGATCATGTCCTGGAAGGTTTTATATGACGTTTTGTCTGCAAGTTATCAATGGTAGTATGTTGCCACCTATTTGCGCTCACCATGCTTCTCTTTGTTGCCCTCTGGAATTCATGTACAATTTTAATTTTTCAGTGATTGAGTGTTCCATATGGTAATAGAAACTAGACTTGTGATTTCATCAATATAGGGAATTCCCAAATGAGGAAACAAGTCAGTACCTTCCCTGCAAATGATAGTTTCAGAGAGTTTTCTAGACTGGGCATTGGAAGGTTTTGTCTTGATTATAGCCACATAGACAATGGGTAGAGGAGGAAGCCTTGAAACCAGATCTTTCTGATTCTGGAGCTGTCTACCTTATGCTGCCCCTATAAGAGAATAATGGTGTTAAAAAAAAGAAGAGTTAAGATCAACAAAGTTTCAGAACAATAAATAATCATGGTGAGCTTTTTATTTATAGTGTGTTTTTATTTATAGTGTGGAAGAGGAAGACTTAACTGACTTTTCAGCTCATGTTTCCCTACTCTTTGTGCAAACAACCCACTGCCTTACCTGGCTTTATTGTGCTCTGAGAAATTAGACAAGCTTCTTGTAGCACAATAGGATAAAGCCACATGTGTGAGGATAGTAGCGGCTTTCATTAAGGACAGGAGGAGTAACAGAGAAAGCAAAAAACTCTACGTTTAGCTACTTTGGAATCCATAAATTTGTTTTGAGGCTAAGTACCAAGTCCTAGCATACATTTATTTCATAGAAGGAAAAAAGATCACATTAAAATACCCTATCATAAATTGTTACTGACCCCTATTAGAGAACTACCCCACAACAGAATGGGCTCTGCACTTGAGTGAAGTAAGACCTTAGCATCTTTAGAAAGTAGAATCTTAGGCAAGTCCTATTTTACACATGGGGAAATGGAGTCTTCAAGGGTAATGTACATAGCACCTTTCTTAAAGAGTTGTTGTGACAGTTAAGTGAGAATATATGTAAGGTGCTTTATAAATCTTAAAGTGCTGCTATGTGTCAGTTTGTAATCTGTAGAAAACTGTTTTAAATAGCTGGCTCCTTCAATCTGTTTTTCTGGAACCTTTCCATTGAGGCATTTAGGAAGGACATGTTTCTGCATTTCCCTGCATTGTAGTTTCAAGAAAGAACCTTTTGCATACTCTTGATGTACACAAATAAAACAAATTTAACCCAATTTATTTAATCCCAACATATTTAAACCCCAGATACTCCTCAGACTCTATTATCCACCCAATTGACCAACCCATATTAATGAGTGAAGAAGCTTAAACAGATGGTGTTGATGCACTGTGCCCTGAAATTTTTTGTTGAAAAACCATCCTGTATAAACAGTCACAGCAATAACAAAAAAAATTCATGTAACAGTGAAAAAAATTTTTACAGTAATTTTTAGGGTTTTCTTGAGAATAACTTTGAGAGAACTTTTATCTTAGAAAAACAAGACCAGTGGTTTTTACCTTTACATGTAAGGTCTAAGAAGAGAGACTTTATTCAACATTACAGTCTTAAGTATAGTAGGTCCCATAAATGGGAAATTTGGATGTTAATTGATGCTTCCTACTATCCCTTTGCTACCACATTGATGGCAAAACCAAAAGAAAGCTGACAGTATCTTCCCTCCAAGCTCTGTATCTAGCCTTGAAAATTGCTATTCACTTAACCTAGGTGAGAAAATTTATGCAAGATGGATTGTTGCCTTTTAACTTCTTTTATTAGTCATGACTTCCATGGAGGTAGATGAAGTGGTTTAAAAAAAAAAGGTTGCTCTATTTAAAAAAATCTTTATTCATAAGTCTGTCTCTATACAAATTCAAGTTTCTTCTAGCTTGAGTGATTTTGCCCAATTTCTTTTTTTCAGGCAAAGTGCTAATCTCTTTCAGAGTGTCAAACCTGACTTTTTTCCATTTTGAAGTGTTTTCACATACAGGTGAAATAAAATTTCTGAGAAGCTCTTTCTCACGCCTTCTTCCATATTCCCTTGCTACATGATGAGAAATTCTCTTTTAAAAAAATTCTACTTTATATGATGGACTAAAGCTGGAGATTTAGCCTTAATTTTTAACATGGTTTAAAGACATAAGGATTCATTATTTTACTAAACAGGGCCTTCTGAAGGGGACTGAGAAAGAAGCTGTCATTAAGTGAAAGCCTGGGTTCATACAATTGTTTGCTGACCTCTCCTCCCAGGGCAGTTAGGTGGCTGAGGGGATAGAACACCAGACCTAGAGTGAGGAGGACTCATCTTCCCGAGTTCAAACCTGACTGGGCAAGTCACTTACCTCTGTTTGTTCCTCATCTGTAAAATGAGCTAGAGAAGGAAAAGGCAAACCATTCCAATATCTTTGCTAAGAAAACCCCAAATAGAGTCACAAAGAGTTGGACACAACTGAACAACCCCTCAGGGTAACTTTTTGGTTCTATGTTGGCTCTATATGCCAGCCTTTTTCTTCCTATTTTTCTCACTAGTTTATGCTAGCATTTAAATTTGGAATAGACCTTAGAAGACATTTAGTACAACTTACGAATAGAAGTCTGCCTCTGTACAGGATGGCTTTTCAGACAAACCCACATAACTTAGGAACAGAACCTCAGAGGTAAAGGGACTTGACCCAGGGCCTGCAGACTACAACCCAAATCTCTTAAGACTACTAGTCGCAGACTTGTTCTATTAGAACTCCACTACTGAAAGATTCTTTAGACAAGGTCTTAACCAGTGTAAGAACATTACTAGAAAACTATTTTCCTTTCACACTGGTTGTTTTCAGTCATTAAAAAGTTAACAATTTTTACTTAATACAGAGTTCAACACCATGCAGAGCCAATTAAAAGGCACACTAACTAGGGTTTTATGGTCTGAATGAAGAGGTCATGAATATGTAGACAACAGAAGAGGATTATATCAATAACTAAGTGGCATACAAATATTTTGAGTTAAAATATTTACATTGTATGCAAGGAAAAAATCTATCAGGAATAAAGATTTACATTAATTTTAATTGTGCTGCAGAAAAGAAAACTCAATTCTAGAGTCAAAGAATTAAATCCCACCTCCAATTCTTTCACAGGGCCTCAGTTTTTCTAAAATTGGACTAGATTGGACTAGATCAGAGGTTCCCAAATCTATTTGGTCTACCACTCCCTTTAAAAAAAAATTGCTCAGCAGCTTCTTGGAAATATACTTTCTTTAACCCTTTAGTGTTTTTTTGGAAATTTTTGTCACCTCAAAAAAATAAAATGTTTTTTAAAAAAATAATGCATCTTAAATTTAATAATTTATTGTATATTTGTGGATTTTTTTCTGCATTGAAATTTTGATGATGCAATATTGTGTCATGTGAACACATAGTATCATACTGTAAACAAGTCATTACATTCATATATTCCTGCCAATGCATGTTGGACTTCCTGCCAGCTCTCCTGCCAACACTTGCTTATTCAGACCTGTTGGAGGACTTGACATTGATTGGTTATAATTTGCATTTTGTGTGTTTATCTGGAAAATAATATAATCACCACTTTAACTGTTATACAACAGATGAAACATGTATGAACAATTTTTCAAAATTTTTTTCTTTTCTTATCCTTCCACCTCTCCCTTATTTTTATCAACAACCCCCAAATTGCACCCAAGGCTATTACCACCCCCCCTTCCCACCTGCCCCATTGTTCCATTGTCTCCCCCAGGGGCAGTGTAGTCTACTTAGAGAACCTCTGGACTAGATAATCTGAGGTTCCTTCCAGATCTAAATATAGGATTTTATGATCTGAAGTATAGAGGAAACAGTAAATAGTGGGAGAAAAGCAAAGGAGTGGCCAGAGTTAATTTGGACCTGCTGTGGAAGAAGTTTTGTCTTCCCAGTATTCTCTTTTCTTCACTCTCCAACTTTTCTTCCCTAGAAATGGAACTAAATTCCTGGAATATTTTGCATGGGAGCATTTAATTTGTTGGGATCCTGAGAAATAAATTATTTCAAGTAAGTTTCTTAGACACCAGAAAGTTATTAGCAATTAAGTTCTGGTACAGCCACGATTTTATCCATGCACATAGTCCCTCCATCGATATAGATTACAACTTTCTTTTCCTGTGACTTCCTTGTGCATGTCCATAATTCCTCCATAGAGATCCTAAATGCTATTCTAAAGGTCTTTTAGTATCTCCATGATACTAGGGAATCACTTGGGCTGCTCATCTGTTGGATCTAGTTTCTCCAAATTCAGTTGTTCTGTCTGGTCTGACTTTTCATGATCTGTATGGTATTTTCTTGACAAAGGTACTGGAGTGGTTTGCCATTTCCTTCTCCAGTGGATTAGGCAAACAGAGGTTAAGTTACTTGTCCACAGTCACACAGCTAGTTAAATGTCTGAGGTCACATTTGAACTCAGGTCCTTTTGATTCTACACATGGCCATCTATCCACCTAGTTTGCCCAAGTGACTTCAGACAGGTATATTAATTATTTTACCTTTTTATGATGATGACTCAGGGTCATGACTGTGACTGTTCAGTCCTTACATAAGGCTATAACAGTAATGTCTTAGGGAATATTGAGGTATAGAGATCTCTTTGCTTAGTCTAGTGCTTAGCACAGTATCTGGCACAGAGTAGCTACTTAATATGTTTATTGCCTGACTGCCCATATACTAAGTTATTCTTATTAGATATGCTTTGAGTCTTTATGCCTCAATACACATGGCACAAGGACCCAATATGACTTTCAAGGGATTTGTCTATTTCACAGGACTTATAGCCATAATCAGAAAAGTGGGAAGACTTTCCATTGGGTACAGCCTAGAACAGCAGTCTCTAAACTTTGTATATGCCATCCTGCATTGCATATACACTTATAAATTATAGACATGCTATACATAAAGCCTCAGAAATTAATGTGAAAAGGTAAAAAATATTTAAAATTTTCTTTAAAACACAAAAATCTTTTGGTCTCACTAAAAAAGGGCAATCTAGTCATATTTTAAATAAGAGTAATGTGATTGAATAGGCCCCATTACTTGTTTGAATTTTAACATTCTATTTCTTTTCCAGTTACATGTAAAAACAATATTAACCTTTATTTTTTACAATTATGAATTCCAAATTCTTGCCCATCTTCCCTCTCCTTTCCCATCACTGAGAAGGTAAACAATCTGATAAAGGTTATATACATGTGCAGTCATACAAAACACATTTCCATATTAGTCATGTCGTGAAATAAAACACAGACAAGAAACCCCAAGAAAAGTAAGGTAAAATAATTGTATACTTTGATTTGTATTCAGATTTCATCAGTTCTTTCTTTGGAGATGGATAACATTTTTCTTTATAGGTCCTTTAGAATTGTTTTGGATCTTTGTGTTGCTGGGAATAGCAAGTTGTTCACAATTGATCATTGTACAACATTGCTGTTACTGTGTACAGTGTTCTCCTGGCTCTACTCACTTCACTTTGTATCGGTTCATGTAAGTCTCTCCAGGTTTTTCTGAAAGCATCCTGCTCCTTATTTTTTGTAGCATAATGGTATTCCAGTATGAACATATCCCACAACTTATTTAGCCATTCCCCAAATGAAGGCCCCATTACATTTTCAAAACTCGGTTTAACATTGCTACTGGGATTCTTCTAAGTTTATTTTTATTAATTATATTTATTATATTAAGTTTATTTTGATACTTGATTTTAACGACAGTCATAGATGAAGCAGATGCCCACAAAGTTACATAAATCCAAATGGTAATGCATCATTGACTGCACTTAATAAATCATGATCCTCATTTTTCAATCCCATCCCCCAATTGCCCACACATTTTTGTTGTTGAAATTCTGCTATTCATTTGTTCATTCCTGCTGTCACAGTTCTTGCAAACTAACCATAAGGTATTGCATTTTTATATTTAACAAATGGGTTCAAAAACCAAAGAGACTCTTTGGAAGATCCTTAAACAGGTAAAAGAATATTTTTCCTAAATTTTGAAGTGTATAGATATGAGAGTTTTTATAGGTGACTCACCTCTGTTTTATGGGAGTGTGAGGGAATGCAATAAAAGTTTAATTTTTAAATGTCTTGCTAGCCATGATAGCTTTATATTGGCATTAGTTAATATCTCCAATGCCACATACACTTGTGATGAAGTTCATCATTAAGGATAGTAGACTAAATCTATGTTTAAAATTCTTGATAATTTTAAAGGTTTTTTCACTGACTTGTCAGGTCTGATTAGATAATCATGGATTTTACCATGGGGAGAAAAGGCTAGTATTAGAGGCAAAAGTGTCATTTTTATCCTTTTCTTGTTCACATTATCAATATTCTTTTCAACTCAAGGTTTCTTTGTAGGAATCTTTAAAGCCACTTGTCCATATAATTAGGCTTAGTTTAGTAAAATCTGACTATCTCCTTAACTTGAGACATGTTAAATACAATATTATGTATCAATGTTGAAAGTAACAAACAAGTGAAGGCACTTCAGTCACCCCCTCAACATTATGGAACTCACATTCTTTCCTCACCCTATATACCTCATTTACTTCAATAGCTGACATTTATATAGTACTTACTGCATGCCAGATCCTATGCTAAGCATTTATTATTGTCATTTGATGCTCATAAGAACTCTGGAAGGTAGGTGCTATTTCTATTATTATTTTCCAGATAAGGAAAGTGAGGCAAACAGAGGTTGTGACTTGCCCTAAGTCACATAGCTATTAAGTGTCTGAGGCTGGATCTGAACTCAGGTCCTCCTGACTCCTCTGAACCACCTAGCCACCTTAGGTGATACTTCATAGTCTGATCAAATGAAAGTGGCAGTCAACTCACATTAAATATTAGTAAGTTTTAATTTATCTTATTTTTCAGATAAAATATCTATAGAGAGTCTAATCTTTTCTTCCTGTACCTTAGTGGGTTGTCTTATATGGTGCACACATCCATTCTGGAGAGCGCTGGTCTACAAGGCTGTCACCAATTCCCCAAATGTAAGAATGCTTTAAAATGCAACAAACCCCATCAACAACTTACAGTGACTGGGTTGAAATGATCCAGTTGAATATGTCCAGTGCCATAATCTCAACACTGTGAATATTCTTTATGGTCTCTCTCACAAATATAGTGGACTTCCCAATGATGCCATATACAGCCCGTGCCTTCTTGTTGCTTTCTGTTTTAGCCAGCTCTTAAGGTTCTCATCTTATTACCTATACTAGATACAGAATGTCATGGGAAATAGGAGCCCTCATCACAAAGAGTTTTCTGCATTCTACCTCAAGTACTTAAAGGCACAGTCTTCAGCCTGGGGAATAGAGGAGCAGACTCACCTATCTTTGGATTGGAATTCTTTTCATGTCCCTAGGCCTACCAGAAAAGTGCTGGGACTTTCTCCAGAGAACTATACTAAAGCTCAACAGACAAGGTCAGGCCACCTGTTCACTTACTCACGTGAAGTAACATAGGCTAACAGATATAGCAAAAACCCAAGAAAGGGAAATGCAGACATAAAGAGAAAGCCAAAGTCCTCTGAGTCACAAAGAAGTCTAGCTTTGCCACCTTCAAATTCACTCAGGTCTACAGCCATGATATGAGGCCTAGTTCAGTTTAAATGCCCATTTCTGCTCTCCTGTTTTTTTATATACTATTTACAGGCTGTCTCAGATTGGAAGAGAGGCTGATACCCTCATTAGGCCTATTGGAAACAGCTGCTGCCTTCTTAGTCCCACAGCCCAGGTGTCCTACTTCCCAAATGATGGTACTAATTATGGTTAACAGTTAAGAATGTCTTCTGAGGAAGGGGTGCTCAAATGAGCAAGCGCATGAACTTTAATGTCCAGCCTTTGTGACAGGTTTGGTGGTTCAGAGGCTTCATGTTCACAATTAGAATTTAGATCTTTGTTGAATTGAATTTTTTTTTTCATTCAGTGCTTAATTATGTTCCAGATAAATGATCTCTGGATAAGTGAGATTATGATGGCTATGAAGTAGCTTTTTCTGATGGTCTTCATGCAATTAATGAACATTGTAGTTCAAATATGTAAAATTCCTTTATCTTAGTACTTACACATTTCATCATTCTTTTACAAATAGATCCACTGAGTCATCTAAAAGGAAATAAATGACTTACCCAAAGTCATTTGGACTGTTGAAGGAACCATGAATAATATTTTCATTTCTTTCTCTTTCTGAAACTTTTCTTCACGAATTGATTACCAATATACCTACATATTGATTTCTTAATTTTTTTAAAAGTAAATCTCTTTTCTATTTTTAAAGAAAAGAAAGCATGAACTTTTACCAGTAATTTACAGTACATTTTAAGTATGGCCACATAAGGATGGATATCAAAATAGATATCATCGTTATTATCTTGACTGAGTTCCTATAATATATCGGTACAAAATAATATATTTTGCCCAATTGAAGCCTATATTCAATACAACAAGTATACTACACCAGGTCCAAGATACTACACTAGGTGCTAGGGGCACACACATAGTGTGCAGTGGAGACAAACTCAAACAGAAATGAATCCCTGCCAGGCAGTCACATATTGATTTAGGAAACCACACATTAACATTATTATCTTTGTTGTATTGTATTTTTTCTTGTTAAACATTTCCCAATTACATTTTAATCCAGTTCTGGACAATCTGTACTCCTGGAATTCTGCCAGTTAGGTGGATACCTGGATGACCCTACAGTGTAAAAGACCTAGATTTGTATCTTTCTTCATATCTCAACAAAGCGTTTAACCAAGTCAGGCCTTACTTTCTTCAATCTGCAAAATAGGGATAATATAATAATAATAAATAGTATCTATCACACAGCCATTCACCCTTGTTGTCATCTGTCCAGCAACTGTGCCTTCCTTATTCTTTCACGGCACCTCTGACCAGGCCTCCAGAGTCACATCCCACTTTCCTCTTCCAACCCCCACGCCCCATCCAGCTTCTCTTCAAGATTAACCTACTCAGTTTGGGATTTTGTCCCTGGGGATGGGCTGATCTGATGGGTGAGTTATTGAGAATGCAAACTCAACTAAGCCCTTAAGCACTGCTTCCCATCCAGTCATCTACCCTTATCATGTGCTTAAAAAAGCCAAGTTCTCCCATTGTATAGGGGTCGGTCCTCCTGATCTGTATTTTGCCACTGGACCCAGATGGCTCTGGAGGAGAGGGTAAGGCTGATGTTCAGCCCTGTCTCACTTAAATCCATTTCATTTGCAAGTCACGACGTCAACTTCCTGAAGTCATTGCGGTCTTCAAGAATGAAAGACCAACAAGGACAGCAGCCTCTTCCAAGCCCTGCTCCACACACTCCTTGTCCTCTCTCCCTCCCAAATTTTGACTTCCTGATCTAGGAACTACAATAATGAAATCAACACTCTCAGGGTTTCTGTAAAGGGCTTGAAAGCAAATTACACAGCATTCCAATGAATACCCCAGATTGAACCCTCCTTCCCTAGTCACCACCCTTCACCTAACCTTCCGTGAAGATTAAGGTAAACTCCTTTAGGACAGAGATTTAGATATGTGCATTTGTAATCCCTGCACTTAGCTCAGCCCATAGTAGGCACTTGATGCTTTTTCATTAGTTCATTTTTTTTCCATTCATTTAGCTAGCTAGCCCACCTGGAAAGTGCTTTACAAACCTTAATATACTTTGTAGCAATCTGCCTGGGAGCCCTCCCCCAATTTGCTTTCATGATTTGTGAGTTGGGTTAGGGGAAGGTTGATTACCATCTCAGGTTCCAAGGTTCTCTGTGGGTCTGCATGACCAGAACTATAGCTCAGGAACTCTTACCAGTGTGCTTGATTTTAATAGTCAACAGGGACAATTAGCTCAAAGCAAACACCTTTACTAGAATGACATATTAAGAATGTTAGCTACAAAATATTCCGCCCCTAAGTCTGGGGTGCAGTCTTCCACAAATATACATACTTAGGCACAGATTTATAGTAAACTGGTAGTGAAGCACCCACGTAGGGAAGATGCAGATGAGACAATTCATGCCTCTGGTTCTGCAAGGCCCTTGTCCTTCTGCTTCTCTTTGGGCACAATGTCTTGGCTCCCTGAGTCTACTGCTTTTCACAGCTCAGCTCCCAGTTACCAAAGCTAATTCTCCCTTGAGTCTATGGTTGACTATTTTTTTTTATGCTGCCAGGGGTTATATATGCTACTTTATAAGCTACTTCCTATCTTGAGTACTACTTTTCTCTGTCAGTCACCATAGAGAATATATCTTTGCTCTCTACTGGATGCATCTCAACTGTGACTGTTCCCTTTTGAAAGTGGTATGTTATCTTCTTCAGGATACTATTCTGCAAGACATAATGAATGGGGAAAGGTGAGGAAATATCTTCTAGACTTCTTCCCTCTCCCTCCCCTCCACCCTGTTGGGGGTCACACTCCACAAACCTGCTCTCCGACTCTAACTCCTCCAATTATCTTAGGACTACAAGTCTTATTTTTTAAGGGCCACCCAGGGTACTGTCAACGTTCACCCAGTCAATGTCCAGCATCCCTTACAAGGCAGTTGCAGAAATTTGTCACACTTTATAAAAAGGTGACAGTGAGAAGATATCTGCACTTTAAAAAAATGTATTCTTTGTAATCTGTTATCTACCTCATTGTATTCATGATTAAGTCAACTAGCTGGAGGGAAAAGTACAACAAATATCAACCCAAGTATAGTGATATAAATATGAAGCATTTCTATGCTAAAAATAAAAGAGTTGCTGCCCTTAAGGAGCTTGTATTCTACTGGGAAGATATAATATGTACATGTAATAGTCTCCCCTGTTGAGACTTAGCTAAGCTGAAGGTTGGATGGGGCAAAAAATGAACATGAGAATGTACAGAGGAAGGTCTTTCAGAGACAGGAAACTGCTTAAAGTAAGGATCAGAGGCTTGAATAGGTCAATTGTATATGAAGTGGCCAGTAAGACAATGAACTTGCCCCAGGGCGGAGAGTATTTCAGCACCTTTGTCCCCAATCACTCATCTGCATAAGACCCAAGAAGAGTCTGGATAGTGTAACTGGAATGAACACTGTAAGTGAAAGTGGAGCTCTTTAGAGAAAGGGAGCTACCTCTGAACAGTAAAGCAATGATAAGTAGAATAGGCAATATTGCTCCCGCTTTCTGCTGGGTGATGACAAATATCAGAGCCAGGTTGTGAGGGAGTCAAAGAGGTGTGACTGCCACTCATTCTAGGCTAAAGGCAAATTCCTAGGCCCTTGATGGAGAGAATACAGTTGACACCCAGCTGAGATGGATGGTGGTGATGACTGCAGCTGCCCACTGAAAAGCAAGCTCAGGGAATCTACAATATTGACCTCTTCACTAGGCAGAGGTTCCCTGTGAAGACCCTAGTGGCTGAGTAATCTGCCTAGCCCAGCTGAAGCAGCAACTGAACCCAGGGAAAAGCCGGCTCTGCAGCACAGCGATCATTGGGCTTGAACGAGCCTGGCTGTGGATTGACACGTCCAGCGGAGATCCCTTTCCCGGCAAGAAGCCAGTCCAGCTGAGCAGAAGAACTACACCCCACAGAGAACCTCAAGAAGTTCCTCTGGAGGAAGAAAGCACTTTGAAGATCTGAACTAGAGCAGAGAGTTTTTTGGCCATGCATGTTACCTACACATATGCCTCACTTTCCTTCATAGATTGTTAATGTATTAGTGGGAGAGTGGGATCCAGGTTTTAGGGCAAATGCTTTGTAACTACTTTTCTTTCTATGTCATTTGGGAAAATGCCTTTGCTTAAGAAGTGAGTGAGTCTACTGGTTTTTTGTTGTTAAATGTGCTTTACTTGTGGGGCTTGTGAGCCAGCATGAGAAAAATAGCTACACATAAGCTTAGGTCTAGAACTCTGAAAGGAGTAGCCAGTCACTCCAACCTGGGCACAAGCACCCATTGGAAAATAGCCCCAGTAAGGGGGAGGGGCAACATACACATATAAGTAAACACAAAAATTTGGGGTAGTAGTGGGGAATACTAACTACTGGAAAAATCAGAAAATTCTCTATTTTCTTAGGAATCTTAGGCTACATACACATCTCAGTAGATACGAAATAATTTAGGGTAGTGGTGGAGAGTACTAACCACTAGGGGATCATCTCATATAGTAGTTAAGTCTTGAAGGGTACTTGGAATTTTAAGAAATGAAGCTGAGGAGAGAGATCATTTCAGACATGGGGTAGCCTATGCCAAGGAACAGAGGTAGGAAGATGGAATATCACGGACAAAGAAAAGGCAAGGGGGAAAAGCTTTTATTCAGCACCTACTATGTACCAGGTACTGTGCTAAGCACTTTACAAGTATCATCTCATAACAGCCTTGGGAATTCAGTGCTATTGTCATCATCCTCATTTTATGGTCGAGGAAAATGAGGCAGATAGAGTTTAATTGAGGGACTTGCCCAGGGTCACACAGGTAGCAAATGCCTGATGTAGAATTTGAACTCAGATCTTCCTGACTGTAGGGCCAGCAGTTTATCCCATTGTGATACTTAATTGGTCAAAGAACAAAGAGTATGTCATTTGGTTTGCCGGGGAAGTCATCTGAAATTAGTCTGGAAAGATAAATTTGAACCAGATTGTGAAAGACTTTAAATGCCAAACAGAAGGGTTAATATCTTATTCTAGAGACAATAGGGAGTTCGTTGAATTATCCTAAGCAGGTAAGTGACATATTCTGAAAGTAAAATTCTTTCTGTGTCTGGATAGTTTAGTATTTAACAAAGGTATAGAACATTTAGGGCTTCCCTGGGGAAGAAGATAAGTAATTTATGTGATCCTGGTTATACAAATAAAAAGAATGAAACAATCCTTCCTCATGAAGGAGGTTCTATTCTAAATCACCATAGTGTTTACCTTGGGCTGAACAGTTGCATTGAAACAAGTTTTATAGAGTACCCTCCCTGATTATTCCAGTGACAGAAATGATAACATAGCAATCTGGATACTTTTAAACCTATAACCAGGTGTTTTATAAAGACAATCCAAATAGTAACATACTCATCTCAGTATAAAGGTTATAATGGACAGTAGTGGGGACCTGGAGTCTAGAAACTCTCAGATTTAAACTCACTGGGATTGTCATTGGATCTTTGCATGTACGATGAGTAAGCCATGCTACTTTGTGTCTCAGTATCTCATGTGACTGAGGAACTTGGTCACTGAGACTTTGAGAGTGATTTTGCTAATCAGAATCTTTCAATAGCTCCTCCTTGTCTCCTGGATAAAGTCCAAATTCCTTATCCTGGAATTTAAGGACTGCCACCCTTTTGCCTGACCAGCCCTTTGCACCCATCCTATTTAATCTATCCCAGTTCCTTCCTACATGTAACCTTTGCTTCATCTGAATAGCACTTTATATTTCTCTTGAGGCATTTAGCCACATAGCCCAAAGTAGTAGTGTCAAACCTGAAACAGAAGTGAATCCCTCCTGGCCACATAGTGATTTAGAAAACCCATAAACTAACATTATCTATGTTGTATTGCATTTTTTATTTGAGTATTTTCTTAACATTTTCCAATTACATTTTAATCTGGTTCTGGCCACACTTGGAATTTTGCTTGGCAATGACACCTCTAGCTCAAAGTACTTGTATCCACTGATTAAAGGCAACTTCATCCCTGAACAGTGTTGGAAACACACTGAAAAATTTCAGTTCTAGTTTTTTATTTTTAGACCTTATGAGAATCACTACCATCATTCAGTTTATTCCTATTTTTTAACATATCATGCTCCTGTAATGTGTTAAATCAAATCCAGTAATACCATTAGTTGACTCTGTTTCAATCATAATTCTACATTACAATCAATTTTTATTAGTTATATTTAATGTGGGAAGGCATACTTATCTCAGTAGAAAGATAACTCAGAATAGACCCTTGGGATCTGTTGTTTTTCATTCTTTGTTTTCAACAAGGACCAATGACTGGTGATCTTGACTTGGGGTAAAGTGGATTAAATGAGGCAAAATTGCACAAAATTATCAGTCATACTCTCCCTTGCAGAGTTACTGAAATCCAATGGCAGGATAAAAGTTAGACCTGCGAATGACTTAGGATGCAGTGGATAATCGGCTTCTTCCATATCTGATCAATCTCTAAGTGTTCTACTGTTCTTATTTCTGTCACTTTCATGATGGTCGGAACAAATTGTTCTCATCTGTCCATTCCACCAGGGATAGTCTTTGCATGCTTGGGGCAAACAGCCCCCTAACTCACCATTGGGTTTGAGCCCTATTGGTTATCCTCTGTTATCTCCTATGCAAAGCTAATTCCAAATATGGTATATAAATTCTGACTTGGTCCAGGGATTAAATATGACTTTCTGGCTTGAATATCAAGTTCTTTTCTTTACCTTATCCATTAGTTAGAGCACTATGTTATTTAGGCGCCTGTAGTCCCTCTGACCAATGAAGCTCCCTTATCTTCAGATGATATGCCTGTGGGGTGCTCACCTTAATCTGCTTTGTTCTTTAGCTTATTAAACTCACAAGGGCTCAGCATATCTAGAAGAATAACTGACTTTCTTCCTTCTTGCCCTTTTAATTAGCCTAATATATCCCAAATATGAAATCATTCATTAGTAACCAAAAGACTCCCATTCTAATGGTAACCAAGAGAGGAAACAGGACAACCTAAGTTTTTTAAGTTTTTCGGCTGTTTTTGACTATAGCCTCTTCATGAACGAGGGTAGAGAGGATGAGTTATTTCACTGGTATCTATTCAGATGCAGCAAGGGTCAAAAAACTAAATATTAAACTCCAATTGAGTAGGGGGAAAATGTCACTCCAGTGTTTTTGATGGCTTTAAAATACATGTAGCCATCAGCTTGCCCTGACAAATCTCATCTTAGCTGTTCTCTCACACCCCAGTATCCTCTTACTTCCTTTATACTTTGACAGAGAAGGAAGGGCTGAAACAAGCTTCATTTTGATTCATGAATGTTTTTATTCTAAATACCTCATGTGAGGAGAATGCAAATGGACATGAGATCCATGCAAATTCACTTGTACACGCTGCTCAGGCAAATGAGGCACAGTCTTTAGGCTCTTCCATCAGGCTCCCTGGGTGAGAATGCTGAGGAAAGAGGTGTTAGTAACTGAATTGTAGGGAATGTCATGTTTAAGAAGGGAGAGGAGAATTGGCTGCCAAACAGCTCCCAGCATTCCAGAACCTGCATATAAAAGTGAGGGTGGCTGCCAAGCTAAGCTAAGCAGCTCAATGAAAGAATAGCTTTCAGTGAAGTGAGGGCATCCAGGGCACAGAATACACAAGGCCTGGATAAACTGGGCGGGGGCGGGGTGGGGGGTTCCTCGAGCTCCAACTTTTCTGCTTGCAGCTACCAACTCACATCTTTAGCAGAAATCCTCCTTCCTTCTCCCCTCCCATCTCTATTCTCCCATGGGAAGAGAGTTTTGATGTTTAAATGAAAGAAATGATAGTTCTGATGGTAATTCAGGTCCCCAACTCTGACCTTGTGGTTAGAGGAGAGGATATCCAAGCAATGTTGTTTCTTTCATGGATTTTTTTCATCTCATCTGCTTGGGATTCTTGTCCTCCCTTTTCTCCTCTGATGTCACATCAAGGGCAGAGCCCTCTTAATCTTTTTCCTGCCCTCTTACTGCCTCCACTCCTCTTGTCCTAAACACTTACTTGTCAGTTTCTCACAATCAACTCTCTAGATCCTGATTGTTCCCGAACTGAGCCAATGCCCTCAAGTCCTTTATGACTTTTAGAAAAATAAGAGGAAAGAAAATTTCAGCCTCTGGACTAGGAGTTCTTAACTTAAATTTGGGAACTTGGTTTTTAAAAATATTGTGATAAATGTATTTTAATATAATTGTTTTCATGTATAATGCTATAGATTTTATTTTATTCATTTAATAACAATTGTTTATCTAGGAAGGAATCCATTGACTTTGACAGGTTGCCAAAGGCATCTGGGACGCACAAAGTTCTAGTGACCTGTTCTAGACCAATCACACAATAGTTACCTTTGGCAGGATAATACAAGGTGTCCCCAAAAAGCTAAGGCTTCTGGGACTCTCTATATTAATGAATAAGGCATATCAGGATATCTTATTGATACTTTAGAAAAACATATTGCATACATTTTGATGATAGAGACATGTCATATATTTTTGTACTTCCCACTACTATGAAATATTTAAAAGAACAAATCATGTTTCCTGATACCTTTTACTTTGCATCTCCTTGTCATTTAGATGCTGGGCTAAGTGTCTACTATGTTAATTTGTTCTTATTGATATTTCATTCTATAACAGTGTTCTTCATTTGTTTCAAGGAGAAGTGAAACTAGATTGTCAGTTCCTTGAAGGAAGGCATCATGTCTTTTACATAACTCAGGGTTTATTCATGTATTATCTTGTCTTTGTCTCCTTGTGATGATTGTCGTCACTTTTAAAATTTGACTTTGCATATCTAGCATGAATAAAACTGTTTCTTTCTTGACCCTACAGCTAACAATTTGAATACCTGCTGCAATTAGATGGTGCAGTGGATAGAACACTGGGCTTGGAGTCAGGAAGACTCATCTTCCTGAGTTCAAATCTGGCCTCAGACACTTATTAGCTGTGTGATCCTGGGCAAGTCACTTAACCCTGTTTACCTCAGTTTCTTCATCTGTCAAATGAGCTGAAAAAGAAAATGGCAAACTACTACTCCAGTATCTTTGCCAAGAAAATCCCAAAATGAGGTCACAAAGAGTCAGACATGACTAAAATGACTGAACAGCAAAAAACTGGTCTCTGATATATGGTTGCAAGATCCAAAAAGGCAGGTTTTCCATTGGTGTCAGTAACTGAGTCTCAAATTAATGCATGTTTTCAGTCAATTTTTAAAAATTAAAATATTACTTTATTAAGTTAAGAAAGCATTTTAATTACTAATATATTTCTCTATTATATATGAAAATGTTTGTAGTATCTATATAAGATACAGTATCTATTTTTACTTCAATTTAGTCTAACCCTAAGTTTTTTCTTCCATACTTATTACTGTTATAGTTTAAAGTCTTCTGAGACAAGCACATAGCTCTCTAGTTCTTACTCCAAAATTTTAGGGCATCAGCATGGACCAGCATGAAAAGAACTTGCAAACTTACAGGCAGGCAGCCTTCTCCCACCTTTAATTTTCTGACTCAGAAATATGATATTTAGCTCTTATACTAACTAACTTCTCAGAAAACCCTATTTGTCCTCCCAATTTTCTTCCTTTCTTCCCTTTTGGCAAAAAGTCAAAGAGATAAATAAAAAGATGATTATGACTATGCCCCATATGTGTCCATACCACATGAGTATCCTTTTCTGATCATGAGTTTCCTATGCAATTAACTTTTCATTCTTAACCTGTCTTTCCCATTTTCATTTTCCAGCTTACTCCCTTCCTTTGTGATCAATGCTTAATCTTCATATAATTGGTTTCTTTACTAAACTCTGAAAGCCTCCATCTGATTTCCAAACCACTTATGAATTTTTAAAGGGACAAAGCCTCTTTTCAATAACGTAACATTTCATGCAGATCCAAATAACATGTAATGTTTTGAACCTGAAAATACATTGATATTTCCACATAGCACCCCCCACAACAAATTGAAAGCTCTCTGAGAAAAGGTTTTATATATATATATATATATATATATATATATATATATATATATATACACATATACTCTGAGAGCAAATGTGTGTATATATGTAGATATATATACAGATATATAAACACACACACACATATATACATATACACACACACACATACACACACATATCCTTCATAGCTCATTACAAATGGATCTATGTAAATTACTTAATAAATATACTTTTTTCATTGCCTGATTGGCTTAGTGTTGCTTCTTTGTTTTTCCACAAACAAGATATTCCATCTTTCTGCTCTGAGCATTTTCTATGGCTGTCGCACTCGACTGGGATGTTTTTCTTCCTCATCTCTGTCTCTTGGCTTCCTTTAAGGCCCCACTAAAATCCCATATTCTACAAGAAGTCTTTTCCAATCCTTAATTTTAGTACTTTCCCTCTTGATTATATTCTATTTGGCTTTTTGTACACACTTGTTTGTTGTTTACCCCATTAGATTGTAAGCTCCTTGAGGTCAGAGACTATCTTTTGCCTCTTTTTGTAACCCTGGTACTTAGCACAGTGCCTGGAACATAGTAGGGACTTAATAAAGATGTGTTGATTGATTGTTTCTACTATTAATTAGCAGGTTTGGAGACTGAAAGAATCAAGCACACCACTCCAAATGAAATAACTAACAAGATGTTACCGTACCTTGATAGCATTATCAGGTGAGAACACCTCTGTTGAATCAATCAACCACAGGCACTAAACTAGGTTTGAAAAGGCATTAATCCATTTAGAAAGCCATTGAATGAAATTAAATGATTCTACAGAAAGTGTATTGGAATTGGTTAGAAAGACTCAGTTATGCTTATTGGTTTATGGATAAAATAGGGGACTTTTGAGTGCTTGGTTGGCCTGGAAGAAAGCATAGTCCAAATAAGCCCATGAGAGGGAGTCACTTTAGAGGGAACAGCCTCTTCCTATTGACCAGAGGATGATCTCAGGTACTTTGAAGGGTTGGAAGACTTGGGATTTCCCATTGGCATGTTGATCATATCTTTAGAAAAGTGGTGACTGATGGTAGTGTCTGCATAGGGGGAACTGAGGACACACTGAGGAAAGGTGACCTCAGGACTTTATAAGTAGTCCACAGCAGAGTGTTTGACCATACCTGAGCAGGAACCAAGTGAAGGCTCCAAGAAGAGGTAAAAAGGACTTTCAGCAAAGGAACTTCTAGGACTTGTGAGCTATCTTCTTTGTCACTGTTGTTCAATGTTTTCAGTCATTTTAGACTCTTTGTGACCCCATTTGGGGTTTTTTTGGCAAAGATACTGGCATGGTCTGCCATTTTCTTTTCTAGCTCATTTGACAGATGAGGAAACTGAGGCAAACAGGATTAAGTGATTTGCCTGCCATCATACAGCTAGAGAGTGTCTAAGGCTAGATTTGAACTCAGGAACATGGGTCTTGCTGACTCCAGGCCTAGCACTCTATCTTCTGCACCATCTAGCTTGGTACGTAGCTATAATTAAGTCTGGGACATTAACTAAGGTCAATTGGTAATCAATGGAAAAAGAATACTGATTTAAGTTTATGAGCAATAGCATTAGGAAGATATCCCCAACCCTCAGGATTACCCTTCGAAACATAATTGGAGAAGCAGCTAGATGAGCTCTGGGGTGTGTGGGAGAGTAAGCCCGGAGTCAGTACTACATTAAAAGTATCATTACAGTGAAAAATCTATATGTTACAGATACACACTTGTCATGGCTCTATTTCATAGGAGCATAGATTTAAAAGTGGAAAGGATTTCAGAGATAATCTAGTTTAAGATCTTCATTTTATACATGGAACCTTTTGAAATATTTCACAGGACTTTTTGGTTCCGTAGAACATATTCAGAAAATCAGTAACCCGCAGAATCAATCAAATGGTTATTCACCTACTCATAGTGATTAATGGCATATTTTCAGTCACTTAACAAGCACTTATTAAGTATCTATTATGTGCTAGGCACTGTGGTCCTTGTTGGGGACACAAAGACAAAAATGAAACAGTCCCTAACATCAAGGACCTCATATACTATTGGGAGGTGGGAGGCAATTACTCTCCATATATAAAGTACCCAGGGGGTAGAAGAGGGGACTCAATCAGGAGTGACTTCATGTAGGAAATGCTACTCAAGCTGATTTTGAAACTCAGAAGTGAAGAGGAAGTGAATTCTAGGCATGGTTTACAAGCAGTACAAAGGCACACAAAGGCACAGAGATAGGAAATGGAATGTTATGTGAGGAGAGGACCAAGAAGATCAGTTTGACTGTCCTACAAAACGAGAGGAGAGCAGTGTATAATAAGACTAGAAAGGTAGATTGGGGCCAACGTGTGGAGGACTTTCAGCGCCAAACAGGACTTCACATTAGATTCTAGAACCATAGAGAGCCATCTGAATTAATAATGAGCTATGGCTTCTTTATTAAACTATCCCTGCTTGTGCAGGAGTGATGGCTGGGGGATAACTGAGGGGTTGAGGGATTGGAGATCATGCTGTAAAGGAAGAGAAAGATTTGATGAGGGAGAGGTTAAAGATCAAGAGATTATGATCAAATAAAGGAATTCCAGAATTCTTGAACATGGAGTTGGTGTGTTTGTGGGTAATGTCAATACCAAGAGTAGAAAGGCATGCTCTCACACTTGCACAATAGATCCATTCCATCCTGTCTCCCTCAACTGTTTGCCCTCGCTGTCATCCCCAATCTATCATGTATCTCTCCCTGGCTACTGGCTTCTTCTCTCTTGCCTATAAACATGCCCATGTCTCCCTTATCCTAAAAAAAACCAAAACAAAACAACCCTCATTTGATTCTTCCATTCCTGATAACTATCATTCTATATCTGCCCTTTGGCTAAATTCTTTGAGAAAGTGCCTCCATTTCTCTCTCTTCTTAACCTCTTAGAATCCAGCTTCTGATCTCATCATTCCACTAAAAATGTTCTCTCCAAATTAACAATAACCTTTTTCTTTTAGAAGTTTTTATTGAATTTTCTGTTTCATACATCACCAGAATATCCTGTATTTCTCTCCCCTTTTCCCTCCCAGAGAGATACCCCTTATGACAAATATAGTATTTTTAGAGAGGAAAAAAGTCAGTACAACTGATTGATATATTGAAAAAGTTTGAAAACATGTGGGATATATAACACTTGTGGACCTCTCACCTCCATGATGGGGTAGATTAAGGGTATCTCCTCCTTGGGGTCCTAATTGATTTGTATAATTTTATTGCATTTACTTTTGATTTTTTGGTGTGTTCTTGTTCTTTCTATTTACGTGGTTGTAGTTACTATGTATATTGTTTTCTTGTCTCTGATAATGTCACTACTTAATCAGTTCACACAGGTCTTTCCATGTTTCTTTTACACACATCATTTCTCATAGCACAATAATATTCCATTACATATATATACCATAATTTCTTGAGTTACTTCTCAGTTGATGGGCATCTACTTTGTTCCAGTTCTCAGATGATGGATAGCTAGGAGGTGTAATGAATAGAGGGCAAAGCCTCCAGTCAGGAAGACCTGAGTTCAAATGTGACTTCAAATACTAGCTATGACCCTGGGCAAGTCATTCAATCCTTTTTGCCTCAGTTTCCTCATCTGTAAAATAAGCTGGAGAAGGAAATGGCAAATTACTCCATATCTTTGCCAAGAAAACCAAAATGGGGTCATGAAGAATCAAACACAACTGAAATGACTGAACAATAACAAAAATACTTTGTTCCAATTCTTAACTATCACAAAAAGTGCTACTATAAATATTTTGGAGTATATGGGGACTTCCTTCTTATTGATGGATTTCTTGGGGTATAAATCCAATAATGAAGTCTCTGGTTCAAAGGGCATGGACATGTGTCAATGGCCTCTTAATTGACAAATCCAATGGCTTTTTCTCAGTCCTCATTCTACTTGACCTCTCTGCAGTTTTTGACACCCATGAGCATCCCCTTGGCCTTGATATTTCCTTATCTCTAAGTTTTCAGGACACTACTCTTTCCTTTTTCTCCTCCTATCTGTGTGACCACTCCTTCTAAGTCTCCTTTAATATATCCTAATCCAGGTCATGCCCTCTAACCACAGGTGCCTCACAGGGTTTTGCTGGTCCCTCTTCTTTTCTCCTTCTATACTACTTCACTTGGGGATCTCATCAGCTCCAATGGATTTAATTACAACTGCTATGCTAAGGATTCTCAGATCTACCTATCCTGCCCTAACTTCTGTCTTGATTTCTAGTCTTGTACCTCCAATTGCCTTTCAGTCATCTCAAACTGGATGTGTAGTATTCATTTTAAACTCAACATGTCCCAAGTTGAACTCTTTGTCTTCCCCCCCAAACTGTGCCCTCTTTCCAACTTCCTTATTACTGTTGAAGTCACTATAATGATCTCAGTCATCAGGATTGCAACACCACCTCTCTTACACCCTCCCCCATCCAATCAGTTACAAGTCCTGTCATTTCTACTTTCATGACATCTTTTGCATATTCCCTTTTCTTTCCTCTGACACTGCTACTACCCTGGTGTAAGCCCTCATCTCCTCATGCTTGGACTATTAAAATAACCTGCTGGTGGTTCTATCCGACTTAAGTCTCTCTCCTTTCCAATCCATCCTTCATTCAGCTGCCAAAATGATTTGTCTAGCATTCAAATCTTTTCATAACATAGGTTCATCCTCATGTTCCCAATCTTTTTACATTTTACACCCTACTTTATTTGCCTCCTTGCTGTTCCATGAACAAGACATTCATCTCAGTTCCAAGCATTTCCTCTGGCAGTCCTCCCTGCCTGGAAATGTCCTCCTTCCTCATACCTGCTTCCTGGCTTCCTTTAAGTCCCCCTTAAAATTCTGTCTTATATAGGAAACCTTTCCCAATCTCCTTTAATTCTAATGATGTGCCTCTTTTAATTATTTCCTATTTATGCTGTACATCGTTTATGTGTTCATAGTTGTTTATTGTTTCCTCCCTCATTAGATTGTGAGCTCCTTAAGTGAAGACTGTCTTTTGCCTTTTTTTTGTATCCAGGCACAGTGCCTGGAAAATAGTAGATCCTTAATAAATGCTCGTTGATTGATTGGCTTAGTAATCTCATTTGTGAATTTAATTGTCGTGCTTCTGTGTGGAGATCTTGAAGTTTAAAATTTGGACTTGGATAAATGAATTTTTTTTGTCTGTATTTCTTAGCCATCTTCTCACTCCTGAAGAAAAACAGAATACCTCTATAAGGACTGGTCCTAAGCCTAGGCAGTAGCATATTAGGTGGGATTTAAGGATTTGAGAAAGACCAGTCAGTCAAAATGTTTCTTTCCCAACTCATCCATCATCAGCTAGCTGCAATATCAGAAATTCCCCCTCATAACTTTCAGTTGTCATTCATTAATTGATTCCTGTAAGTCCCTCTTAAAAACGTCATCATTATCATTCTCTCTCTCTCTCTCTCTCTCTCTCTCTCTCTCTCATTTCATTGGTAGAGGAAACTCTATCAGTGTAGGTTGTCACTTTCTCAGCAACATGTAGTTTTAGTGGATTACCTAGGGCATTGAGAGATTAGGTAATTTGCCCAAGGTCACACAGAAAATAGATATCAGATGTAAGACTTGAACCCAGGTTTGTTAATATCTGTCTCTATTTCTCAAAACATGTGGGGGAAGAAGGTCACACATTATCTCATCATCATTATCATTCTGAGGATTCTTTGGACTGAATTTAACAAATATTTATTAAGTATATAATATTTTTTAAAATTATTTCCCATTTCCTTTTAAAGTCACTTAACCTCTTAGGCAATCCTCTAAGATGATAATTAACAGAAAAGTTACCAATCTACATTAGCGGAAGGAAGTTTCTATACTGAGACTTCTCTATACCACATGAAATCAGAGGATCTAATAAAAAAACTGGTTCATTTCGCTGTTCAAGGTGCTGGGGATAGAAATGCCAACACAAAATACTTTCTGTCCTCTACTTGGGGCTAGAGTAGGGAAGGATGTAACGTATACACAATTACCTATAATACAGGATAATCTAAAGAGAAGGAGCACTAACAGCTGGTGTAATCAAGCTTCATGGAAATGTGATTCTGGAGATGAGCCTTGATGGAAGACAAGAATTCTGAGAGGCAGAGGTGAGTAGGAAGTATGTTCCATGCAGGGGGTATAGCTTGGGTGAATGCAGGGAGGAAGATGTGTCATTAAATTTGGGGAACAGTTAGTATGGTTCAGTTGGAATATAGAAGTCATGAAGAAAAGTGATATAAAATAAGACTGAAAATACAAGTTGGATGGAGCTAGATTGTAAAGAGACCCAAAGGCCAAATTAGGAGCTTGAAATTTATTCTTGGGGCAATAGAGTCATCTTAAAGTTGATGAGCACAGGTGTCTAAAGTACTGAGAATGCAAATACAAACAGAAATAAATACAGTCCCTGCCCTCAAGATGCTTACTTTCTAATGGAGGCAGAGAACACTTGAATGCAAGTTGAAAAAGAAGAAGAGATAAGAAGGTACCACGTTCTGGCACCTGGTAGAAAAAGTTCAGAGTGCAGCTTGGAGATGAATGAGACATGGCTGGCCTGAGGGCCCTTCTTAGGTGGATGTTCTAAGAAAAGTCTAATCAGTTTAATCAGTGGGAGAAGCTACAGCAGTGGAAGGCATTTCCAATAAATGAATTCTAGGGTCGGAAATTGGTAACTTTGAAGAGGTTGAATTGGAGAGAGGCTAGACTCAAGAAGACCAATTAGGAAAGTATTACAGTAGTCCAGGCAAACGGTGATGAAAGCCTGGACAAGGAAGGTGGTTGTGTGAGTGAACAGAAAGGAATACATGTAAGAGAGGGTGAAGAGATAAAACTGACAAGACATGGCAACTGATTGTCTATGAGGAATAAGGAACAGGGAAATCAAGGATGACTTCAATGTTATGAATCGAAGTGATGGAGGATGATGTTACTCTTAACAAAAATTTGGAATTTTGAAGAGTGGTAGGTTTAATAGGGATGATAACCAATTCTGTTTTGGATATGTAGCATTTGAAATCCCTGCACGACATCCAGGAGACATCCAGTAAGCAATATAGAACTAGAATTTAGGAGAAAGAGAAAAACTGCATATTTAGATTTTCAGATTGCCTGCACAGGGATGACACTTGGGAGGAGATAAGATCACCAACAGAGAGTATGAAGGACAGAGCCTTGGGAGGCAGAAACTGGATAATAATCCAGCAAAGGATACTTAGAAGTGGTCAGACAAGTGGGAGAATAATGAAGAGAGAACATTACTTTAGAAGAATATCTAGGAGGTTCTCCAGAGTGTTACAAGCTAGATTGGTCAGGGAGCATGAGGACTGAGAAAAGGCAGTTAACCTTGGCATGGATGACCTTGAAGAGGGTAGTTTTAGTAGAATGATAAAGTGAGATGTCAGATTACAAGGTATTGAGAAGTAAATAGATAGTAAAGAAATGGAACCACTAAGTACATATAACTTCTTTTTAGGAGTTTGGCAGTGAAAAGGAGGTGAGACATAGGTTGGTAGCTTGAAGCTTTTCCAAATGGGGTAGACCAGCAATACTTCTTTGAGGTTTATACCTCAAGGAGATGAAAGGAAAAGGAAAATAACCTATATATACAAAAAATATTTGTAGCAGCTCTTTCTGTGGTTGAAACTGAAGGGATGCCCATCAACCAGGGAATGACTGAACAAATTATGCATGTGATGGATTAAGAAATGATGGAGATAATTTGAGAAAAACATGGGACGGCTTATATGAACTGATGCAAAGTGAAGTGAGCAGAATGAGGAAAACAATCCTCACAATACTATAAAGATAATCAACTGTGAAAGATTTAATAACTTTGATCACTGCAATGATCTGTCACAACTTCAAAGGACTGATGATGCAAAATGCTATCTACCTTCAGATAGAAAACTTAAGAACTTTGAGTGCAGATTGAAGGATATTTTTTCTTTTATTTTTCTTGATTCTTTTTTTTCCAGAACATGGCTAATGTGTAAATATATTCTGTATGACTTCATTTGTGTAGTGGGTATTGTTTTTCTTGCCTTCTCAATGGCTGGAGGTGGGGGTGGTGGAAAAAGAGAATATGGAACTGAAAACTAAATTTAAATTAAATTAAAGATGGAGTAGACTTGAGTATATTTGTTATTCTCATTTCTCTTCCCAATTTTTCCTCCGCTCTCTTACTTGATTTTCAAAATCCTTTTTGAGCTCTGGTCTGAGATCATTGCATATTTTTTTGGAGGTTTTGAATGTAGAAGTCTTGACTTTGATGTCTTCTACTTTGTTCTTCCTCATCCAAAAGGATGGAAGAAAATACCTTTTCACCAGGAAAGTAACCTTATATAGTCTTATTTTTTTTTCCCTTTTTGGGGAATTTTCCCAGTCAGCTACTTGACTTTTGAGTCCTTTGTCAAGTGGAGGGTATACTACCCTAGGCTTCAAAGGTTTTGTGCAGCTGTTCACTGAGATATCTCTAGGGATCTGTGAGTTCTCAGTTCCTCCAAGGTGGTACAATCAAGGCAGAGGAGTTTACTCTTCTCCTTGCCTGCACTCTGGTCTGTGAGCAACCACAAGCACTCTTTTCTGCCCAGGATATGCAAGTAGGATTCCCTCTCCATAGCCACCACCAGCTCCACCATGCACTCCTCCTCACCCCAGGACTGCCACTCAGGACTGAAAACCAGATCAGCTACTCTATTCCCCCATGGTCTTTAGGTTGAGGTCTCCAAAAGTGGATGCTGCTGCCCTGGGGCCAGGGCTGGGGTCAGACAGCACTCCCATCTCACCCAGGTGAAAGAATTTTCTTACTGATCTCTAAAGCTGTCTTTGGCATTTGTGGGTTGAGAAATATGGGAACTGCAGCTGCTGCCTATGATTCTGTGCCCCAAAGCCTGCTCTAGTACTGTCTGTGCTGTATGGTCCAGGCTGGGCTGTGCTCCACTCCAAACCTGGTTCAGTAGACCTTTCTTGTCAGCTTTCCAAGCTGTCTTGGGCTAGAAATCTATTTCATTTGGTCATTTTGTGGTTTCTGCTGCTCTAGAATTTGTTTAGAGTCATTTTTTACAGATATTTTATGGACTATGGGGGAAAGCTAGAGCAGGTTTATCTTTCTACTCCACCATCTTGACTTGAATATATTTGTTGACACAGGATGTAACCAGTAGAGTTAGAGAGAATTTGAAGAGAATGGGCTGGGGGAAAAGAGAGGAGAGAGAGGACACAGAGAAAAAGGAAGGGGGAGAGAGGATGATGGGAAAAACTTCCAAAAGAAATGGGAACTTTGTGATCTAGGGCATGAATAAGTTGGGTCAACCACTGGCAATAAGAAGGTTGCTTCCTTCTCAGAAACTGACATAAGGGAAGAAATAATGATGGCCTTCAGGCTTGAGGATAATATGTTGACCACAGCTATCAAAGTGAGTGGGTTAAAGACTTAATCAAGACAGAGATTTTTCAAAGAAAGAAATAGCCATATGAAAAAGTGCTCCAAACTATTAGAAATTAGTGAAATTCAAGCAAACAGAACTCTGAGGTTCTACTTCATGGCCACCAGGTTGACAACAATGACAAAAAGAGGAATGACAAATGTTGAAAGGGCTGTGGGAAAACAACTACATTAATGCACTCAGTGTTGGTGGAGCTGCGATTTGGTCCAAACATCTTCAAAAGCAATTTGAAACTATGGCCAAAAGAATCCTAAACTGTTCATATCCTTTGACCCACTACTAGGCCTAAATCCCAAAATGATCAAAGAAACAAGAAAAGGACCCACATGTACAAAAATACATCTTTTTTTTTTTTTAACACAGATCTTTTGGCAGTGACAAAGAACTGTTAAAAAAAAATGTAACCATCAATTGGGGAATGTTTAAACAAATTGTGTTATATGAATGTTGCAAAATACTATTGTGTGATAAAAGTGATGGATTCAGAAAAACCTTGGAAGACTTGTGTGAACTCACACAAAATGATTTGAGAAGAATCAGTAGAACAACTTATACAGTAATAAACAGCATTGTAAAGAAAAACAACTTTGAAAGGCAGGAACCCTGAACCCTGAGTAAAGCAATGACCATGATTTCACAAGATCAAGGATGAACTATGTTACCTTCATCCTGACAGAGCGTTAATGGCATCAAGATGAAGAATAAAACATATATTTTTGGACACTGTCAATGTGGGAATTTGTTTTACCCGACTATGTAAAAGCATTTTGTTTTTCTTTTTTTTCAGTAGGAAGGGGAGAGATAGGAGGGAGGGAAAACAAATGTTTGCAGATTGAAAAATAAAATAATTTTTTAAATAAAAATTTTGAGCTGTTGTCTACTGAGTCAGAACAGAGCATGCATTCAAAAGACTCCCATCAGGGCAACTTTCTCCAAGGCTCCATTTGTGTGAGAAAGATGGAGTGTTCTGGATTTCTGGGTGGGAGGGCCTTGTTTTATATCCTCTCTTACCTGGGGCTGCTAGGAAACCTTTGAAAAATGATCTTCCAGGCAAACCTGTATCTGGGATGTGACTACTTCCTGTTTGTGTCTTTTTCTTTTTGGGTCTATACAAGGGGTGGGGAACCTGTGGCCTTGAGGCCACATGTGGTCCTCTAGATTCTCAACTGTGGCCCTTTGAAATGAATCCAAACTTCACAGAACAAATCCCCTTAATTAAAGGGTTTGTTCTGTAAGACATACTCAGTTAAAAGGTTGTATTCAAGGACCTAGAAGGTCACATGTGGCCTCAGGTCCTCAGGTTCCCCACCCCTGGTATAGACCTTACAAGGCCTTGCAAAATCTTAAAAGGTCAGAAGTCCATACCATAGTTTGCCAACAATAAGGCTGGGTGAAGCACCAGCACAGACCCACAGAATGTCTTGCTTGATGCAGTTCAATGGCAGCCAAGACACTGTTTCTAGCAAGCAAGAGAATGGCTCATCCATTGGCTCTCCTGCATTTGAGAGTGAACTCAGATTTGGAGCAATCATTTTAAGTTTAAGGCCACTCTCTTCAAGTACTTATGCAGTAAACTAGAGAATATATCTCTAGTGTTAGGGGAAATGTTTTTAACTTCTATTCTTTGTATGAATTCTTAGCAAATATCTCTTTATAAGAGCTGATTTTAATTGGTTAAATGATAATGAGTTCTAATCACTCGGTTAATTACTAATTTAGAGGACATATCTTTAATTTGTGATTGATACTAGGAAACATACACCAGAGTGGGAGCTTAAGCAACAGAATTAGAAAGATGCCTCATAACCCCCTAAGATTACCCCTAGAACTCTGTGGGAGAGATGTAGTTAGCTTTGCACTGGGAACTCAACCTGCTAATCTAAGTGAGAGATATAGACAGGGATGGGCTACAAATATATTGTTGCATAGTAGGGAGGATACAGTTGAGATTAGAAAAAATAAACTTGTAGAGGATCTAGTTGGCATGGTTGCATGACTTCCTCTGGAGGAATTTAGCAATATGTAATTAGGTATAGAGAAGTGAGATAGGTGATCCATGTCTGAAAACTGGTGGGGCATGGAAGACAGAAGGACAAGAGGGCAGGAAGACTGACAGAGGAGGATGAGGTTGAGTTGGATTGGTTAATTAGAGAGTCTAATTTGTAAAAGAAAGAAATGATTCTAGAATAGAGTTGACGGACTAGAAGGACAAAAAGGAAAGGAAGGACTGGAGGTTTCAGTAAGGAGAAAGAATTGGTTTAGGTAGAACAAGATATAGTAAGAGAAGGAATGAAAGAAAGGTATGATCAAAGAGGAGAACGTCAGAATTAAAAATGATGGTAATGGCAGAGTTACAGATGATGGTGCAAAGTTATAACCACCCCCTGTGGTTGACATAGAGAGAAGCAGTAAGTCATGGAAAAGATGGAAGATGATGAATTAAAGATACTAATAATACAACTTGGTTTAATAATAGAATAGGGGTTCCAGATAATACAATGGAGAGCGGGGGGAAGAGAGACAGATACAGACACAGAGAGCAGAGAAAGCAGAAGGCATAGTCCTAAGGCAATACTTCTTAACCTTGGGACTTTAGAGTTACCATGAAGTTGTTACATGATTGAAATATAATAAATATTCAAATACTCCTTTTGCAGACTGATGCCATTATGATGAATACAGTGTAAATTCACTTAAATGTGTTACTGAATTCATAGTAGCTGTCATCTTGTATTTTCTTAATCAATGAATACTGATAATGTAACTTTTAACATGTGACATTCTGCTAATTTTCTGACCTTTAAAATAGATTCTGATATTTTAAAGGGTTAGGAAGCACTATTCTTAGAGAGTGATACTGAATACTCAGAATATGATTGGATAGGGTGGGGATGGAGAGGGAAAGGATGAAGAGAGAGAAAGATCTAAGGAATAGGACCTAGTTTAGAGCATCACAGTAGAGGACTCTGAATGGCTGGTTTGTGGGTAACGGTCAAGTGGAATTCCCCAAAAGACAAGAAAAGGGATTGTTAAAGACTAGGTTTACTTCATGATTTTGCCTTAGGCTAATCTTACTTCAGAAGACTAGAAATGGAAGGAATTTTTCCTTGAAGATAACAGTTCAAATGAAGACCGATCTAGCCAGAATCTAGAATAATTGTCTATCATTTTCCCTCTTAGTTCACCATTACTGCACATATGTTTGACATGTAGGTTGTTGTTTTAAGTAATTTTTCAGTTGTTTGACTCTTTTGGACCCCATTTGGGGTTTTCTTAGCAAAGAATACTGGAGGTCTTTACCATTTCCTTTTCCAGCTCATTTTACAGAGGAGGAAACTGAGGCAAACAGGGTTAAGTGACTTGCCCTGGGTCACACAGTTAAAAATTATTATATATATATAATAACTATAACTATATGACACTCTATCCATTGCATCACCAGTACAAATATTTGAATATACTTGAATCTAATAGATTTATATTCAGCCAATGTTAATCATTAAGTTACTATTTTATTTTATTTATTAATTCATTCATTTATACTGTGTTTGTATCGTTTACCTGTTCATCCACCATGGTGCTATCTAGTTGAAATGGTAAAGTCACAAAAGGAAGAGAAAGTACCTCTTTTATACTGTACAACACCTAGGAGAGTATTCCATGAAACTAGATACTTAAGTATCTTTTTGATAATGACAATATAACAACTGGCCACAGGACAAGGGCAAATAATTCCTTTTATACTTAGCTTTGTTCACTATTTGTTGGACACCATCCATACAATTTAGACCCTATTTGAGAGCATCAATATAGAGGACTGAATAGGTCTGAACTTCCTCGCTGCATTTAGAAATGGGGATTCTGTGAGTCAGGGATAGACATAATATCAAGTTTGTTTTGTTATCAGGGAATTTGGAAAGGTGACATTCAAAGCAGCCTTATGAAAAGAAGAATCCCATGCATGAGTATCATCACTGTCCATGAAAGAAAGGGAACCATAGGCTCTGAGATGCCTAGGTCCCTGGTTTGTTCACATGATCTGAGAGAACTGCTGGAAATTCTGAACCATTCTAGAATTGCTCTATTTGGAAAGAATGAAAGGGAGCTGTCCATTCAGGAGCTGATCTGAATGAGGTAAAGGAAAGCTGGCCATAAAAAGTGGGATTATAGGAAGCAATTACCCTGATCTGAAGGTGAAAGTAACAGAATGATTTCAATTAGTCACATCTCTGATAAAGGGGACAGAAAAGAAAATAGAAAAGGGAAAGGATGAGGAGATAAATGGAACTAGCACTGAATTAAAACACAGGAGGAAGGCTCAAACTTCTTAGACTTGCCTTTTATTTATTTTGTTTTAAAAACTAAATGCTGTATCAGAAACTTAATATTAAAATTAATGCAAACAACTTCACTTGCTTTATAACTATTTACATGTTAATTAATTTCATTGCATAAAGTATCATAACACTATAATTGCAAAAATCAAAATTAGTTCTGCCTTTTATGATTTGACAATGAGAAAAATATCTATTTTACCATTCTTCAGTTTCCCAGGCAATGCGTAAAAATAATAATAATTTTTTATAATAATTCACATTAATATAATGCTTTAAGGTTTACAAAATACTTCATGCACATTATTCTATTCTACCTTAACAACAATTCTATGAGATGGGTGCTATTCTCATCCCCATTTTACACACAAGGAAATTAAGGATCAGAGAAGTTAAGCAACTTGCTCAGGATCACATAGTAAGTTTTGGAGGTAGGGTTTGAAACCAAGTCTTCTTACCTCCAAATCCACTATATTATAACTAACTCTCTCTCTTCCTCAGGAAACTCTTCAGACTAAAAGATTTTTCTTCTGAGTAGGAAAAAGCTATTTCTCCCTGATTCAAATAAAATACAAATTTAAACTTAATTCAACAAACCCCATAGGTACTATACACTAGGGATATAGAGATAAAAAATAGAAACAGTCCTAGCTTTCAAGGATCTTCTGTTCTACTGGTTTATACAATATGTATATAGATAAATAAAAACAAAATATTTTAAAGGAAAAAACTCTGACAGAATTAAGGAAGAGACAATTGAGATGAGCCTTGAAAGAAACTAAGAATTCTAAGTGGCAGAGGTGAGAAAGGAGTGCATAGGAATCCACTGTGGAAGGTATGGAAAAAGACCGAGGAGTGTGGGGGAAAGGAAGTAAACCAGTTCAGCTGGAATGTAGTCTATGAAGGGGAGTAATTCTGGATAGGCTGGTTGGAGTGTGATTGCATAGGCTTTAAATATTAGGTTTAAGAATTTTTATCTTTATCCTAGAAACAATGTGGAGTCACTAAAGATATTTGAGGAGGGAAATGACATTGTAATAAAACTTTGTGGTACTCTAATTCAAAATTTATACTAGTTTAATTGCAAAAGGAATATGTCTTTCTTTTGGGGAATGGAAGGGAAAAGAAGGCTTCATCTCAGTAGGAAAAAATGCTTCTTTGTGAGAAGAGATGTAGAGACAAAGCTAGATAGCTTAATTCTTAACAACTCACATTTATGGAGTAAGGTTTTCAAAGTGTGTTCCTCATAAATTAAGTGACCCACAAATAGTGAGTGCATTCTGATCCATTTCCCCAGAGCCAGGTTGTTGCATCTCCTCCTCAGGTTTGTAGGGCCCCTGAAGGATTTTGGAGTTGTCTCTTCTCTACTGCCCTTTGCCTGATCCTCCACTAAAAGTGGAGCCAAAGAGGTTGTGGAAAAATAGGTACACAAATGCATTGTTAGTGAACTGGTCCAATCATTCTTGAGAACAATTTGGAACTATGCCGAAAGGGTTGTAAAACTATATTCTTTGACCCGTAATACTGATACTAGTTCTGTATCCTAAAGAGATAAAAGAAAAAGAAAAGTACCCCTATGCCCAAAAATATTTATAGTGACTCTGTTTGTGGTAGCAAAGAATTGGAAACTATGTAGATGCCTGTCAGCTGAGGAATGGCTGAACGACTTTCAGTATTTGATTGTAATGGAATACAATTGTCCTATAAGAAATGAAAAGGTTGGTGGGTTCAGAAAAACCTGGGAAAATTTATATTAACCAATGCAAAGCGAATTGAGCAGAACCAGGGGAAAATTGTGTACAGTAATAGTAATAGTGTAATGATGATCATCAGTGGAACACTTAGTTACACTGTTCAATAAAATGACCCACAACAGTTCTAAAGGTTCATGATGAAAAATGGTACCTACCGAGATAACTGATGAACTCTGAGAGCAGATTGAAACATATTGTTTTTCATTTAATTTTCATCACTTTTTTCAAACAACATGGATATTATGGAAATATGTTTTGCATGACTTCACATGCATAATGGGTATCATATTGCTTGCTTTCTCAGTGAGTGGGAGAGGGGCTGACAGAAGAGAGAATTTGGAACTCAAAGTTAAAAGTAAACATCAAAAAACCACGGCAGTGGCTAGCACCCCAGTTCCATTTAGCTACTTAACATTAATTAGCTTTTACCAAAGGGTATTTACTGTTAAGATACAGGAAGAACAAACATACAAGCATTTCTGCCAATACCTTAGGCGCATATTCTTAACTCAGGTCCTACATAATATTGGCCCCACCAATGTCATGTCCAGATGACGCTTGACTGTTAAATCAGTCCTCACCTCACCTTCTGCTGGCCAGGCTCCAAAGAGTTACTCCTGGTGCTCACTCCTTGCTCTTCAAGGAATCAAGCCTATGCTGGCTATAAATCCAGTCTTTGGAATACTTGATGCTAAGGAACCCTCCTGGCCTTACAAGAACAGAGATCCAACTCACTCCACCTAGAATGGAAATGAACAAACATAAAAGCAGAGGATTTAGGCTCTTTAACAAGGTCACATGGCCTCATGGGGAGAAGACCCACAGACCTTTCCCCTTCCATCATTGTCTATCACTAGATACTATGAGTAGGGTCTGGAGTCAGAAGGATCTGAGTTCAAATCCAACCTCAGACACTTACTAGCTGTGTGATCCTGGACACTTAACCCCATTTACCTCAGTTCTTAATCTATAAAATGAGCTAGAGAAGGACATGGCAATCCATTGCAGTATCTTTGCCAAGAAAATCCCAAACAGGATAACAAAGAGTGAGACACAACTGAAATGACTGAACAAAGACATTGTGAACAAAAAAGTCACACCATCAGGGCGTAGTTTTTTTGGGGGGGAGTAAGGGGATAACCAAAGGATGCTAGACCAGTGCTGACTCAGGTCTTTTAAGTAGCTTTGCAGTCAATCAAAAAGCCTCCCATTCACCAAGTTACAAAATGTCAATTCATGATCCATAGTCTCTCTAAGGCACTTCCTGTAAAAGTCATCACACCTCTTCTAGAAGCAGGTTCTTCAGCCTCTTCATGTGCAGAGAAGCTGTCCAAAGCACTCTGAACATGGGCCAGACCCCTGTCTGCCCAACAACCTGTGTGGCAGCAGCTCAAATATTCTTAACCCCATCTTACAGGGGAAAAAAAGTGAAGGTCAAGCTGTGTTTAAGTTGGGATTCAGCCTTCTGGTCTTTTGATTCCACGTTGAATACTCTACACCTAGCACTGATTCTTTTTGGTAAAGTAGGAAGCAAGGTCATCTTGTAAGAGAGAAAGTTTGAAAGGGATTGGGAGGCTTCAGAAGAGTAGAGGTTTAGAACAGTGGCAGCAGTGTTGGAGAATCAATGATGCATGCCATTAGTACCTCTATGTAGATTACTGAGTCCAGTTGTTTCCAGTAGTATATCTCTTGAGAAAATGGAATATTGGGTGGAGCTTGAAGTCAGGAAGATCTGGCTTGAAGTTCCATGGTTGATACTTGCTGACTGTGTGACCCTGAGCAAGTAGTGTAAAGTCTCTGAACTTCAGGAACTCTTGTCATACCTACTAAATTATAGTTAGCTTGAGATCTCCTCCAATGAAGGGAGTTCCCAAATGATGAAATTGTAGACCTGTGCCATATTATTAGATCTCTCCACATAACAGTCTCATCACTTCCATCTCCACAAGTTCAATTCATCTTTCCTGTCTGACATTATTTCCCCAAATGTCATCTCTTATCCCCACCATTCTTCAAGGCTCCCAGATGACAAACCTTGGAAAACTGGGCTGGCAGCAGTTGTTATACTTGGCTTATTACAATAATCTCCTCTTCTTCTCTCCAGTTTCTCCCTCTCTAATCTATTCTGTACTCTATTGTTAGACTACCTTTCTAAAATACCCCTTTTTTCGTATAACTTCCTTGTTCAAGAAGCAAGAATGGTTCCCTATTTTTTGTGACAACATGTTTAGCTTCCTCTTTCTGGTTTTTAAGGCCTTAGTCAGGATCCATCCCTTCTTATCTAATTTTGTTTCCAAAGGAACTACTAACAAATAGTCCCTATTCACTTTCCTCTTTTTAAAAAAACATTATTTTATTTTTTCCAATTACATGTAAAGATGATTTTCAACGTTCATTTTTATAAGATTTTGAACTCTAAATTTTTCTCCCTTCTTCATCCTCAAGATAGCAAGCAATCTGATATAAGTTATACATGTGCAATCACATTAAACATATTTCCACATTAGTTATATTGTGAAAGAAGAGACAGAACAAAAGGGAAAAACTATGAAAAGATGAAAATGGTGTGCTTCGATCAACATGTAGATGCCCTATTTCTTTCTGTTGATATGGATAGCATTTTCCATCATGAATCTGTCTTGGATCATTGTGTTGATGAGATTTCAGTCTATCATAGCTGGCCATTGCATCACTTTCCCTCAAGCATGCCATGCTATTTCATATACCTCTTTGTTTTTCCTTATGTCATTCCCCTCTCTTGGAATTCTCTACTTTCCATCTACTGTTTATTTAAATTGTGCTCATGGTCCAGGACCCAGATCAAGTCCTACCTTTTCCCTGAAACCTTTCTTATTTCAGCCCACAGCAATTATTCCTTTGAACTCCTCTCTAACTTACTGTAAGGGGCAAAAAGTTTGGTGTTTACTTGTTTTCTAATTGTTCCAATATATATCTGCTTCATATCCTCAGTTGGACTTTAAATGTCCTGAGGCAAGGACTACATTTTACTTCACTTTTATATTCCACATTATATAGCACAATACTGGGCACTTAGTTGGTTTTCAGTAAACATTTATTGATTGGCAGATGAGCAAATGAATTGCCAGACATTAATGAGGGTTCCATTGATGCACAATGACTGCAACTCAACAAGTCTGCTGGAGTTGTTGGTTTTCCCTAACAAAATTCAGGAGGTGAATAGAAAGATAGTAAGGGTAATGTGAGCATGAAAGCTGATCCTAGGTTCTTAAAGACCATGCCCTGGTGGTTCTACCAAGCCAGAAAATCTTTAGTATATTCTATGCAATAGATTGTACCTGCTGTCTGAGAACTAGGCAAGTTAAGTACAAAGAGGATCATTAACATTAAGTTGCCATGAGGTGATGTATTCCTTGTTCATTGGTGACCTGTGTGATACAATGAAAAAGTATGAAACGGAGTTTAGTCTTATGTAGTCCTGTTATGCTTTTGTAGGGAGAGCAATAGAATGATGAAAGGGATAGCAAGCAGGGCTAAGAATCAGTTTTTAGACTGTCTAAATATTGATTTAATTTTGGTGCTCTAAATGTGAGATACATGTCCAGCAACCAAAGAACTTGTACACCATTAAAAGAAACAAGATCAGACTAAGTACTGATATTATTACTACCAAGGAACCTAGAAGACCTAAGGAATTTGTAATTAAATCTAAGTATGTGTCATAGATTCTTCTTAAAAGGGAAAAAGGAAAGAAATAGTTGAGTTGGTTGGAGATCAGTTCTAAGGCAACAAGAAGAAACATTTCATGGGATATTCAGTTATCTCATGATGAACACAGGCAAAAGTGTGGCCATAAAGGTAATCAAAGCTTTTGTTATTGTTATTGGGTTATTTCATACTCTCTGTGACCCCATGTGGGGTTTTCTTAGCAAAGATATCAGAGTGGTTTGCCATTTCCTTCTCCAGTTCATTTTACAGATGAAGAAACTGAGGCAAACAGGGTTAAATGACTTGCCCGGGGTCACACAGCTAGTAAGTATCTGAGGCTGGATTTGAACTCATGTCCTCCTGAGTCTAGGCCTAGCACTCTATGCATTGCACCACCAATGTAAATATTTGAATATACTTGAATCTAATATATTAATGCTTTCATTCAGCCAATGTTTATCATTTGGTTGCTACTTTAGTTTTTATACATCTCCTTATTCATTTAAATAGTGTATATCTATCCATTGTACCACCTACCTGCTCCTAATTAAAGCTTAGGTTAGAGAAATAAAGAAATTATACGAAGAACTTAACAAGATAACATAAACATTGTTGCTCATTGATTTTAATGGAACATAAGATATAGGAGAGGATTGTTGGAAAATGTGGTTTAAGTTTAAGAAATTGGAGAGGTCAAAAGCTTTGAGATTCTTCAGGAGCTTTGGGCAGGTGTATCGCCATTCAAGAAGAGTCAGAAGATAACTGGATGTTGTAAGCACTGAGGAATACAAAAAAAATTAGAGGTAATGTGTGCCATTGTGGATAGAATCCTGGCCTTGGAACCAGGTAGGTCTTAATTACAGGCTCTTCTCTGAAGCATACATGGCTCTACAGTCCAGGTAGGTCACCAAACCTCTCAACGCTCTAGGCAGCTAAGATTAAGCTGCTAAGAATGTGCTGGCTTATACTGGTAGAGCGAGTTTTGTCATCTGGGAGATGATTATATCAATGAAATCACAGGTCCTGTCCTTATTCCTTAATACAAAGAAGTGATTGATTATTGATGTGGGAGCCATTTGTCATTTTAATTTGTCCTGAATAAAGATGAGACAACATGATATGTAATTAATACAGCTCCAATCTAACCTAGATAAATAAACCTTTGACTCAGAAAAATGGGAAATTGATAAAAGATTAACTGATTATCATCTTTTCTTACTTATAAAATAATCATTACGAGGAGGCCAAAAGATCCCAGAAACTGGCCTTAGCAAACACTTGATTTCCCTGCCAAGCAGAGAGACATGACATCTAATGACAATACCAGTTTAGAGCATAAAGTCATTTGAAAAATATTATCAATGATGCTGATAAAAAATTATGAGTAGCATAGCCTCACAAAAGAATGAAAATCAATGGAATGAAAATTGAGTTTGCAGATAGCTTGGGATGAGATCCAGTTAAGTCACATAATCCCAAGAGTATTTGTAAATGAAACTGGAAAAACAAATAGAGGCAAAATGGAACAGATTTATTAGTGAGAATAGGAGCAAGTTGTTCTCATCATGGATAGAGAACCACAACATTTGTACTCTAACACCTTAGTACCTCACATGCTACTTGAAAAAATGGGAATGACATAAGAAGAAATCAAGAAGATTGATACTGTACACAGAAGAAATTCACAACAAAGGTAACATAATTCTGAAGGCCCTCAAGGATTGATTTTCAAAATATCTCAGAGAAAAAAGTAGTCCTTAAGTAGCCCAGTAGAATAAAACACTGGGTCTAGAATAAAAAGACTTGAGTTCAAATCTGGCTCCAAACACTTACTGGCTGTGTGACCCTGAGCAAGTCACTTAAACTGTTAGTCTCAGTTCCTTCAACTGTAAAATGAATGTAATAATAGCACCTACCTCCCAGGGTTGTTGTGAGGATGAAATAAGATAATATTTTTAAAAAGCATTTAGCACAGTATCTGGCACATAGGAAATGCTATATAAATGATCATTCTTTTCTTTCCCCTTCCAAAGAATGAGAGAAAATATAACTATTATTTACCTAAAAAAGAAAAAAGATAACTGAGAAAAGACGTTGGCAATTACTGATCCATATGCCTATTTTTTTAAGTGCTTTAAGAGAATGGTCTATGCATACACAGGGGGCATCCTCAATGAAAATATAAAGTCTCAAGGAAGAGGGAGGGGAGGGAGTGAAGAATCGAATTTGGAACTCAAAACTTAAAAAAAAAACCAAAGAATGTTAAAAATTGTTTTTATATGTAATTGGGGAAAAATAAATTTTTAAAAAAGGGAACAGGCAGACACAATCACAATTTTCTATCTTTAGTCATACAATTGACCAAGTGCATTATGCTTATTGCTTATTGATTTTTTTAAAAGCTTTTGACTTAGTAAATAAAATGCAACTTTAAACTTAAAATCTTTCCAACAAAATTTCTTCCATGAATATGTTAAAATCACCTAATATTTCTTCATGCATGCAGCCACAGAGATAACTTTGTTCGGTAATCCTCCGATGATCAGTCAGGCGAGGCATAAAATAGGGAGGTATAGGCTTCCTAAGGCATCTTCTGCCTTCTTGAAGGAGGCTTTACATGGAGTTCAAATGAAAAGGGATTCCCTACAGATGGTGGAATCGTCTAGATATTTTTATTTGTGGATAATATTACACTGATTGTATTAAGTTTCTGAATACTACGGGGCTCCCTCAATGAGATCTATTTAACAGAGAAAGTAACTGTGTTAATTGGCATAGCAACCCTCATAGGGGAAAAAAAGTGCATGAAGAATAAATATTGCTCGAGCTATGACATGTAGTTGAAGAGGCAGTCCGTTAAGTGCATCCATGAATTCATTTGTCTTAGACAGACAGTGTCTATGGAAAATAATCTGGGTCTAGAATTGAGCAGGTGGTATTGCATTTGGGAAGTTGCATGACACTTTTACTGATTTCAAGCTGCTTCCTGACACATAAACCCATATTTTTAACATCAGTATTCTCCCAACGATGTTATATAGCTTCAAATCATAGAGTAACCTGATTTCTAAAAAAATATCAAATTACTCGAAGGCAACCCAAAGGGCAGTGCAGAGGCACAAGGTAGGAATAAGTAGGTTGTGTTCAAGTAGTGTTATAAAAGACATCATCAAGGAAACATATGATTCAAAAAGGAAGTGGGTAAATTAGGTATCAAGAGCAAGGGGGATAAGGGATGGACAGACCTGAAGACTGCACCAGTACCCATGAAATTTTAAAGCAGGAACAGCAAAACCAACCTTGAGGAAAGCCTCCAGTATATTGGGTAGATCTTTTATTGAACAATGATGGAAGAATTAGGATAAGAGTTGCACAGGATGAAAAGACATGGCTTGATTATAGTGTCACTGTAGCCACCTATATGAAAGGAAGACTTCATTGATGTAATCAAAGAAGAGGGTGAGCCGAAGCTGAAGATCAACATGGCTAATATGGCAGGAAGGGCGAGTATGGGAGGGACTCCAGGATATTGATTGAAATGTCTAATTATTGAAACAGCATCCAAGCTAGATCTGGAGCAAAGAGGAATCTGAAGGAAACTCATGGATTGAGTCAAATGGGAGGGGTCCAGCCATACAATTTGGATGATGCTGCCAACCAAGACATAATTCTGGACTCTGCTGTTCTAACCCAAAGTGGCATTTCTTACATTTCTTAAGATTATCATGAGTGGAAATAGACCTGGGCAAATTGTAAAGTAGGTGAATTTTGTTTTTAGCCTCTATTATCTCAAACTTGAGGTATCTACTTGAGTGCCTCATCATATGATATATATATATATATATATATATATGTATATATACATATATATTGTATATATTCCCTGGCTTAGTTCTTTGCGATGTTTTACTACCATCCATAATTTTGTAGCTGCTACTCCTTTTCACTAAATTTTATCCCTTGGACCCAAGATATGATTCTGAGTCATATCAAATGCTCTATTAGGCAGTTAGGTGGCCCAGTAGATAAAAGTGCCAGCCTTGGAATGAAGAAGACTTGAATTCAAATCCTATTTTTGATACTTATTTGCTATGCAACTTGCATTCATTGAGAAGACTCCACCTTCTCAGAATCAGAAGGAGAAATTATGACAGAAATATTGTTAATACCAAATAGTCTCTCTGTCTTCATCTGTAAAATGATGACATCACTAACTTCACAGGATTACTCTGAGAATTAAATGAGGTACCATAACATATATAGAATGTTTTGAAAAACTTAAAGCATTTATAGAAAGTGTTAGGGTTGTTATTATTCTTTTAGTAATAAGGCTGGTAGGAAAAGAATTTTTCCAGAAATATCAATTTTTTCTAATCATTTCACAGGAGTGACTACTACTCAGCTTGTACATGGAGGTGACTCTGACTCAGTACTCTAGGTATCCATTGTGGGTTCATGCTGGATTTCATCAAGTCTCTCGGTGTACCTCCAGAGAGAAGTTCACTGTTCTCTACCTTCTAGGCTTGCTGGAGGAACTGAGAAAAGGGGGAAAACAGAACAACTCCGAAGGGAGACAGAAAAATGCACTTCTATATCCAAATGACCACAGTGGGGGAAAAGAGAAGCAATGAATTAAAGCAGTGGTTTCCAGACTATTTGATGGAAACTCTTTCATTCTCATGTTTGGGAAGCCCAACTAACGCCTAGTATAATCATTTTGAGGCAAGACCCTCAAATGATAGAGCAGAGATAGATTAAATATATCCCACAAGACCATATTTTCTTTCAAGAAACTCTTGTTTGTTTTTTTTTTTAAAGTCTAGCCAACCTGGAGTATATAGTAAGCCTGATTATAAATAATTTATTTAGGATAATAAAGTAGCCAATTAATTGGCCATGCTGCCACCTAGTGGTGTTTTTTGAGTATAGCATATCATCCTGTCATTGAATGAAGTCATTCATTCATTCATTCATTCATAGATAATAGATTTAGAGCTGGAAAGATCCTTAGAAATCACCTAGTCCAAACTTCTCATTTCAAAGATGAAGAAACTGAGGCCTAGATATATTAAGGGCCTTATGCAAAGTCACACAAATAGTAAGTGGCAGAACCAGTGTTCAATGAATCCTGATCAGTCAAATATTTTTGAGGGTCTACTATTTGCAAAGTTCTATAAAGGATCCACAAAATAAACTGCTTCTTCTAAGGAGGCTGTGCAAAGATGCAAAGATGGCAGGATTGTCACCTTTATATTTATGCAGATTCTTAGGGGATTGAAGAACCTATACAGCCATGTTAAGTACTAAATAAAGTGTTGAACTTGGGATCAAGAAGATAGGAGTCCAAAGCTGGCCCTCCACACCCTTACTGTCTCATCCTGAGCAAAGCACTTAACTTCTCAGATTCAGCTTCTGTATCTATAAAATGGGAATAGTACTGGTACACAGATGTCACTGAGATGTTGTGAGAATCAAATGAGATACCATATGTAAAATGTTTTGCAGACTTCAGAGCTATACAAATGTTAACAGTTATTATTCTATCTTCTTAGTGCTGTGAAAGTCCTTATGGAATGTATCAAATAATTCAGCATTTGATTTCTTTTTTTTTAAGGCCGCTAGGTGGCACAGGAGATAAAGTGCTGGACCTGGAATCATAAAGAGCTGAGTTCAAATCCCACACCAGATGCTGTGACCATAGTGAAGTGACTTAATCTCTCCTGTCTCAGTGTCTTCATCTGCTAAATGAGGATAATGATAAGACTTATCTCACCAATTCTTGTGAGGATCAATGAGATATATTAAAAAGTATTATATAAATAAAATTACTATTTGCTATTTTCATATACATACTCTTGTTTCTCTAAATAGATTATAATTTCCTTCAGGGCAGAGTCTGCATAACATACTTTGTATCTATCATAGAACTTAACATATGACCAGGAATTAGAGAGACAATGATTAATTAATTTTTGATAGATTGATTAAAATGTCCCATCCTGATGTAGTGAAATAAATGGACAAGCTTGTTTATTTTTTTCTGTCTGAGTTACAAGCACATGATGAATGTTTACTTTTAATCCTTGGAAGGGAGTTAATACTTGTAAAGAATATTGTTTTGTCCTAGGAATATCAAAACATAGATAATGGATGAAAGCTTTAGAAATACTTTCCTTTAATTGCATGTGCTTTAAAAATGTGTGGAAATACTATTTTTTTGTATATTGAACTATGATTTAAGCATTCAGGTGTGTGTGTGTGGGTTCCATTATTTTAAAGGAACTTTGTGTGGTATCTCTTCATTATATGGCATATCTCAAAAGTCTTAGGTCTCTGAGACTTAGGTCTCTTAGAGATCTGAGGCTTTTCGGAAATTCCAAAAAGTGCTCACACGTGAGTTTATCTTTTGCATGCTTGTCTGTCATGTGTTTATATTTGTATGTTGGATTTTTTTTTAATGTGAGACTCATTTGTGCAATCTCAAGATGTAATGTTGCTCCTGAGGTGTTGTCTCTCTATGACTCAGTGTTATTTTAAGTTTGCTGATGTCCACTTTCAACCAAGAGCTACATAACCATGTCTATATATGTTTGTAAAGTTCTCAGCATAGTTCTATTTGTTTATTTATTCATTCATTCATTTTTTCATTCATCCATCCATTTACTTATTCATATATAAACTGGGGGGAGTGTCTTCCTCACTCAGACTGGAAATACAACAGCTACTCACTACCATAATCACACTATTGATCCTGTTGAAAGGCTTGACCTACTCCTTTTCTGACCTGGGTTGGTTGTCCCCTCCTTAGGCAGCCCTGTAACTCCTCATTTACATTACATGGGGTGCATCATATCAGTGTTAGATGGTTTTAAGCCCTGCTGTAGCTCAGAACTCCTGAGCTCAAGCAATCTCCTAGCCTCAGCTTCTCCCAGTAGTAGAGTCAATTCACAATTGAATTGATTATAGTACATATAATTTGATGAAAGACTCCTTATTTCTTAGCATAAACATTCCAGGTGGGTTATAGAGAATGTTGTGAGGAAAAAACCAATAATTAATTGACTGTATTCTTATTTCTTGTGACAATCATCTGAAGTGCATCAAAAAGTTGTGAATTTTTTAATAATTAAATAGATGCTCTTTTCCCTTGTAGATTGTCAGTTCAATTCACTCTGTAGGAAGGAATGAAGTAGTGTTATTTCCCCTCTGTCTTTTTTTCCAGTAGTTGAGAAAGAATTAGATTTAGAAACATGTGGAGGGGGTTTATAGATAATTCACAGTTCACCCTTTACTCCTGTACTTTGTTGATCCACCTTGTATAATACATGGAGATAGTCAACTTGGAAAGGAAAGGAAAGGAAAGGAAAGGAAGGGAAGGGAAGGGAAGGGAAGGGAAGGGAAGGGAAAGGAAAGGAAAGGAAAGGAAAGGAAAGGAAAGGAAAGGAAAGGAAAGGAAAGGAAAAGAAAAAGAGAGGGGAGGGGAGAGGAAAGAGAAAAGAAGAGGGGAGAGAGGAGAGGAGAGGGGGAGAGAGAAGAGGAGAAGAGAGGAAGAGAAGTGAAAAAAACATGCAAGCCATTAACTGTAAAGTAAACCTTATTTTTTTTAATTACAAAATTGGAGATATAGCCTCATAGGAAAATAACAGTTGTAACTAACTTATACACCTTCTCACCTCAACCCGGACCCACACTACCAAAGCAGTAAATAGACAGGACCTTTCTTTCCTTCCCACTCCACACATTCCTTAGGCAGTTTATTTTCCTTTTGTGCTGTATTTTCTTCCTTCAATATTGCCTTTGATATTAATTTTGAATTTATTTAACTCTGTTAGGTTGGGATAATGAAACAAAAGATATGCTGCCCCAAGGATCTTACCCTGTAAGCATGGGAACTTGTGGGAGGAGATATAGACCTCAAGGGGCTGCTAGTGGCTCTTTGTAGATGGGTGTCATTCTAAGGAACTTCCTATTCTTTCTAGGCCCAGAAAATGTGGCAATAAGGATGGAAGAGAGAAGAGCTATTGATAGATTTCAGAATGAAAAAGCTATTAAAACATCTAAGTATGACTTATTATTTTTTCATATGTTAGGAATTCGACCTCCCCAACTACAGTGTAAAGTCTTTAGGCTGAGTTCTAGTCTGTACCTTCTATTTCTGCCATAATGCCTACCACAGTTTTGAGCACATAGTAATTAAAAAAAACTTATTCATTCATATTATTATGATTGTTTACCACAAGATAGTAGATTAAATTCAGTTTATTGAACACACAACATATACCTAGTCCTTTGCTAGGGTACTGTGAAAGGTACAGAAGAAATCATCTAGATGCTTTTTCTTAACCTACCATACCTAATACCTAATATAGGAAGAGATACTTCTTTGATTTAAGTAGGTATATATTCGAGTGTAACAAATCCAGCGTTCTTGGAAGTAAGTGTTATTAGAGTAAGAAGTCGTTTGAATGTGCTTGAGTCTCTTACTTAACTGAGGGGAAAGGACCATTAGGCTTTATAGAGGCAGAGTCCCTAGCTACTTTCAGCTTTTGAAGCTCTTAGCCATAATACCAAAATGAAGATACATGAAAACAAAACCGGATGCCAAAAAAGTGACATAATCAATTTTTAAAAATTAAGCAGTATTTTTTTCTTTTCTTCTCTGCAAATAGACTAATTATTTGAAGAAAAATCTAGCATCCATGCATAAAGTATCACAATTGCTTTTAAGCATAGTGGGACCACTCAACCACTCTTTTCCCATGGCTGAATATTGACAGCACTTTACCTGCTGTATTTGAGGCCCCTTTTAGCTTGAAGCCCAGTCTCAAAGGTCCTCCCACTCTCTTGGCCCTAAATACAATCACTAGTGGGACTGTGTCCATTAACCCTGAAGGGGACCATTTTAGAGAACTGAACAGTTCAAGACCTTGCGATCCAGTCCCAATAAGTAATCCATGCTCCATTAAGACTACAACCAAGATATCCAAGTGTAGGCACAAAGATTTGGCTCAGAAAGTACTCAATTTCAAAATACGCATTCAGAGGGAATTCATTACTGTTGGAATCCCAGTTTTGGAGACTGCATTTCTCTTTATCTCTAGCAGAGGCTATGGCAGGGGAAGCTACCCCCACACTTTTTCTTGCCAACTAAAACTATCTGGGAAAAAAAACACAACAAAACACAACTCCTCATTTTCTTGGACCTGCAAAATAGCAAAACATCTTTTCTTCCCCCTTCAGTGACTTGAATTTCCTTTTCCATGTGGAAAACTGCCATCTGCCACTGAAACTCCAACAAACTTTTTTTTTCTTAAGAAAATAGCAAATTTACCCTGGGGGCAAATTCTTGAAAAGTCTCATTTTGTATCACACACTAATTGGATCATTTTTGATGCACTGGCAAGTGGGGAAGGGTAGGGGAAGAGAACATTGAAAGGACCATTGCACATGGGAGAAAAAGGAAGATGTTTCTGATTCCATGGACAGAAATAAAGTCAATATGATATTGTACCCAAAGCTTTCTGCTCCTGGGAGAAGGTAGGAAAGGAAACTTGCCCTAAAGAAATGAGGGAAAAACAGAGGAGCTGGGTAATGAAGAAAGAGTGATAAGCATTGGAGACCAAAATCAACTTGGCAGCCGTGAAAATCACTCTATCCACATGAATAAAATGCAGATACCCCAAATATTTTTTTATTTCTATTAGAAATGACTACCAAGAAAATTCCCGTAAAGTGAATTTTATTTTTTTATGACATAATTGGAGATATAGCCTCATAGGAGAAAAAAATGCAATCCTAATTACTTAGGGTAAAAATTCTCAAAATACATTTTACTTCATACACTTACCATTTCCTGTTTGTATTAAAATTGTTTGCATGTTTTATCTCCCCTTGGAACATAGGATATTAGAGCTGGAAGAGGCTTTAAAAGTTGTCAAATCTAATCTTCTTATTTTATAAATAAAAAAACTGAGTCCCAGAAAATGAAAGGTAACAAGCTCTCCAGAGTCTATAAGTGAAGTCAGGTTTTCTGACTCCTTTGGATAGGGTTCCCTCTACTACATCATGGTATCTATACTCCTTGACGATAAGGACTCAAGTTCTATTTTTTATCTTTTTGCTCTTTCTTAGTATAAGCCCTCACAAAGCACTTAGCATATTGATAAGTAGTAGATATTTGTTGAATATATGTTTGCTGAATTTTAAATTTTTGAATGAATGAAACCTCTTGATAAAAAAAAGGAGTGTCAATATTGTGAATACCCCCAGGGCATGCTGGGCATTTTAGCAGACCAATAATTTTATATCTGGGATTTGTAGAGACCATGTAGCAGTTTGCTTATCTTTGCCACATTTTCAATATTTTGAAACATAGTTCTGACTCTGTGATCATCTCCTCTACCCCTGCCTTTCTCCCCAGACTAGAGGAATTTTTGTTATTCTTTGGAAACCCTGGACTTTTTGCTTGTAGTTTGAAGAATTTAGCTTCCTCCCCTTCCTACCTTCCCTCCCACCCCCCCTCCCACCCCAACCTTTTGTCAGACTATACTTTACAATCCCTGATAAAGATGAGGTGCAATATCACTCTACACCAATAGGTACTGCATATAATAGATGAGATACTCCAGTCAGAAAATGCTTTTAAGCTTTTAGCCTTTAGTTTATATAAAATAAATTAGGACCATATGAAATCTGTATGTATAAAATTCTGGCTGTTCAATTTAGTTAGAATGGGTGATAACTATATACTGTAGGCATAAAGAAGGATTCCAGAAACTCTGCATGTCTATTTAGGCTGTGCAAAGGGAGAACCTGAAGAGAGTGGGGGAGAGTGGGGACATGACTGCAAAGAGCTTACCAAAGGGGTTAGAATGACAGTAAAAACCTGAAAATAAGCTTTGTATGTGATTGTCCTCACATTGGCATAAACATAGAGTCTGTATCAAACAGCTTTGCTTCTAGGAAACTAGAGGCCCAAAGAATAACTATTAGATCTCTTTACTTTTGCTGTCTCAAGTATTTAAGGAGTACCATTATCTTCTGCATACCTCAGTTTCTTCCAATAAAGGGTAACATATTAAATTCATTTTAATCCCTTTTCTTTATTTCTAATTCTAGTCAATATTTTGAAGCAATGCTCCCCTCGAGTTTCAGAGTTTAACTTGGAATTTAATAATATAGACACCTGTGAAGATATGATCTTCCCAATTTTATGTTCCTTGAAGGCAAGGGCTATGTCATTTGCTATCTTTGTATGTATGTATGTATCTTTGTTATCTTTGTAACTCTAGCAACTAGCACAGTGACTTGCACATAGACCCTGAAATGTTTATTGAAATGAGTAGGATGATTTCAGAAAAACCTGGAAAGACTTACATAAACTGATGCTGAATGATGTAGAAGATGTGCAGAGTGATGCAAAAGAATGTTGTATGTAGTAATAGCAATATTGAACAATGAGCAAATGAATGATTTAGCTCTTCTCAGCAATGCAATGATCCAAGACAATTCCAAAGAGCTTGAAAAATGCTATCCACCTTCAGAAAATGAACTGATAGTATTTTAATATAGACCAAAGGATACTGATTTTTCACTTTCTTTTTTTTAGTACAAATTTTCTTCTGCAAAATGACTATATGGAAATGGTTTATATATTCTACATGTACAACCTATATTCAATTGCTTACCAATTCAGCAGATGGGGAGAGGAGAGAGGATAGAATTTAAAAAAAACCCTCAAAGAATGTTAAAAATTGTTTTTATACATAATTGGAGGAAAATATTTTTTAAAATGATTTTCTATATCCTAGAACACTTTTAAATATATATTTTTACATTATAGATACCATATAGCGTAAATTCTGTAATAATAATTGCTCATACTTAAAATGACTTGTAAGTTCGGGCACCTTCGAAGAGTTGAGAAAAGCAATGAGACATATAATCACAGAACCTTAAAACTAGGAAAGATCTTAGAGATTTTCTAAACCCAAGCTCTTCATTTTACTTACTGGTTTTGTTCAGTTGTTTTTAGTCATGTCTGACTCTTTGTGACCCTCTTTGGGGTTTTTTGGACAAAGGTACTGGAGTGGTTTGCCATTTCCTTCTCTGGCTCATTTTACAGATAAGGAAACTGAGACAAACAGGGTTATGTGACTTGCCCAGGGTCACACAGATAGTAAGTGTCTGAGGATGGATTTGAACTCAGGATGATGAGTCTTTCTGACTCCAGGACTGGTGCTCTACACACATTGAGAGGAAAGAGAAATGTATAACAAACATAATGATAATATGAATGTAAGTATTTACAATGTCTTTTGGATTCTACCTTACAAAGTCTTCTACCCTATAAACCTAACCTTATATTCTTATGTATGGGAAGAATCAGGCATTGATATATGCTACTCTAATAATTATATCTTTATACATTTGTAGATGGTAACTGCAGCCATGAAATTAAGATGCTTACTCCTTGGAAGGAAAGCTACGACAAATCTGGATAGCATACTAAAAAGCAGAGACATTGTCTTACTGACAAAGGTCGATATCGTCATAGCTGTGGTTTTTCTAGGAGTAATGTATGAAAGCTGAGCACTGCAGAGTCAAGACTTTCAAACAGCTACTGGAGAAGACTTTTGAGAGTTCCTTGGACAGCAAAGAGATTAAATCAGTCAATAGTTAAAGAAATTAATTCAGAGAAAAATAAATAAAAAAATAAATTAATTCAGACTATTCACTAGAAGCTGAAGTTTAAATACTTCAGCCACATAATGAGAAGAAAGAACTCACTGAAAAAGACTCTAATGTTGGGAAAGATTGAAGATAAAAGGAGAGGGGGACAGCAGGGTGTGAGATGGATAGATAGTGCATGGAAACAACGAACATGAACTTGGACAGATTTGGAGAGATAGTGGAAGGCAGATGGTCCTGTTGTGCTATGGTCCATGGGGTCATGAAGAGTCAGACATGACTGAAAGACTAAACAATAACAACAATATTGAATGAGTTACCTCATTTGACCCTCGGACTTACTTTCTGAGGTAAGTGCTATCTTCATCCCTATTTTATAGATAAAGAAAACTGAGGCTGAGAGAGGTTCATTGACTTGTCCACATTCCCAAAGACAGTATGTGCCTGAGGCAGGGTTTGAGCTCAGATCTTCCTAACTCCAAGTCTTACCTACTATCCACTGTATCACTCAGCTGCAGAAATTCTAAAAACCTATAAGTATACAGTAATTTTATTCAGCGTCTTACTCATTAACATATACATCTTTAGGGTAGGCTGTTGGTATAACTCACTTTTTTTTTTGGTGAGGCAATCAGGGTTAAAGTGACTTGCCCAGGGTCACAGTTAACAAGTGCCAAGTGTCTGAGGTTGGATTTCAATTTAGGTCCTCCAGACTGCAGGGCTGGTGCTCTATCCACTGCACTTTTTAGTTGCCTTTTTACTTTTTTTTTTAAACCAAAGGAGGAGGTATAGAAAAGGATGATTTTTCTAGGGTCATTTAGGAATTTAATTACTCTAAGCTGGTCTCTCTCTTCTCCACAACAAAGACCTTTTACCTTTATTTGAGTTGCTTTATCTTCTGAATATCTCTCAGAGTCTTAACTCAAACTATTTTTACTAGATGGAATATTTTCCTTCCTTCTTTTCAATAATCCACGTCCATAATTTTTTTCTGACCCTGATTCCAGTCATGAGGAAAAAGGTACCCACTGGCTCTGGAAGGGGCCTTTTTAGAGAGTTAAACAGCATAAGATCTGGGAATTCATTACTTGAGATTTATTTCTTTTAAGAAGATTTCACTGACATCACCCCCACACTCCCTAGCTTTGAGTTCCCTCAGCATTTATGTATCTACAAAACTTGTTAATATAGCCTTATGCAATCACTTCTGTTTGTTCATTGTTTTGTGCAAAAATATCATGTATTCACAAGCTCCGTAAGAGTTCTGACCAGGGCATTGTAATTTCAGGGAGCCCAATATCTTCCCCATACGTTTCCTATTTGCTTACTGATGCCTATAGTTCCACTTCAGAAATTAGAGAATATTTGTTCCAGAGGGAAGATGATGAAATAGACCTCTTTCTTTTTGGTAAAGACATGATAGTGCCATGGGGTACAGAATGCTGCATAATCCTTCAGAATCAGTGGGTATCTGTTGGTTTGCTTAACTTCTTTCCTTTAGAAAAAAGTAGGACTGGGTGCTGAAGTACATATTGGGAAATGAGCAGTCTAAATATCAAAATGCATCAATAGTATTTTAATTAAACATTAGAGATTTAGAACTTTTGGCTTAGGGTTTCATTATGTAAATGTGAAGTGTAATTATTACTTTTTTAATATCACTATTTTGTTAAATGTAAATGCCTCTGGCAGGTGTCATATAGTAAGCCTTATCGGGTTTTTTTATCCCTTAGTGGGAATACATCTATTCATTCATGCAACAGACAGTAGTGGTTGGGTATCTAGTCTACCCAGACATTTTGCTAGGCTAGTATGTGCATTACATATACTTTTAAAATGTCAGATTCAGGGCAATAGAGAGAAGGCACTGGGAACTGGAGATTATTGAAGGCATGAGACACTAATAAGAAAGGGAAAGGGTAGGAGGGAAAGTGTTTTAGGGAAGATTAGGGAAAAAAACAGGTTTCCCCAAATCACAATTATGCCTAGGCAAAATGTTTTTGGTCACTACCACAATGACAGTATCTACTGATCACTTTTGTATTCTACATAGCCTCGCCACTCCCCATTCTCATTTTGGTATATACAATCCTGATCACTGTGATCATGATGATAACCTCAAGGGTTTTAAGAGAGTTAGAAAGAAGGGAGATTTTGGGGGGAAAGATAAGGAGTTCTGTTTTAGACATGTAGAGTTTAAGATGTCCATAGGACATGTGTTTGGTAGGTCCAATGGGCAGTTGGAGATGTGAGACTGGAAGTTAGGAAAGAAATCAGGAAGACAAATAGATCTGAGGAGACTCTGTGTAGCAATAACAATTGAATTCATGGGAACTAATGAGATTACTGAATAAAATAGTATATAGAGAGAAGATAAGATAAGAAGATAAGAGACCCGTAAGATACCCATAGTTAGTGTGTGTGACCTGATTGAAGATACAGCAAGAGACAGAGAAGGATTGGTCGAAGTGGTAGGAGGAGAACCAGGAGAAAGCAATGCTCATGAAGACCTGGAGCAAAGAGGGTGATAAGCAGTGTCAAAGGCTGTGGAGAGGACAAGAAGGATGAAGACTGAGGAAATGCCATTATACTGGGCAATTAAGAGATCCCTGGTAACTTTGGATGAAGCAGTTTGGGTTGAATAATGAAATTGGAAGCCAGACTGCAGAAAGTGAAGAAGAAAATGAGAAGAGAGAAAGTAGAAGGCGATGCCACTGCTCAAGTGGATAGCCTTTTCAAAGAGTTTAGCCACACACAAGAAAAGAGGAGAGACATAGTAAGAGAGCAATCAGGGAGGGACAGATCAAGTGAAGGTTTTTTGAGGCTGAGGAAGACATGGGCATGTTTCTAGGTAGTGGGAAAGCAGTCATTAGACAGAGAGAGTTTAAGCTAAGTGAGAGAGTGGGGGTAATAGAAAGGGTGATCTGCTGTAGCAGACAGATTTTCCTCCCCCATATAAGAATCAAATCAATCAATCAACAAGCATTTATTAAATGATGTGTACTATAAGACAGGAACTAGGTAAGACTAGGAAGCAAAAATGAGAAACATCAGTCAGAAAGGGAGGATGGAAAGTGAGTTGGAGAATACAGGACAAGATTAGGGAACAATTAATAGTCTAGTTTGTTTTGAACATGGACTGCATAAATAAAAGTATGTGAAATGAGGGTGGAAGGGTAGGTTGGAACCAGATAGTATAGTACCCTAATGCCAGGGTGAATAATTTGGATTTGATCCTATTAGCAATAAGAAACCACTGAAGCTGTTGAAGCAAAGGAATGACATGGTTAGATCTGTGCATCAGGAAGACTCATTTGACAGTTGTGTGAAGAATGGATTACAGATGAGAAAGATAGGAGGAAAGATAGGAGAAGAGAGGAGGAGGCTGGTGAGGAGCCTATTGCAACAGTCCAAGTGGAAGAAAATGTGGGCCAGGTCTAGGGTGGTGGCCACATGAATGGAGAGAAAGGGCTACAGATAGAAGTAGTAGAGGCAAAATCAACAGGATTTTAAAGATTAGACTGGGGTTGAGGAGCAAAAGGGTCAAAGATAGCTTCAAGCTCTTTAGCCTAGCTAGAGTGGTAATGTTATCAACAGAAACAGGGAAGCTGGTTGGAGGGAAGTACTTAGTGGGGAGGACAATGACTTCAGTCTGAAAGCATGTTGAATTTGTAGTACTAGTGGTATATCCTGATGCAGACATCCTGCAGACAATTGGAAATATAGGACTTGAGCTCATGTAAGAGATTAAGGCTGGATACATAGTTTGGGGAATTATCTTCACAGAAGTAATAACTGAAACTATGAGAGTGGACAAGATTCCCCATGGAGGAGAATCTAGAGAGAGAGGAAAAGAGGGATGAGTATAGTGTCTTAAGTGTGAGTACACTTACACTTAAGGGGAGATGAACCAGCAAAAAAAAAAAAAAAGTGAAATTGTATGCACAAAAGTACGTCAGTCTGAGAATCTGGGGGAAAGAGCACAATTTCTTCTCTTGTTCTGCTGTTACCTCCAGTGTTATCAGGGTTCCTCTTAATCTTGAGAGAGAGAGAGAGAGAGAGAGAGAGAGAGAGAGAGAGAGAGAGAGAGTACATACCCACAAATCATAAGGAAATAAGAAAAAACCCCTTTCAACTATTCAATAATAGCACTTCTCAATTTTCTCCTATCCTGATTAGATATGATACACCATGTAAATGAAAACTGGTAGCTATGTCATTCACACATACATCTTTACAGTGGCACAGGATAGAGATAGCTGTACACATGTGCTTTTGCTGACTTCCCTTTTGGGGGGTTGGATAAGTTTCTGGATTTGGATCTGAAAGTGGTATCTGGAAAAGAGATAATGATTTGCACTTGCACAGCACTTTTTCATCCAAAGGTCTCATACAAGAGTATTACTATCCCAGATGCAGAAATGTAGTCACAGAGAGGTTGAGTGGGCTGCCTGTCACCCTCACAGCAATTTAGGGGTGGTACTAAGAGTAGATCCCCCTGAAATCCCAACTCCAAACTGTGTGCTATAACCATTGACTCATACCCCTTCACTGATTGAGAGTTGGGAATATCAGTGACAAGCCTATTCTGAAACGGACACAGACTCCGCTGTTAATATTTTTAGCATACACTAAACACGCAATGCATATGTGTATACATATGTATGCATATTGCTGAAAATGGATGAATAAAAAATTGAATTATGAAGGAAAAGAATCAACAGAGATATTTAATAGAAGAAAAATGGTCATGCAGTCAGAAAAAACTAAAATTAATATTCAAGATCTGGGACCAAGAGTCTGGATTTTAGTCTCTGCTCTGCTATTAATAGGTTGAGTGTGCAAGGGAAAGTCTCCACTTCTCTGAGTCTCAGTTTCTTCATCTACAAAATAAAGGCATTCAACCAGATAACCTCTAAGGTTCCTCTCAAACCTAAAATTCAATATTACTATCTCGTCCTCTGTTCAAAGCACCCTTAGAGGAAATGAACTTAACCCCACAGAATCTGAGAATGACTCAGAGAGCCTAATTTAGAAAACAGACCCCAAAGAGACAGAAAATTGGTTTACAATTTTTCGTTATTAAAAAAATGAATACCATTATTGAAAATGTAGGACAAAGTTTTGTGTCATTGAGAGACCAGATAAAAGTCAAAGCAAGTATCTTGGAACAAATAGCCATATATTTCTCTTACAGTAACACAGATATCTGCTAAGCTGGCAGAATTAATGAGCTAGGACTAACTCAAGGCCTCTTTATAGGGAAGAAACCAGGGAAAGGAAACCAGAGAGTTTTGTTGTGTTCTACTTTGAATTTGGTGTCAATACTACTCTTTTCACTATCTTTTTTTGTTCTTACTGATTACAAATGCACTATATTTTCCATTAAAATAGACAAATCTTCTAGTGAGAATTTGGAAAGCACATGAGAATTAGAACAGGAAACTTGAGTTCTAAGTTTGGTTCTTTTACTAACATTGAGACATTAAACAAGATCTATTCATTAATTCTCTCTCTCTCTCTCTCTCTCTCTCTCTCTCTCTCTCTCTCTCTCTCTCTCTCCTCTCCTCTCCTTTCCTCTCCCAAAAGCTGATAAAGTATGGAAGTATGAAGCTGCCTCTATAATAATTTTATCCTTCAAAATGTGGAGAAACACTTCTGATTAATAAGTAAGGACTGTTTTCTTGAAGAACCTTGAGAGAAAGTGACTGTCCCATTATAGAATTTGGGATAGAGGAAGAGAAAAAAAAACTGACGTAGTCTAGGGAAATGGATTTTAAAGAGTTGAGGAAAAGGATAGGTAAAAACCAATGTTTTAAAATTATGTAAAGGAAGTTGGCCCAAAAAGGTTAAAAGGCTCTTAAAAATGAATTTCTAACAATATAAAGACAAATGAATTTGGTAAGGAAGAAAAGAAAATGGAAAGTTGTTTAAAGAGACCAATGTGAATACACAGAGATTTTGTGATCAAACAGCAATTTATTTTACATTGCTTTCTTTAAACATTTTAAAAATTGATATATTCTGTTTTGTTCAGTTTCATTAATAGGCTGTGTGAGCATGGGAGACTCAATCCTTGTGCCTGATTTCTTATCTATAAAATGAGAAACTTTTACTTACAAACATTTCCCTCATATTCTACCCTATCAGCCAAGTATTCCTTATAACAAAGAATAAAAATGAAAGAAGCAGTTTCACAAAATTAATCTACATGCCAACCAAGATTGCTAGTCTATATAATGTTCTATACCCACAGTTCATCTTTGTAAAAAGAAAGGGAGAGAGGTACATTTTCTCATCTCGTTTCTTGAACCACCTTAGTAATTATATAGGATTATAATTATATAGCACTTAGTTTAAGTTTTTGTTCTTTCTATTTACATTATGGTAGTCTCTTTTTATATTGCTTTAGCTCTGCTTATTTCATCTTGCATCCATTCATATATCTTTCCATGTTTCTCTGAATTTTTCATAGTACTTGAGTCTTCCAGCATATTAATGTTCTATCACATCCACGTACTTCAATTTATCCATTCCCCAATTGATAGGCATCTACTTTATTTCCAGTCCTTTGATACAACTAAAAGTCATGCTGTTAATATTTTGGCAAATTTGGGATCTATCTTGGACCTCTTTGGAATATATATTTAGTAGTGGAATTTCTGGTTTAAAGGACAAACAGATTTTAAAAATGTACAGAAAAGGAAAGGTAACACATAGCACAGGGATAGAGGTCATTGGATTTGGATTAAGTCAAGGGTTTGACTCTTGACTGTGCCACTTACTGTCTCTGTGACCTTGAGCAAGTAACTTAACTTCTCTGGGCCTCAGTTTCCTCATTTGTAAATATCCTCAAAAGTCTTTATGACTGATGAGATCCTCCATAAAAGTTCTATTCTAATGCCTCATCATAGCATGGCAGTAAATCTGTGTTCTTAAAGTTTATGCCAATAGGGCTCAAGATCTGGCAGGTTCAGCAAGGCTTTGAGTCCTGGGCCTAGTAAGAGACTATGTCTGTTGTCTGAGAACTAGCCTACTTGAATATGGAGAGGCTAATTACTAAATGATGAGTTCTTTGGCCATGGTAACCCATGAAACAAAGAAAACACAAAAATGGCCCCCATAAGCTCTTGTAGGGATGGTGGTTAAGAAGGTAAAAAAAGAAGCAAGAAAGCGCTGACTCACATGGTTTATACACCAGCCTTTTAGACAGATAATGGAGGTCGATAAGTAAGTGAGAGGTACCCACAAATTTCATTGACTGTTTCCCATGCCTAGAATGTTCTCTCTCCTTAACTTGGCTTAATCCTGGCTTTCCTCCTAGCTTCCTCAACTCAAATTTCACCTTTTGTATGAGGCTTTTGCTGGTCTTCACTACTGCTAGTACTTTCCCTTAGAGATAACTTTCCATTTACCCAGTATATATCTTATAAACAAAATATACACTTTGGGGTAGATAGGTGGTTCAGTGAATAGAGCTCCGGCCTGAAGGCTGGAAAATCCAAGTTCAAATCCAGTCTTGGACATTTACTAGCTGTGTGACCCTGGCTCTCTGCCTTAGTTTCTTCATCTGTAAGATGAGGATAATAGCAGCACCTGCTTCCCAGGTTTGCTGTGAGGATCAAATAAGATACAACATGTAAAGAATTTAGCAGAGTGCCTAGGACATAGTAAGTGCTATACAAATTTTAGCTATAATTACGATTGCTATTGTATGTATGGAGTTGTTTGCATGTTATTTCCTCATTAGAATATGAGATCTTTGAGGACAAGGATTATAGTTCTTACCTTTCTTTGTATTCCTAGCACTTAGCACAGTGCCTGCAACATAGCAAGACCTTAAAATATGTTTGTTAACTAACTGCTGGCTCATCATCTACATCTTGGCCCCTACCTGGAGGTAGTCCCAAGGTGCTGTCCTAGGTCCTATTCTTTTGTTCCTCTATTATTTTACTTGATAATTTCATCAGCTCCCTGCAAATGAGATCAAGTAAGATAACATTCATGATACTTTGCAAACCGTAATAACACAATGTAGATGCTAATTATTATTAATTTCCATGGGTTTAACTGTCAACTAAGCCAATGACTCCTAGATACAATCCCAGTCTCTTTAGTCCTGGATCACCCTTGCTTGCTTAGTGAATGTTTCAGATTGGATGTCCTAAAGGCATCTTAAGCCAGTCTCTCAATTTGAACTCATTACTTTTCTTCCTAAATTCTCCCCTCTTTCAAATTTATCTATTGTCAAAGGCATCACCATCTTTCTAGTCTCCCAGCTCATAATCTGAGCGTTATGTTTGATTTCTGGCTTTCCCTCCCCTCATCTATCCAATCAGTTGCCAAATCTTTACTGTTTCTTCTTTCACAGTAACTCTTGCTTCTGACCCCTTCCATTCACTCACATAGCAACGATCTTAGTTCAGGCCCTCATCACTTCTCATCTAAATTACTGCAGCAGCCTCATAATTGCTCTCACTGCCTTAAGTCTCTCACCACTCCAGCCCATCCTTTACATCGCAGCCAAAGTAATTTTCCTTAAGGCCAGATCTTCCCACTTGAATTCCCTACACAACCAACTCCAGTGACTTCCTATTGCCTTTAGGATAAAATATAAACGCTTCTATTTAGCTTTTAAAGTCCTATAATCTAGCACTTAGCACAATGCCTGGCACATAGTAAGTGTGTAATAAATACATAGTATAGTATAGTATTAAGTGCTTGTTGATTGACCAACACATGCTCTGCGCCCAATCTAGCTTTCCAGGCTCATTGAATATGACTCACTCTATGATCCTGGCCTCTCTATTTCTCACCTTCCAAACCTCCCCACTTTCCCCACCTCTATGTCTTTGCACTGGCCAGCCCCCTTGCCTGATATGCTTGGCTGCCTTGCTTCTGCCTTATAGATTCCCTTTCTTTCTTCAGGATAAAAGCTCAAGCATCATCTTCTACATGAAGTCTTTCCTGATCCCCCAAGTGCTAGTGGTCTCTCCCCAAACTATCTTGTATTTATGTAGTCTATATATATTTGCATTTGTTAACTTTGTATCTATGCTATATATATATATATATATATATATATATATATATTCATATACACATCTCTCTCAAAATATAAGTTCATCATAAGTAGAGATTTTTTCCCATTTTTTTGTACTTGTATTCCCTGTGCATGGTGCCTGACACATAGTAGGTGCTTAATAATACTTGATGACTAGTTGATTGAATAATTGACTAATTGTAAGAATAGTACCAAAAGCTAAAGCTAAGAACATACTTGGCTTTGCAATGAATGCTAAGAACACCAAAAATTGCTTTATTAGCTATGTTGGGTGCAATAAGAAAATCAAAGGAATGCTACACCCATTACTCAGAGTGGATTGGATGATGACAATGAGAGAAGGCATAATTACTGAGCAACAATTTTAGTTCTCATTTTCTCTGATCATAAAAAGACCTTTGGCCTTGGAATGATAGGCTAAATGGTTAACATTGGGGTACAACTCCAGATCAGTGAGATGGTTGTCATCAATGCAGTCAAATCTTCAGACTTGAGGAAATATATTTCAAATATTCAGAGAACTGACAAATATGATTGCTAACCCATTGTCAGTAAAAATTCATTAAGAAAGGAAAAAGGTTCCTTTGGATTAGAAATGGACAAATATCTATATTTTCAAAAAATGGGAGTATGTAGAATCTTAAAACTATAGACTAGTCAGCTTGACTTTGAGCTCTAGCCAAATTCTAGGATGTATTATTAAAGGGATCATTTGAAAGCACTTAGAAAGGGAAATGATAATCACAAACAATCAGAATAGCTTCATCAAGAACAGGTTATTACAAAGTACCAAATTTTCCTTTCCTTTCTTCCTACTGCAACTATATTGGTAGATCAAAGGAATTCTACAGACAATTTATCTAGATTTAAGCAACAAAGCTTTTGACAAAGTCTCAGAAGCTCTTCTTGTGGACCAGATGGAGAGATGTGGCTCAGTTATTACAGTTAGGTGTATTCAAAACAGGATAAATGACAATGGATCCCTTTGGGTCTTTAGTCATCATTAATAGATGCCTGTCAAATGGCTGTAGGGAGCTCTCTAGTGGATTATACTGAGGCATAAATCCTTGGCCCCACAAATTTCAACATTTTTGTCAATAACTTGGATAAAAGTATAAATGACATTCTTATGAGATTTGTAGAAGGCATAGATCTTGAAAGAATAGTTAAGGCATTGGATGACAGAGGAAGGATCCCAAGTAGCTTGACAAATGTAATAAGATAGGATTTATAGGGATAAATCTATCAGTCGTTTCAGTTGTGTCCAACTCTCTGTGACTCTATTTGGGGTTTTCTTGGCAAAGATATTGGAGTAGTTTGCCATTTCCTTCTCCAGCTCATTTTATAGATAAAGAAACTGAGGAAAACTGGGTTAAGTGACTTGCCCAGAGTCACAGAGCTAGTAAGTATCTAATGTCAAATTTGAACTCAGATCCTTCCGACTCTTGGCCCAGTGCTTTCTATTCATTGTGCTACCTAACTGTCCTCAATAGACAGTCCTACACTGAGTCTCAAAATATCAGCTGCATAAGGATGGGAGAGGTATGATTAGAAACTGTTCATTTGAAAAAGATCTGAGAATTTTAGTGAGCAACCAATCAACACTGTGACATGATGGTCAAAAAAATCTTTAAAAAGTACTTCAATGAAGAGAGGCATAATGTACAAAGGTGATAGTTTTGGTGTCCTCTGCCCTCATCAGACCACATCTGAAATAGTGTGTTCAAATCAAGGCACCACAATGTAGGAAGAAATTGACAAGTTTAAGCCAAGGACAGATCCCTGGGGCATTTGACTAGTGACTTCCTCCACATTGACACTGTTCCATTAATGAATGCCTAATATATGTCCAATATAAATAGAATAGCAGCAGTTTTGGCTCCACTTTTAGGAAACTCAATACTTTGTTCTCTGCTCAAGTCATTGAATAGTTGAGGTCAGTCCTAAGAGCTCATCTCCATGTAGATCACATATTGAGCAAAGGAAGGATAATTATTTCTCCCCATTCTTTAGTTTCTGTGAAAGCCCCTTTACCTTTTGTTGACATAAGCATAAGCGCTCTGGAACTTCAGTAGAATGGCATTCTAAAATGTGCCTTGGATGTCAGAAAAGCTATGAAAATATGCACTGGACTGAAAAATCTACAATCAATTGATAAACATTTATTAAATGCCTACTATGTACCAAGCACTGTGCTAAGCATTGTGGATACAAAAGGAAGTGAAAGACAGTCTTTCCCCTCAAGGGCCTTACAATCTAATGGGGGAGAGAACATGCAAGCAAATACATGCTTGCATGCAACATACAGGATAAATAGGAATTAATAGTGGGAAGGGGCTAAAATTGAGAGGGGTTAGGAAAGCCTTCATATAGGAGATGGGATTTTAGTTGGAACTTCAAGGAAGCCAGGGAAGTTGGCACAAGAGTTAAGGAGGGAGAGTGTTGCAGGCATGGGGGACAGCCAGAAAAAATGCCTGGAGCTGAGAGATGGAGTGTTTTGTTTGAAGAAAAGCCAGGAGGCCAGTATTGCTGGATTAAAGAGTACTGGTCAGAAGTAAGGCATAAGAAGACAGTAAATGTAGGAGGGGGCTAGTTTCTCAAAGTCTTTACTGTGAGATAGGATTTTGCATTTGATGCTTGAGATGACAGGGAGCCACTGGAGTTCATTGAGTAGGTATGTGATATGGTTGGGAAAATCGGGAAAATCACTTTGGTGGCTGAATGAAGGAGGGAGTAGAGTCGATTGACTGATAGAAAATAAAATTTCCTGAATTGTCATTGACTGGGTGCAGGATGGTTTATAATGTACCTTGTAGGACAGAAGAACCAGTTTTTTATTAAATCCCTTAATCCAGGGTCTAGGCCAAGCAGGTCCAGATATAGGTGTGAGGTAATGAGTTCTTGATTTCCATCCCAAATCACCTCCCAGTGAATGCTGTGAAGCGGAGGCTCTTGCCTGTCTCTTGGGCAAAGACTTGGTAAAGACCCTTTCCTAACTCACATTTGGGGGATAATGATTGTGGTGATGGGACTAATAACTGACAGAGCTTCAAAGTTTGCAAAATGCTTTACATACATTATCTCATTTGAGACTGATAATAGCCCTGATGAAGTGGTATTACAGGTAGGATTATTATTCTAATTTTACAGAAGGGTAGAAAGGAGTCCCAGGACTGGGAGCCATCCTCCAAGTCCCACCCCTGGCATCATCTCTCCTCTTACCTCTGCAGTCTCCATTAGACAGATCAAATGAACTGGGGTTGGAAGCCTCCCCGGTCCAAATTGGATCTCAGATGTCAGTTCCAATCTGAAACCGCGGCCCCGGACACCTGAGATTAGAGGCCTGTTGTTCCCAGGTCCCTTAATACAAGGGGACAGATGCAGCCTCTACTTTCCAGGTTGCTGGGGCTCTAGGGAAGGATCTGTGCTCTCAGGTCCTTTTTATCAGTCAGCTGGATGGATGGAGGGGAGAGGTAGACGGAATTCCCCAGGATCCCTATAGGGGACCCCTAAAGTGGAAGAGCAACCTCCCCGAGGGGAAAAGTATTCCCCGGTGCATCGCTCCAAATTTTCCTGCAGAAGCCCAGGGGGCCGCGGGGGGCGTGGGAGAGGTCATAGGAGGGCGGGTGTCACCTCCTCCGCATCCTCCTTCAGGTCGGCTCCGAGTGGGACTGCTGCCTGCCTGCCAGCCTGCCAGCCTGCCAGCCTGCGTAGCCAGCGCTGTCCCCTCCCCGCCCTTGCCCTGTTAGGTTACCTCGCCCGGCCGCGGGCGGAGGGCTACGAGGAGATCACGTTACGCCGTTTCCGGTTTTCCAACGGGCTGTGTTTCCCCTCCCGAGGCGGCGGCTGAGCGGCGGAGCCCCCCAAATGGCCTGGCCAGATGCGGCAGGTTTGCTGCTCAGTGCCGCCACCGCCACTGGAGGAGGCTTCGTGCAGCAGCAGCAGCAGCAGCAGCAGCGGCAGCGGCAGCAGCAGCAACGACAGCAGCAGCGGCAGCAGCAGCAGCAGCAGCAGCGACAGCAACAGCAGCAGCGACAGCAGCAGCAGGGGCAGCAGCAGCCGCCGCCGCCACAGCAGCAGCATCTCCCGTCCCGCTGCGCCCCCAGAGCAGCGGCCGCAGCCACAGCCGCAGCCCAGCAGCCGGGACAGCAGCTGCCGCCGCCGCAGCCCGCTGGGGAGCCGCAGCCGCCGGCGGCATGAGGCGCGACCCGGCACCCGGCTTCTCCATGCTGCTCTTCGGGGTGTCACTCGCCTGCTATTCGCCCAGCCTCAGGTCGGTGCAGGACCAGGCGTTCAAGGCGCCCGTGGTGGTGGAGGGCAAGGTACAGGGATTTGTGCAGCCGGGGGGCTCGAATAGCACCCGGGAGCCCCCGGTCTCGGGCTGGGCGGCGCTGGTGAAGGTGTTGGACAAGTGGCCGCTTCGGAACGGGGGGCTGCAGCGAGACCAGGTGATCACCGTGGGTTCCTGCGCGCCCGTGGAGAGGAACCAGCGCTACATCTTTTTCCTGGAGGCCACCGAGGAGCCCAAGGTCTACAAGACGGCCTTCCCTCCCCTGGACACCAACGGCAAGAACCTCAAGAAGGAGGTGGCCAAGATCCTGTGCATCGATTGCGGTGAGTCGCCCCCCCCACCTCCGCCGGGGTGGGGGAGAAGAAGGGGGAGGGGCGAGGAGGTGCCGCAGGTGCCTAGGCCTGGCAGGTGTGGGGGTCGAGCAGCTGGGGGCGGGGTGGGGTTACCCCTGCCCAGGACGTCTGGCACGAGTGGGTGAGGGGAGGTGCGCGAAGAACAGGTTCAAAGTGTGTGTGTGGGAGACGAAGAGTGCGGGGTGGGGGAGAGGGGGGCGTGAGAAGAGCTTTGGGGCTGGGCCAGCGGGAATCTGCGGCTGATGGATGGCATGTGGGTCTGGAACGGTGCCATTGTAGCCCAGCAGAAGCTGGAAAGAGGGAAAGTTCCGGGGCGGTGCCGGGCGGGGGGTAGTTGGGCCGGGAGGGGGCCTCCGCGGCCTTGATCAGGTTGCTAGGGATCCCAGAGGGCCCCCTCCTTCTTTCTGGGCTATTGCCCTGGATGGGCTGGATTGGCTCTGCAGGAATAACTGGGCACTCTATTGGGCTTCACAGGCCCATGCCCACAAGTTCTCCCAGGGAATCGTCGACCCCACCCCCACACCCATCCCTACATGGCTGGCGCAGGCAGAGTTGGACTTTAACTGATATTATTTTCTCCATGTGGCACTTTTAAAAAAAAAATGTGTTGTGTTTATCCCTAACCTCACCACTGTCTGGCATTATCAGGTCCTAACCTCTAGGACCAGTAGTCAGGCCTGGTGACACATTTTAAAGACTGTGAAAAGCCTGTAGAGTTTCTGGTATATCTCTTAGAGGTTTCTTAACAGGCAATAGTATTTCTCTAGGTGATGATGATGGTGAAATATTGGGTTAACTTTCTCTAAACGGCTCTAAGTTCAGCTCTGACACATCCGTGGTAGAATGTAGTGAATGCCTCTGTCATCTTCATCATGTTGGGTGCAGCAAACGAATGCAGGTGATGAGAGAAGTAACATTTTGAAATCTCTTCGACATTGGAGTTTATTTGATGTGAGAGAGTGAAAAATCTTTTATGAAGTGATCTCTATCAGATAAGAGGTCGTTTTAAAAATGTCATTGTATCTGGTGTGAGTGTCTCGGTAGGATCTTTCAGTCCAGATTATGGCTAACTTAAATGTTTGTCACAGGTCTTTTCTAGTGCTCTTTTAGTTAAAGTATGTCATTGGTTTCTTTTTTTCTTTCTGTGGATACATAATTGCAGCAACCTACCCAAAGAGAACTTGCTAACTGTATGCAGTTAGTGACTCTCTGAACTATGTATCGACTAAATCATGACAGATGTATTGCACTTCCTTGGAAGTCTGCATGTTTACTAATATACCAACAGACAGGAGATGGCTGGTAGGAGAGAAGCTGTGGGAGGCAGAGAATATGTAATAACCATCACAAAGTTTTGCATTCCTCATTCTTCCAATTCATGCTTTTAAAATATTGTCCAATATATCTCTCCAATGCCTGGCATTTGCCATGTGAAGGTCTTCTTGGTGTGCTCTTCAGGTAGAAAAGTTCAGGTATTAGGAAGCACATCTGAGCAGTATATGTTAAGCCATCTTATTTTACTTCTTTCATAATAATTTTGATAGTCTTTTAATAGGGACAAACAGAAGAGATAAACCTGTTTGGGGTAAAGAGTGCTTCATTACTCTGACATGAGACAAAACTGTTATCTGTTATTTTAATACTTTTACTTATTCTACACTGGACAATCAAGAATTGTTTGCCTTCAAGTCTATTTCATCTTACTGGAGACCTCCTCATGGAACTATGGATCTTGTTTATACATTCAGTGGGAAATGGGCAGAGAATCTAGTTATTGAATCTTGTCTGGGGAGTTCAACATATACATCTTTAAAAGATTCACTTTCCTGTTCACTAAGGATCTGATGGCCAACTCTAGGTATACTGGGAGTTGATGGATGCTTTACCTTTCTCTCTTCATTTGCCACCTGACCTACCAATTAATAATTTAATTTGAAAATCAGGAAATCTTTTGAGGTTGAGATTAAATCTGTAACTAAGATGAGACATTCTAAAGTAGCATGTATGGTTTAGCTATGGGAAAGGTAAATTTAGAACTGCAATTACTGGGAAAGAGAAGGCCCTCACACATAGTTTGCTAGGGAGGAGGGGATGCATTTGAAAGCAAACATTTTTAAATGAAAAGATCCTTATTTAAATTGGTATTTGGTAGATTTCTGTCAGTTTGATGACTTTTTTTTTTGTCCAGATGCTAGAAACTGGAAAATGAAAAAGCATTTTGTATATCTTATAGGCATTTTGGCAACATGGATGGAGTAGTAGAAGCTGTACTTTTTTATTTCAGCTCAAAGAAAGAACCTTAAAATAAGGTTAAAGAAAACACATGTAGTAGTGGGATATTAAACAAAGAAATCTAGTCATCCTGACCTTGTGATAACAAGAGAGAAACTCAGCAACTTTATTTTTTGTTTTCTGTGTGTAAAACAAGTTTACCTGGCCATCAGGTTGCTGTGATTTTGTTATTGGAGGAGACTGGTCTATAGCAAAATAGGGAAGCTGGCCCTTGGTGACTGTCATATTGGTCATATTAAGTAACTGAAGTCCAATTGTTTTAACATTTAATCAAGATTTTCATGTATCTGGGTTCTGGGAGATGTGGTTCTTAGAAGAATATTTAAAGAAGAACGTTTCTTCTTAGAATAGTTACAAAGTCAAATTTTAGGGGGACTGGACAAATACTTTAGGTGGTATATCCTGGTGGGGGTGAAGACTAGAGCCTACTTTTGGTGGTTGTCCCTCATATCCATAACACTCTCTGTTTTTTGTTCCAGCAACTGACCTCTCTGGCTTCCCTTAAGTCCCAACAGGAAGATTTCCCTAACCCCTCTCAATTCCAATGGTTTCCCTCTTTTAATTTTTTCTTATAGCCTTAATTGCTGAGGTGTTGCCTCAGATAAACTGAGACCTGAGAAAGACCTTAGCTTAAAAAGACTAAGGTATTCCCACTACGTCTAGGGCCATCTCTAGTCTTCCTGATCTCTGTCTGCACACTGGACCCATCATGGCTCCAGAAGAGAGAGTGAGATTGGTGACTTTGCACAGCCCTCCCTTACTTAAATCCGACTCACTTGCAAATCATGACATCGACTTCCTGGTGTCATGGTCCTCTTTGAGAATGAAAGACAAATAATAATAATTAATAATAATAATTTTATCTTCCACATACTTGCTTCGCACATATTTGTTCACATATTGTGGCTTCCATTAGTTTGCAAGCTTTTTTGAGAGTAGGGATTATTTTCTGTCTCTTTTTGTATCCCCAGTGCTGAGCACAGTGCCTGGCATATAGTGGTGCTTAATAAATGTATATTGAATTGACTTGAATCAGTCCAGTGGCCACATTTCCACCTGTACCTCTCTTAAAATCTTATTCTACTTTCTGTCTACTTTTGCAACATCCTGAAGGATTGTATTTCCTATATTATTTTGTGTTGCATGTTTTTGATTAGGAGTGTGGGCAATCAATCAACATTTATCAAGTGCCTACTATGTGCCAGGCACTGTGCCTGCTGGCTGCTGTAGATACAAGGTCCAAAAAAATGAAAAAAAAAATGAAAGGGCTTGCATTCTCTCAGGGGAGACAAAACGTATATATATGTATACATGTATGTGTATAAAAGTATTTGAAACAAATGCAAGGTAGTTAAATAGAAGATAGTGAGGATGCTAGCAATTGGGGGAAGGGGGAATAAGGACAAGCTTCCTGTAGAAGACTGGTGCTTAATAATAATGGAAATGGTAGTAAGGGATCCTTTTGGAACATAAGAATGAATCAAGAAGAAAGAGTTTGTACTGGGCAGTGTGCATTTTCTCTATTCAAGTCTTCCTCTGATGTTTCCTCAAGTTTTGGAGGTGACCCTGGATTCTCTAACACTGTGCCAGGGATGAGTGGCACACAGATGACCAAACTGCAAAGGCTTTGAATACAGGTCAGGCAATAGATTGCACCTCTGTTGTCTGAAGAGAATCCTTCCTAAGTTCAGAGAGATTACTCACAAGATAGGCCTCTGGATGATAAATTTGGCCACTGCAGCTCAAGAAGAAAGTTTCTTAAAGCATGAAGGGGCTGGGATCTGCATTGGCAGTAGGAGTACCCACACTGGAGAAATCATAGATCCTTCAAATATTGAAGTAATTGTGTGCCTACATTATCCAAAATTCTATCACTGACATTTTAGTTTGTGAGATCTCTGAATTTTCTTTAAACAAGGTATAATTGTGAATATTCTCCTTCCCTTTTGTGGGAGGGGAAGAAGAGGTACAGGGAATTAACTGGGGATAATAACTTCTCGCAATGCTATATAAAAGTATCTCCTTCTGCAAATAGTCTTGCATTCCCAAGGATTGCTTGTATTTTGGTGTAATTACACCCTATCTTGCTGCTTTCTCATGTGTATTTTCTTTTTAGCAGATTCCTTTACTGGTGCCAAGGCAAGGTTTGACTTGAACCAAGACATCCATTTCCACCCTTTGAAAATCCGAATGCCTTGGCCTCCGATTTGAGAGTGATAGTTGAAACCAGATATATTTCCACTGGGCTTCCCATTTTTAGGTTAATTAGAAATTCTTAGCCTCTAAATTCTCTTATTGAAAAAGGCCGTTCACAAAATTCAATACTAAGCAGAAGAAAGTTCACACTTTTAAAAAGCCATAGTTATTTAAAGAATTATTCATTCCTTTAGCCCAGCTGGAAACCCAGCTGTGCGGGTGCTTTTGCATGGGGAAAATGAAACCAACTAGATTAGGAACTGACTAGCCAAGGGGGCAGGCTACATTGTTTACATAAAGAAACGTGCAAAAGTAAAACTAAAATATTCTTGCAGTTCTAATCACTGGTAACACAGATTGACCACCTATTGAAAACAAGAGTTTGGTGATAGCCTAGTCTCTTTATCTGTCTCTGTGGGGATCCCTTTCCCAAAGGGGGTTTATTATCAGCTAGAGTACCTCACCACAATAGGCTCTTACCATTGTGCATTTTCAGGTTAATAGGATTTGAGGGGTGGAGGGCAAGGTTCTAGATACAGAGTCAAAGACATCCTCCATAGGATTTAAAATTCAAAGCGCCTATGTATAATGAATAATTCTACAATCTGAACTCACCTGTGCCCATCTCCCAGAAAGTTATGTTAGTATCTTTGAAATCACTCTATTTAAAGAACAAAATGGATATGGGGTTTGATGAGGGTGGTATGTTTAAAAGGTTCTTAGAGATTTAGCCTAATTCCTTTAGAGGAGGAAACTGAGGCCCAGAAAAGATGCCAGAAGTCCAAGATCACACTTAGTTAAGTGGTAGCTCCAGAACTCTAATCCAAGGGAACTTTCCATTTTCAGTTATATAACTTAGTACAGGCTGTATGGTTCACATTTTCTGTATTATCTATCTCCTCTCACCTTAGGGGTAAAAAGTGTGGCTTAAAAATCTTTGCCCAATCTTTGAAATAGATCAGTTTCCTGGGCTTTCAAAACATTGCCATTTTGGAGTGAAAGCTTTTATTCCCGGATGGAGAATATTAATTTTGCTTCTGAAATATTTTCTGTTAAGACTACTCAGGTTCAAAAATTTTTTTTTGTTAACCTGGACAAGGAATCAGTTTCAGAGTTCCTATTGTTTCTGAGTTTTTAAATCAAGTGCCAAATCTTTCACCTCTAAATTTCATCTTTGCTTGAGAAATGAGAACACAGAGGCAGGAATGAACACACACACACACACATGCGCACACACGCAAACACTTCACTTTGGAAACAATTCAGAGAAACCTATTCATTGAAATGAACTTTGTGAGCCTGAATCAGGGAACTCAAATCTGATTCAAAGGCCAAATCCTTAAAAAGAAGGGTAGTCCATACAATAACAATCACTATTTACAATGCTTCACATCTCTAGCAGTCTTACCACAGCTTCTATGCAGGAAATTACGTGATGCAATATATAGAAAGAAAACGTCCATGGGAGATGTCTGCTTTTATTTCCATTGAGAAGTCAGGAACACCAGTTGCAAGTGAACATTAGATTCTAACCATATTGGCATACAGCTAGTGTTATTCCAGAAGGAATTAGTTATCTGCATTGTGCTTTGAAGTGTGGTGTTTGAGGTAACTGGCTTGGATTTAGTATTAAAATTTCAAAGAATCAGAGAATTGCCATTTGGATAAGGAGAAAAAGGCGAATATGCAGATATCTGGTACTGAAAAGTCTTAACTCTCTAAACCTACTGGTTTAGGGTATTTGGTGTTTTTTTTAACATTAATTTGGAAAGGCAGGAATGTCATTGTCCATGGAGTTAGGGCTATACAGTGCTCATCAGTGTTCATCTACACAGCCTTAATGGAATAACAGTTTTGGAAGTTACAGGTTACCTAGTTCAACCTCATCATTTTAGATATAAGGAAACTGAGGCCCAGAGAGATTAAATGACTCTTCTAAATCACACAAGTTGTTAGTGGCAAAACCAAGAGAACTTTGGTTCTCTATGTCCAGATTTAAGGAACTTTACACTATGCCAACTTTTCTTTGGGAACAGAAGAGTTGGTTAATAATAAATAATAGCTAGTTATAGTATATATAGTTATAGTATATATAGTAATATAGTGCCTACTATGTACCAGGTGTTATGCTATGTTTTCACTGTTGCTGTTGTTTTATAAATATTATCTCGCATAATCCTCATAACAATCCTGGGAGGAAGATACTATTATTGTCCCCATTTGATAGTTGAGGAAACTGGAAGTGACTTACCCAAGACCACATAATTAGTAAGTGTTTTAGACTGGATTTAAACCCAGATTTTCCTGACTCCAGGCTTGAGGGAATAACCACTGAGCTACCTAGTTGCTTGTAAGAAAGCCAAGACAAGTACAGACTTGAATTTCTGTGTATCTGAGGGAGTCAGAGAAACTAGGGATTTTGTCTGATTATTTCTAATAAGATAAATCTCTTATACACATTAATAAATTGAGGTTATATTTTCAAATCAAGTTATGAATTTCAAGAGGAAATGAATAAATTAGGTGAAGTCAAGGATAAAAATGATGTTATGGGAAAAGTTTGGAATTAAGGTTCTTTTGTGGGAAGTTTAAACACAAACTTCAATGTTTCCCACCCTTCTTCCCAGCCTCCTTTTAAAATACAAATCTTGCTGAGCTAGAGCTCTATGTTAAGGCTTCTGAAGCAAAGCTCAGAGGATGTTTAAAAGGCATTAGGAGAATATGAGGGAGGACTTGCTGTACCCAGTTGAAGAACTAGGAAGCTTTTGCCAATCTAGGATCACGAAACATTCATTCACAGTGATTGAGATGAGTTGCTTCTTTTAAAACAAAATTAAATAATATTTTATTTTTCCCTGTTTTGTGTAAAAACAATTTTAACATTAAAAGCATTCAAATTCCAAATTCTTTCCCTCCTTCTCTCCCTTCCACACTCCCTGAGATGGTAAGCAATTTGATATAGGTTATACCCTTGCAATCATGAAAAATATATTTCCACATAAGTCATGTTGTGAAAGAAAATATCAGCTAAAAAAAAAGTGAAAAATAGTATACTTTGATCTGCATTTAGACTTCATCAGTTTTTTCTCCAGAGGTTGATAGCATTTTTCATCATGAGTCCTTTGAATTGTCTTGGATCATTGTCTTGCTGAGAATAGCTAAGTCGTTCACAGCTGATAATTGTACAGTACTGCTGTGTATACTGCTTTCTTGCTTCTACTCACTTCACTTTGCACCAGTTCATGGAAGTCTTTCCAGCTTTTTCTGAAATCATCTTGCTCATCATTTCTTATAGCACAGTAATATTTCATCACAATCAAATACCACAACTTGTTCAGCCATTTCCCAATTGATGAGCATCCCCTCAATTTCTAATTCTTTGCCGCTACCAAAAGAGCTGCTATAAATATTTTTGTACAAATAGGTGCTTTTTAAATAAAATTACTTTGGGGGTATAGACCTCTAGTACTACTGAGATGATTTATTTCTAATCAATTGAGATAGTTTGGAATTATTGAGACATGGTATTAAGGATTTCCCCTTCTTTGGCTTAGTTACTTGTTCGAAAATCTGACATTGTGAGGGCAAGTGCACAGTGATGTTTCCTTTCTCAGACTTTGCAGGCAAAGAACTCTAAAAAGCACCAACTCCACCCCACCCCAAGTTATTGCTTCTATCCCCAGAGAAAGTACAGGTCTCCAAAGTCTTTGTGATGCTCATGGCACTTTTATCAGGGAATTGATGATGGAGAATCTCCAACTTCAGACTGTCCCTCCTGGATATGGTTAGGGAGGAAGTTAACAACGCTGATTTAACCCTTTTATTTGGCAGGAAAGGCATAGTTACTGTAAGAGGGTTTTTAGCACCAGATGATATAAGTAGATTCAAAGCCAATAATGTGATGTTCAAGTTGTGATTATTCTCGTAAGTTAAAACAAAGAAACCTATCTCTTTACCTTTCAAAACAACCCTTAAAGATTCTCTATCCTTTACAGGTTTCTTGCCCAGCTTTGAGTCTATCAGTTTCCCCCTCCCCTGTCCTCACATAGATTTTTCACTTTATAAGCACATCTTTGCCCTTCAGGCTAGGATGCTTTACTTCGTTTAGATCTTGGGATTGGTTCAGACGGCAGAAGCCAGGCTGAACCAAAATTCATTGGAACTGAACAGTGTAAAGTCACTGCATAGCTGTAGACCTCGTCCAATACTAGTGGAACTCAGGGCATCGTCATTTGAGGGAGTGATTTGATTTAGTAACTCAATGGATCAAATATATTCAAGAAATGGCTTGTACTAAAGGTGTCAATACTAGCCTTTTCATTCTTCCAATTCAGTGTTCTATGATCTAGATGGAAATTATGCTGTCATCAACTCCCAATAATTTGGAATTACAATGATGAGATGAAAAGCAGGTCAAAATAAACTGTAGATTTGTTTTTAAAGAAAGAAATGTAGTTTTATTATTTTCAAATTTTGTTGCTGTTCAGTCATTTTTCAATTATGTCCCACTCTTCATGAATCCATTTAGGATTTTCTTGGCAAAAATATTGGAATGGTTTGCCATTTCCTTCTCTAGCTCATTTTACAAATGAGGAAACTGAGACAAACAGGGCTAATTTAAATGACTTACCCAGGGTCACACAGCTACCAAGTGTCTCTGGCAAGATTTGAACTTGGGAAGATAAGTCTTTCTGACTCAAGTGCCAGAACTCTACTATGTAACCTAAAGAGGGCTATTAAAGTATTGCCAAATTGCCCTCAAGAACATTTTTTAATGAAGGGATGAGAGTGATTTCTTGTTAGCTTATCATTTTTATTCCAACTGGGTGCTTTTAAAGCACTTGAAAGCAGTTTGTTCTCTTAAGTAAGTTAAATATTCCCTTCCTAATCAGATATTTACATTGTTAGCTGGTTTAGTGAAGGCTTCCTCACCCCAGCTACCTTGGACTAGAATGAGAAGGTAAACTTTAGCCCAGTCTCAGTTCCAAATTATCAGAAATTTAAAATGATGATTTTTTTTTTGTTAATAATGTAAAGGCAAGTTTTCAAATGCAGTAGCATCTTTTTCTTTGGCTTGTTGAATTCTGTTTTTGAACTCAATGCCTTTTTAAGGGCATTTTTGTTTATTTTTGAAATTTCCTTTATTGTAACTCCATGCTTTATTCAAGCAATGCAGCTTAGGAACTAACAACTTGCTACTTCCCTGGCATTAATGAACTTTTCCCCTGAAAGTCATCATGTTTTCAAAATGACAGAAAAATAGGACATAGACTCATAAGGTACAAGTATGGTTTTTATATTCACTTACTAGGTATTCTTTTGTTCTAATTGGTTTCTAGCTTGATTTCTTTGGTCCAAATGAAGAACAACTTCTCCTTTTCCTCCTCCTTATTTTTCTTCTCCTGAATTGAGAAATGTACTAAGCCTTTCAATGGGCTCCAGTTGGCAGTTTGTGGACTCACACCAATACCGCAAGGCATCTGGGAGAGGTGTAGGGTCCAGAAGGTTAGTGAAAAGAATCGATGTAGGATATACACATATGCGGATACTCAGCTGTACCTACTTGTAACTTGAATGGGGATATAGAAGAGAGCCCAAAAGAGGTGGCTTTTAAGGTTGCTTAAAACTCTGAGATACTGTGAGCCTAGAGCAAAGAACACTGAACTGGAAATAAAGAATCCTGACTTCCATTTCTGGATCTGCCACATACTTTGTGACTTTAGACAATTCACCTCCCGTCTCTGGTCCTCAGTTTCTTCATCTGTAAAATAAGGTGCTTGACTTAGATGTTCTCTGATGTCCTTTCAAGCTATAACATTTGATGACGATTGTTTCAGGGAAACACTGTGATGTTCAAAGTGAACATCTAAGGAGAGGCAAAAAAAAACCTCCATCAATAGCCATAGCTTACTTAGGAAGCTCACTGAATGTCATTGGATCAAAAAGAGGAGAGTGCCAGTTGCATGATGAAGTCCTTTAGCCATCCTGGGGAATTAATGATTATGACCTATATGCAAATAAATAGGGTACTACAAAAATGTATTACATTCTAATGTGCTTTTCTGAATCTAATGTTTTTGTGTGACCCTTGTGTTAAAAGTTCCCTTCTGAAGGGAGAAAGAACCTAAGTATACAATGAGGAACCTTTTAATTCTCTTACTGAATTCCCAAGGAACTTGCATTATTTGGCACACTCCTAAGGGTAATCACCAGCTCCTCTTATAAGCACTCTGGTTCACAAAGTATCCTATACATAGGATAGTTTTATCCTCTTTGCAGTAAAGGGTTCTGAAAGGACTTGTATCCAAACCTGTAGGCTGGCAAAAGACCCTCTGCTCTTTCTCATGCACAACTCTCCTTCAGGACCTGTGTGGTTTATAATATTGCTCTAGGTTTGACCCCAGTTGGAATTTCCTCCTTCACCTGGGTGCTTTGTACCTTTTCTGGTTCTTCTGTGAGCAGTTCTTCAGTTGCTTTTTCCTGTATGAACCTCTACTGTCCCTCCTTTTTGTCTTTTTCTAGCAAAAGTCACAAGCTTCTTGTTACTGTTGTTGTTCAGGTCTGCTTTGCTACTTCTCAATACTTGAACCTCCTTCAGCAGATGATGCTAGTAACCTCTTCTCAAGCTCTGGAATAGCTGACCTGGGAAGTAAATTATTCTGACACCTCAGCTGACATTGCAACTGTCTTTTAACCTCGAGAGACAGAATATCTGTGGTTTAAATTACTTTCTTTTGCACCTTGGATCCCCAGCCCTATCCTTCATACAGAGGGCCTTTTCAAGTAACTGTGAGAACACCTTGCCTTTTTCTTGAACTGTTCAAGTGAATATCTGTTTTCCACTTTGGGTTGGCTCAGGAAAAGGTGGTATCCACTGACTTTCTTCCTTCCCCAGGATCTGGGTATTTTGCCTTTCATTCACATCATCACTTCTCACTTCTTTAGTGTTTGAAAAGGCATTCCCACTCTCCATTTGTCTTTTCATCCTTTCTCCTCCTTTGGACTGCTGGGTAAGGTTTTGCAAAGAATTTCAATCTGTTTCTAGTTAGAGCTTGCTGCACCTAATGCAGGTGCCTATGACTTAGAGAGTGAAAGCAGCTTCCCCTCAATATGTTTACTTACATGTTACTTAATTCTGTGATTAGTCTAGCAGGGAAATAATATTTTCAGATTTTTCAGATCATAAAACTAAGTCCCTTGAAGAAATGATTTTCTTAAGGTGGTATGATGTATGGCTGGAGATCATATCTTAACCACAGAAATTTAAAGTTAGAAGGGATCTTAAGCCCCTCATTTTACAGATGAAGAAATGAACACTAGTGAAGTTAAATGACTTGGTCTAGGTTTGAATGACTTCACTCACTCCTCTGATTCCACAGCCAGCACTCTTTCCATGGCATCTTGGTAGATCAGAGCTTTGGGAATACCAGGAGACGAACTCTGGATTTTTCAATATGTCTTTTTCAGTTTTTCATTTCCAATACAACTTGAAGAACTCTCCAAGAAGAGGATGAATTGGTTATATTATAAGAAGATGATAATATGGATCAATTCAGTTGAGTTGGATTGGCAGTAGTGGAAATAATTTTATTTTGTTCCTTTTGAGAGATGATGGTCAAACACTGGGGCTTTGGTGTGTGCCTTTGAAGCAAGGTTTTTGTTTGTGGAACTGGATTAAAGTATGTGCTTTAAGTCCTCCTGCCCCATGTTCTCCTTGTTCCTGGTGGGTCTGATCTTAAGCTTCCTGGGTCCTTCCCACCCCCTGAGACTTACTGTGTCACCACTCCTTTGGCATTTATCATTTACTATTTGTACTCTTAAATCTTTTCATTATTACCTTTCTTATCTTTCAACTAGATTGTGAACTCCTGGAGGGCAAAGACCTACAAATATTTGCTTATTTAATATTTGATTAATTGCTGGCTAGTGCTTGGTAATGCTGTGAAGCAAAATGAGACTTTGTCTTTTCTTTTCGTATTTGATCATTTCTACAATAAAAGGTAAATTTCTAAGACGTTATCATAACAATACTAACACAATTTCTTTTGATCCTTGTGATTATAGATTCAGATACATACATGTCTATTTTACAAAGTTGTTAGTATTCTGCTTTTTAAACTTTGAACTATTTTTATTGCCGTATTTCTATATATTTTTAACATTTTTCTTTCTTTAGGGTGATATAGTACTCCAACATTATTGAATTCATTCTTTGTAACCATTCCTATCCATTTAACATTTTGATTGTTACTTTGTAATGAATTTTACAAAGTTGTGATTAGTGTTTGGCTTTTTGAGCTTTGTGTTATTTTGTATGATCATTTGCCACATTTTTGAATATTCTTTTTGGGGGGGCATTTAATTCTTTTATTTTTTAAATGCTGTTAATAAGTAGTTAAGAAGGTACCCTAGTCAAGCCAGATATGAAAGTAAAAATAAATACTAAACAAATAATCTTAGCTTCCATTGCAAATTAGCCTTTCTTATTAACTTACTGGCTTTCTTTTCTTTTTCCTTTTGTTTTCTTTCTTTCTTTTTAGTTTAGTATTTTATTTTTCCCCAATTACATGCAAAAACAACTTTTAACATTTGTTTTTAAATTTTTGAGTTTTAAATTCTCTCCCTTTCTCCCCATTCCCCTCATATTTCTGTACATTCTTATCATTTTTCATTCTTTATAGTAATATAGTACTCTGGTATTATTGATTTCATTCTTTGTAATGGGTTATTATGTAATGGGTCCCTACCTATTTGACATATTGTTTGTTACTTTGTAATAACGTGATTCTGCAAATAACCCAGTGCTGTAGCACTGGGGAGAATGCTGACTACATTTTTTACACTGCCTTTCCATGTTGAGAGGTTTTGTTTTTTCATAGTTGCTTTTTTGATTCAGTTCTTGGAGGTTTCTGAAATTTTCTTAGTTTCTTCCCCATAGTTTTTCTTTCAGTTTTCTCATTATGAAAACGTGCTTGTTTTTTTATTTCATCCTATTAGAGCAGTCTTTGTCAAGCACTCTTTTTCTTTTTCTGACTCTAGATTAGCTATGCGCTCTGCAGATTAATACCAGTTACTGGTCACATTGCCCAAATTTTTCCTGTCCTAACATCTCCCCATTTGTAAGGAGTTCTAAAATGGAGCAGGTGTGCCTTGTCCTATTTAGGTAAGCTTGGTTTTTCAGCCAGATCTCTCTGCCTTTCCCAGTGTAGGAGATGACTAGTCCTGTTTAGACTGACAATCCAGGCCATGTAGTAAAGGGCACTTTTCCATGCTTAGGATGGAGAATTGGTCCTTCTAGAGTTAGGCCTCAGGCAATTATTTCCTTCTTTGGAGGCTGGGAGGGGGAAAAGAAAGGATCTAAAACTCTTTGTTAATTTCCCTCATTTGTCACATTAACCCCTTCACTGTTTCTCTCATCTCTGTGATTAATGAGGCGTTTTCTGTGGCATCTGTTTCCTTAACTGTTCCCTGGATTTCCTCTTCAATGAGAGAGTTGCATTTTAATCACTCATTTTAGGACAACCTCCCATGCCCAGATTTTCCATTTGTAAAGGGTTTTGGTGTTGAACATCAGTCCAATGGAACAGTCTACTTTAGGTTTCATTTCCTTTTTCTAGCAATGGAGCATTCTCTTAATAACTCAACTGAAACACAGCTCTTAAGTTCAAAGTGAAACAGTCCTCACTTGTGTTGCTTGTGGTCCTAAATCAGCCCTTTGCACCCACTCCTCCTTCCAATATTGTACATGTCTTTCCCCCTCTTAGAGAATCATTTCTGGAACTAACTTGGCACATAGTCTTAAAGAGAAGGGCCTATTGAGGGGCAGGGGTGGGACAAATAGTCCCTGTTCTTGAATTTAAGCAGCTGATCCTGTCAGCATCTGAACTCCTCTTTCTGTGGTGACAGGAAACAGCAGGAGATGCTACTGCAGCCAAGGGTACTTCTCCAGCTTTGTCACTTGGGTGACCAGATTTCAGAAATAAAAAAGGAGTCTCAGACCACAGCAGGATCCTGTTGGCATAGAATGAAAACAAGGCTGGCAAAGCAGTCCTCCCAAAGGCAAAACATCTACTGGGTTTTTCTTGAAACCTGACTATTCTGGTTTCTGTTTGT